>OY829327.1:26593213-26949457 GCA_963691655.1 Toxonevra muliebris | reverse complement strand
AATGAAGCTCGCAATGAAAACCATTAACCCTACATCTCGAACACATAGTGCCACTTGCATATTCTTTCATGGATCCGGTATGGAAAACGATTGCAATACACTTGTATTTTTAGTTATCTAATAGCTGATATTTTGTATTTACAGGTGATACAGGCTCCAATCTTGTCGAATGGGTCCGTTTTCTATTGGGCAAAGACATGGAATTTTCACACATAAAAGTATTGTATCCCACAGCACCGCTACAACCATATACTCCTAATCAAGGTGATCCTTCCAATGTTTGGTTCGACCGGCGTTCAATTTCGATTGAGGCAAAGGAAAGCCGGAAAAGTATGGCACAAATTTATGAGACTGTCCATGAGCTGATTAATGATGAGGTGGCACAAGGTATTCCTGTTGATCGCATTCTAGTTGGTGGATTTTCCATGGGTGGTGCACTGGCATTGCATACAGGTTATCATCTTAATACCGATGTAGCTGGAGTTTTCGCATGCTCTGCTTTTTTAAATCAAGACTCGATAGTTTACGATTCACTGCGTAACCGAACTAAACCCGGCACTGTGCTGCCAGACTTATGCATGTATCATGGAGATAAAGACACTCTTGTGCCTTTGGAATGGGGTAAAGAAAGTTTTGATAAATTAACACAGTTGGGCGTTAAAGGAGAATTCACACCATTGAAAAATACGATGCATGAGTTGAAAAAACGTGAATTGCTCGACATTCAAGAATGGATCCTGGCGAAACTGCCACCATTGAGTAGCGATATTCAGTATAAACTGTGAACAGCCGGTGCAGCAGCGAACGAACTCAATGTTAATTGGCTCTATCATACAAATATATTAGTTTTATTTTAACTACTTGTTTTAAATTATGTTATAGTTGAAAATTTCTATTATAATAGAATGGTTTTTATGAGAACGGTTTTGTTATTTCCAATTAAATTATACACCTATTTCTTAAGTTATTTTATGCGTAGTTTGGGCTTTAATCTATTTAATATGAGGTGCGTTCAGAATTTGTCAATATTGATGACAGAATGACTTTGGGTCTTCTTCGAACAAAAATATTCTAATTTAATCAGTTGATAATTTAAAGTTAAATTACTACTACAATGAAGCTCGCAATGAAAATAATTAACCCTACATCTCGAGCACACAACTCGTGCCACTTGCATATTCTTCCACGGATTCGGTAAATACAGGAGATTACTGTTCAAAATTAATCAGAACATAGATTAGTTATTAATAGATGTTTAGCTTCAAGCACAAAAAAAAAAAAAAAAAAACAAAAATCTGATTAAGCTTTTAGAACTAAAAAAAAAAATCAAAATAAAACAAAAAATTCAAGCTCTAATAAGCACAAGAAATATAACAATTTTTAGCTTTTAAAAAGGTAGAGCACATATATTTTGTGTTTTATTGCGTCTTATATTTGGTCAATGTAACCCAATAACTGAGATCAAGTGCATTTTCAAATAAATGAATATAAAGTTCCTAGATTTTTCGGGCAAAAAGCTTTTGTACGAGGAAAAAGATCTTTCGACATGTGTATACCGATGATGTTGGAGCAAATTTTAATTTTGCTCCTGGCAATGGCAGAAAATATTTTAAACTTAATAAATAATACATATCGCTGCCTTAATTTGCTAAGGCCCTAACATAAAAATTTTCAATACCGAGTTTTTGATGGGTTATGATAAAGCGCGCCCACTTTTATCTGTACTGAAATTTTAGACCGAAAACTTACGATCTTTTTTTTTTAGTTTAAATTACAAGTTCTTGAAACAGTACTTCAAACACAAAAATGTTTTTAGTTTTTCCTGTAAAATTTGAAAAATGTAGGGCTTTAGTAAATTAAGTAGAGCCAGTTTTTAGTACCGTGTTTATTTGTGCGATATATTTGTTGGTAGTTTGTGCTGCTAGAACTAAGCATGTATGATGGAGATGGGGACATTTTAGCGATTGTCAACCTCATCGAAATTTATTTTGGATATGGCAGGGGCTGAGAAAAAATCAACGAAGGCCGTGGGGGCTGTAGACCTTTTGGTTTTTTTTTTTGTAGGAATAATCATGTATTTTACAAGTGTGGTCAATTGAGAGGGTCGGTGCGTTGCAAGCGATTCAGCTTTATCATTTTCCTTTCCGCTCTTCACCTTTCCAAAAACAGTTTGAAATATGAGAATTAGATTTTGTTGTTTATGAATATATGGATTGACCGATTTGGCTCAAAATTTATTTTCGCTTGGAGGAATATATTTTCGAATGAATAATGAACTGTCGAGGGGGATCCAGTACAAAAAATTCTTGTATTAAACCAGATTTTTTTTTTAAATTCATGTAAAATTTTTATATATGGTGAAGCACTTTAATGCTCATATCTACTGAACAACTTAGGAAATACAAACTGGAATAATGACTTTGGTTATGAAATGAAAAATATACCTGCTGTTAAAAAATTTTCTCCTCCTCTTTTATTTTTTTGTTTCTTTTTGTCAACATTTTTCTCTATTACTGCTATCAACATCCCATCTTAATATAAAAACCATCATCACCTTCCTTGCTATGGCTGCCCAATAACTACTGCTAACATACCGCTTTCACACACAAACTTTTATTGCCTTCCACATATGTATATCGTTTCAAACACTTCGTTTGTATGGGAGTGTCACTCTTATTTGCACAAAAACTATTATATTCCGCCCATAACTACTAACAGCATACCACCTTTACATACAAATTGTCTGCCTTCCTTACTATGGTTTCCCAGTTGAGTCGTTTCAAGATTTTTGTTTATATGAAAAGTGACACGCCCACTTCTCAAAAAACGACCACATCTTGCCCAAAATAAAATTACTACTAACATATCGCCTTCACGCACAAACTCTGTGGTAAAAAGGAAAAACAGTCCCAACTCGGTTTAAGATGTAAAATATTTTATCATGTATTTTTGATTATAAATATTAAACTCATTCGAATTAAAAAAAAAATATTTATAATGAAGAATACGCAACAGGTTTTTATTCGACTTTCGAGTTTAGCTATTATTCCTTGTGGCCACAGAAATAAACGAAGGTTTATTTTAAGGAGGTGGTAGTATCAACTTTTTTCCGTGAGGCACCTTACTATATATATGTCATTGTACCTACAGCATACCATATAATATTATCTATAGGTATTAAATTGTATTGTAAAAATAGATATTTAAAAGTCACATAATTTGCAAAATTTTACCGCATTCTAGGAATTTTCTAACTTTTGGTATCGAAAACCGATACTCTAGGTATCGAATATATTTCTGTCGACACTTTTAGGTACCTACTATATACTTCATACTTCTAATGAGTATAGTATCGAAACTTTTCTATTAGATTCCATATCCCTACTCTTTACTAATGGAATATAAAGGGATTTTAATATTAAAGCATTTTTAAAATTCGTTGTATTTCTTCTAATGAAGCCAATCATATGAAAGCTTTCTTCTAATGAAGCCAATATATTTGAAAATTTAAGGTTAAGTAATAGACAAAATATTTATGAGCTGAAAAAGTCCAGAAGTATTGCCAATCAAAAACACTATACCTGCCATTGTAATCTGTTTTGAAATATTTACTTTAATTTTCTTAATATTCTTTAGCCCGTGATCAATTCCAATGCAAAAACTAATTTTTTTGTTTACAAACCGGAAATAAATTAACATATTCGTTGGTCATTGTTTTACACTGTTAAACAAATGTTATTTTACATACATTTTATAATTCATTAATAACTTTTCAACCTAAATTTACTTTGCCTATAACAAAATAAAAACAAATAAACTCATATATCATAGATAAGCTTTATGCTAATTATAATAATTATTTTGAAATAAAGACGAATGTATTTATTTTATCAGCTGGACTAAAGGCCTTTTATTTAGGCTTAAGATAAAAGTAAAAAATCGTGGCGTAGTGGTTCGTGTGCATGGACTGTTATACAGGGTAGCCCAGTTTAATGCTCGACACAGTCAGAATAATAGTTTTTATTTATTGATGCCCATAAAAAGTTCAGTGACATTTTAATTACAATTTTTATCGATATTTAAAAATTACAAAATTATTTATTTTGTTTTGTTTATTTATTTTTTTTTAAAAAACATTAAAGTTTCCACAAAAAACAAGCTGGTATTATTATTTCATAATTTTTGCAAAAAAAGTTCACACATTTTCTATAGCAGTCCTTGGTTATTAATCATCTTTGGCCATCATCGACTAAAAAAGTTATATTCAGTTTGGATTTTGGATTTATGAAGATATTTAAAAAATGATAAACAAAACTCGAAAATTCAAGTAACGTTGTGTGGCCAAATTTAGTTTTATTTACCAACTACATTTTTTTAAATGCTAAAGTTAATTTTAGCACATACAATCAAATTTCTTTTAAGTTTATAATGATGGCAGTAATTCTACTTAATCGCAAGTTTTGTCTTATTTATGCATGATAAACTTTTTGACAAATGCCAATGCTTTATTTTATTATGCAATAGGAACATCTTTAATTTTATTATACATTTTTTGCCGAAACCAGAAATCTTATTGCACTAACTTGAAGTGGTTTAAAAATATATGAACAACAGTTTATTATAAATTAGATACAGACTAAAATTCAATATAAGTATGATAGTAAAAATAGATCGTATCTAGTATTTTTAACATCCAGCTGCTAATAAAAAATGAAACGACTATTATTGTAGCACGCGTACAATTATGTTCATAAAAATAGCAGCGGCTTTACGGGCAAGCGAAAAGTCTTGAAATCTTGACTGGGATGAAGGCAGCAAAGTGGATATGTCTTGTAGAGAGACGCAAAGGATTAGTTGACATAAGAAACCCATTGTTGTGCCACTAGAATACAAAAGAGTGCTGTTCTACTAGGTATAAAGTAATTGAGTAAAAACATAAACAATTTTTCCGGAAAAGATTTTAATTCATTTTTACCAGGATACTATTTTTTAAGCGCTGCTATTTTAATGAACAGCAAACTTTTTAAGTTGTAGGGAAAAATATAAAAACAAAAAGTTGTTATGTTTTGGATACCTAAGCCTTAAGAGTGTAATTCCCAACTAAATTTTATTTTAATATATCGGTAAAAAAAATTATTTTTCACTTGCTTATAATGCCGCTGCTATTTTTATGAACATAACTGTATCTTAAAAACGGATAGAGCTGAAAAATTTTATGCACACATATACATTTATATGTGTGTCATCAATTATCTTAAAACTAAGATGGCCATGGAAAAAGAGCAACAGGAAAAAGAAGAAGCATTTGTATACGTAAGGCTGGGTTCCTGTAGAAAAGGCCAAAAGAATTTCCCTTGATTCATCTGGGAGTTATTCAGCTTTCAACATGGTCAGTGCTAAGTGTGTTATAATGTACCGACCAATAGTTTCAGTTATGCAAATATATATACATATATGTTATTGTTATAACTAAAAGTAAAATAAACAAATTATAAAAAAAAACCGTTATTTAAATATCGTTAAAATGATTTACAAATTGGTGTATTCAAATTATGTCTAAATGTCAGGTATCCATGTTTGAATTCTATACAATATTAACACATTCATAAATATTAAATGATTTAATTTGTTGAAAGTTTTTGGAAAAAGTAATGTTTGACCATTTTGCAATCAAATCCATTAGTCGATTATTTCCAATCGGGCACATCCTGATAAAAAACCACTTGTGCTTTAAAAATTATATGAACATATGTATTACCTAATATGTATCCGTCTATGCTTTCACAACGATATTGAAACTTAAAGCTTAGAATTGAAGGTGTAACGCTTCTTTTGGGGTCTTGCTATTTGATCAGAAAAATAACTTATGAATGTAGTCTGGTGTTCGGGTTTCAAAAAATCGTTTTTTTTTATATTTTTCGAAAGTTGAATTTCCTGAGAGTATACTGTAAATACCAAAATCGAAAATATTAACGAAGTTCTAGCACATCGCCGAGAGCGCCTGCTGGTTAAACTGTAGTTTAAACTTTAAAAGCGCTTTTCTCGAAACAACGTTTTTTGATCGGCCTAGGGGTTTGGAGAAATTCTATAAAACCGATTGAGCTGAAATTTTAATACGTTATTTTACACGCAGGTAGTAGAATTTGGTGTCCTTTTTGGGCACTAAAAAATATCGTAAAGTAAACTCCAAAATTTTTTTTGTTGTACAGTTAAAGATGTTAATAATAACATATAAAAAAATGGAAATGATTGTATTTAATTTTGTTATAATAAAAAATTCCCGAAAAAACATTGAAAACTTGGCCGGAACACCAGACTACATCATTAAACCGGAACTTTAAGAGCAAAGGATTTTTTAAATGAATTAAGCTTACCTTTGATTTTTTTTTAAGATTTACATTGTTTGCTGGGTTCTTTAATCTTCATCAAAATGTTATTCTACCGCGTAACATTTTCCATTTGTTTTGCCATACTTAACCCTCTAACCCGCAAGGTTGAAATAATAATAAAACAAACACCAGAATTTTTGTTTCCAGTTAACATTGATGGAAGAATAATGAATACAAAGTTAATTTTTTGATTAATTTTTGAGTTTAGCAGTTAGGTGAGAAAATCGAAAGGCTGTCCTGATCCGGCCTTGCGGGATTAAGCCAAAAAATAAAGATATATGTGGGCAATTCACAAGGTGTCTTATTTGGTGTTGTATCCTCTCATTTGTCATAAATTCATATTTTTCATACAAAATTATACGAAACTATGATTATACGACAGTATATGACAGTATATGAGGAGACTTAGAAATATTTTTTTTTTTTAGATTTTTATAAAAAACTTATATGCGCGATAGTTTTTCGTCATAAAACAACACTTTGTACACATAAAAATAACTATAAACAACAATCGTGTGATCGCAGAAAGTGCAAACTGACCACAAATGGTGTGTTTATTCTTTCTTCAGGTCTGCCAATTAATTAAAAAAAACAATAAATTTGCATTTGTCCATTAATTAAAATAGAGTGAAGGCTGCCTCAGGGCGGCTTTATGGGTTAAGGAATTCAGATTTATTAATTCAAAATTCACTTCCATTTTCTAAAATCCAACCAAGGAAAAAAAATCATAGATACTAATTAGGATCATCGCGGACCTAAATAAATCGAAATAATTTATTTTTAAAATTCTAGTTATGTTAATATGGAAATTAAAACCCGACAAATAGGTAAAAGTAAAAGTGACAAACAGCTAAATATTATTATAATGATACTGACACTAATTATAACTGGAAATAAAAAATTTACGTTCTGGTCGTATCAGTATTTGCGCCGAAGAACATGGTCAATATGTAAGGTAATGTTGAGTACTATATCATCTTTTTGTGAAATATTAAACAATTGATTTTCTAACATAATTATTCAAAGATTGTACGTAATTGAGAAGATTTTTTTTTTATATTTTTCTTTTAAATTACTTCTTTTTAAACTCAATATTTGTGGTAGATTTTAAGAATGAAATTAACCAATTCCATATTGCATTTCATATAAGTATTCATGGACTTCTTCATGGTATCCTTTATTTATGTGTATAATCTACACGATATTTCTTTGGGTTGATTCTTGATAGTTTCCTTAGGTCTTTTCGAGTTAGTAAGTCTTCCTTGCATAGTAATCGTAAAAGTTTCCATTTTCATCGGACCATCACAATAGTGATCTATAAAAAATACAATTTTTTGCACCCATTGAAGTTGTTTTTATAATTCCGAATATATAAAAAAGGAAATCAAATATATTATTCGATTCTTGAATGTATCTACATACTTTCAGTACTTACTAGGATAAATGATAAGGTCAATAATTTTGGATTATACTTCACAATTGTTGTCTGTAAGTGATTTTTTCGACTTGTTTTGACAGACAATGATACACTGTTCAGAAAACTTTTATTAGTTTCATATTTTTACAAAATTGTCTCATGACAAATCAAAGATTACCATCATTTTTTATATTGTATTGATTTGTGAATGATTTATGAAATATGCACGACGAATTTTTTAAGTTGTAGGGGAACTTATTTTTTGCGAGCATTATTAATTTGGCGCTTTTTTCAAATATGTACATACATATTTATATCATTGTCGTTTTTTTTTCAAATATGTACATACATATTTATATCATTGTCGTTTTTATATTCTTCGAATCAGTAATCAAGAGCTTTGCCGATTTGCGTGTACTATGGTATAAATTGTTTTAGACCGGTTTTATTTAATAGTAGCAACTAAAATATAAAATTATATATGTTTTCTTGTTTTCTTAATTTGTTTAAATAACTATGCACCTATACACTAATGAAGCAAAATAATTCTTGCATAGAAATTTATCTCTGGAAATGAAACAAAACTGTAGAGTTAAATTAACTCGATCATGATGTTTCAGTCTTAGTTGTGATCTTCTACGAGCTTCACGATGGTATCCGTAAAATTGGTGAGTTTCAGAAATTGAATCATCTCAAAAAAAAAAAATTAAAAATAAATAAATGGTGTGTTGTTAAGGAAGTTTTGTAAATAAAAGTGCAAGTAAAAATGTTAATACTATAAAAAAAGAAGATTATCTAAAAGCCAAAATTTAATATTCTAATAATATTTAATATTAAACTATGATTTATAGCGAACTGATTACTCAATAAATGTATAGAAATATTAATGACCAATTTAATAGTTTTGAGTTTGATTAATTAGTATCAGAACGTGCATCTTTTTTCTTTTTAATAAATCGGGGAATTTAACAAAGTCGTGATTCATTGAGTTATTTACAGAATACAACGACAGTAAGAAAAATTGAAAAATAATCGCGAAATAACATTTGTCAGACTTACCGGAATCATAATTTGGTATTTTGGGAAAGGGGAAAATAATTTTTATGCAGAAGCTAGTGGTGCAAACCAAAAATAATTATAAACTTATTGAATTTGATCATATAAATCAACAAAAGAATAATATAATAATATATACTGCTCCGATGCAAAAATAAATTGTAAACGCAGGAAATGCAAACGTGAAAACGTACACATCAGAATAAAAGACGGTGTTTTAGGAAAATTAATTACACAAATTGGTTCCAAGGGATATTTCAAGCAACGAAACCCAAAAGCATAACTGGCCATGTGAGCTTTCTAGCAAAGTGTTAATCGTCCTGAAAGAGATTTTTGATGTATGCATATAATCCCTCAATTGAAATAACCATGCGGTTATGGTAGTCCAAAATTCCAGAGCATTTACAATTTCCTTTAGTATAGTCTAAAGGTTGTGATAATCTTAAAGGAAGTATGGATATTGCTTTGAAATAGCTTGCAAGTATTTTTAACTCTTTTCTGCGCCTATTTCTTTGAACCTCGTACGGGCCTATCAAAATCAAATATAACATTGAAGAAAAAATGTATCCTTTATTTTCATCATTTAGGTTGAGTCTATCTCATTCAGTATACAAAGATCCTAATGCATAATGAAATGAATTTTGAATTATTAAACAATTTGTAGTCATATTTGCCAGAAAGAACATGAATCGTTATGAAAGCTATTGATATATTGCCAAATAAACCATAAATAAAATTGTTAATAAAATCTCTTTATTCTGATTTTTATCAAAATTCCGGTTCCAGCGTTTACAAATTGGTTTGCAAAGGAGTTTTTACCATTACATCCGATTCCTTTTTTGATCTAATAAAACAAAAGTACGAAAATTGGACGTTGGAATCAACCTGCAAAATAACTTATTTAGCTTGACCTTTAACTACGGAGGGGGATTTTTTACCTTTTGACTTTACTAAAAAATTTTAGTAAAAAAAGGTTTTTTGATCATTATAACATTTTTATTTTCATTAATATAAATCAATTTTTTTAAGTTCAACAAAGCTGGCACTTTATTTCACATGGTGTAAAATTTACCACCACCTCCACAGTTAAAGGTTAAGCTAGATAGCCGATGCACGAAAGACCTTCTGTCATTAGACAAACAACATATTACCATAGAGACTTGGATGATTACAGGAGGAACAGGAAACTATAATTCATCTTCTATGCGAATTCCCAACTCTGTTTTCGATTACCTAAAAGTTCTGTCTAACAATAAAATTCGACATATACTAGTATTGAAATTTCTAAAGTGCAACGAATGGTTCAAACTAGTGATTTAACGGATGTCTGCATTCGCATTCGAATACGAAACATCCGCATATTTTTGACATTTACATCCACATTCGCAAATTTTTTTTCGCGAATGTATAACGAATGTTGAAATTGAGAACATTTTTGGTCAGTGTGTTAAGCAATTTTGTTTAGTTTTTGCCAAACAAAGCCGCAAATATACTTTTTTCAACATATAATTTACCACTACTTATATTCTAAGTAAATCTAAATATTTTCCTAAAGAAACTGGAAATAACTACAATATGAAATTTCATTTCCACATCCGCATTCGCATACACATTCGCATTAGTGAATGCTAGTCTTTGACACTCGTATTCACATTCTCTAAATTGGCATCTGTTATATTAATAGGTCAAACTACCTAATGTGGAGGGATAGGGACTTAGATCCCCTTTATATGGTATCACAATGGACCTTTTTTGCCTAAATGTGCAGACAACTCTAGGCAGTACTGAACAGGTTTTCCAGTCAAGCATTTTTAGACACTAAGTCACAGTCATTTACTCCTTATCTTGGAATCGAACCTGAGGCAGCTATGACTCCAGTCGAGCGCTCATTCACCGAGGCTACCTCCAGGCAGTAATTTTAAACAAATCTAATCTAACCTTCGTCCCTGCTTTAAAACTTAAATTTACAAATCTTGGATTAGTTATAAGCTTTAATATATCTTCAGAAGAAGATCCGCTATGTTGTACAGATAAAAATAAAGTTTTTCTGCATTAGTAGAAATTAAATTTAGACAGAGAGCTCTGGTATTCCTTACTAATTACCCTTATTTCTCATCCTTTATTAACTTTTTTGAATATATTAAATGTTAAATTATATTTTTCTACGTAGGATCAACTTAGATTTAGTTTATAAGTATGTATGATGATTTTTTCTTTTGCAATTAATATGCACATGAGAATTGTTAAAAGTGAAACAAGTTTTCTCTAAAAAAATTCTATAAATTTTAGACTTTGTTGATACAAATACAATGCTTTTCATTTTTCAAAAAGTACTAATTATATTATAACTTTAAATTTATTTAAATTTTACTTTAGATATTTGTGTTAGCCTTTGTGGCCTCCCTTTCGGTAACAGTGAATGGTGCTGGATTTTTGGATTATATATTCCCAACAATCATGGCAGAGTATTATGATTTCGCACCAACGAAGGAAGGTTATCGTTTTAAGTAAGTTAAAGGAAAACCAATGTAAAGATTATGAAACTCTTACTCATACATGTTTATGATTTTCTAAATTAACCCATGTATAGTCTTGAAGAGCCTAATGGAAGCAAACGTGAAGAAATGGGTGTGATCGTAAATCCTGGTACCCCCGATGAGCAACTTGTTGTTATGGGTATGTACAGCAATTTTGACGAAAAGACTCAAATCGAAGAGATTACGATGTACACTGCCGATAAGGATGGTTACAAAGCGCGAGTCATGATTAAAAATCGTAAATTAAGTCCTGGTGCCCTGAAATCTGCTGCTGGATAGAACCATTTACATGAATGATAATGATAATTTTTAAAAGTATTTGAAGATTTTTTCTTTTTTATTTTTCATGTATTTGTTTTTAAGTGAAATTTTGTAAATAAAACTCCCAGACATTTTTTTTTTTTTTTTTCTAATAATAATAAAATATTTTTGATATAATTTATTGTTTGAATATTTGCTTATTTCTTGTTGGTTTGGAATGTAACTAGTTGGGGTTACGTTTTAAAGTGAAACGACAAGGTCAATTGGAGTTATTGTCGGTGGTTTTAATTGAAAAGATGAGAAGATACTCTGCATATGTTTGTTTATTTCTTTTTAATATGTAGTTTTGTGATTTAACTGTGATTGTGGTGAGCGTAGCCCAGGCAGTAATTATAAACAGTATAGTATATACGTACACAAATATAAATATATCTATGTATAATATACGACACTTGTTTCTATTAGATACAGGTTATGTATAATCATTTAATAGAGTTGGTTCGTATGCTTTTTTTTTAATTCTTGATTCATTTCTGGACTTAACCGCTTCTAAAAACGAGTTGCTCCTCCCCAGCCATGCTAGATACATATACATATATGTATATTTCGATAATGAATTAGATGAATTTGAAATTCTTAATAACGCATAAATTTTATAATTGATTTGACGTAATCCTCAATATACTTGAAGGCCGTTTAGTTGAGTTCAGTTTTATTTTTTTTTAAACATTTGCATGCATGATGAAACATTCTTATGGGCAATAAAAGTGTCAAGTTCATTCTTCAATAATTTACTTAAGTTTGCCGCTTAAGTCTTTAGTTCGATTTCATAATGCTACGCAAAAGAATATACTCGTATGGATTTACACACATAAATATCTGTAAAAGTAAATACTTACCGTTTGATTTCATAATGGTAAATCTGCATTTCATGCTTTTTTTTAGTGAGGCTTCTTGAATACGTGTTTCTTGCTCTTGAAAAAATACATGGAAATATATTTAGAATAATGCAGTGTTGGCAGCGTCAAATTCTTTCAAAGCCAACACGATAAAAATCTGCATACAAATATTATTTCTTTACGCCAAAATTCACTCACAAAAAATGAAAATAAAAAATAATTGGGATTTAAATCTTTTAACGGATTGTATGCAGTTCTCTAAAAACAGTGGAAGGAATATATGTATTTTTTTTTTTAGCAATTTGCTGGAAATCCTTAACTTTTTTTATTGTTTCCGAATTTATGGGAAACTAATTTAAGACCTAAAATAATTTTTTTACGTGTAGAATAAATTTGAATCAAATAGTTACAAGAATCCAAAACCGAAATACAGAGTGAGAAGAATATGTGATTGCTCTAAGATTTAGAGAATATGCCGGGCAAACAGCACAAACACAGTCTGGAAGATTTTTCACAGTGCGGTGAAAAATCTTCCATTTGTCAAAGGTGTCAAAGAACTTGCGATATTTCATTTTTAGATTTTGAAATTTTTGTGTAAAAACTTTAAAAACTTTTATCTGTTTCTCTTCAGTTAATCTCGCATTACCCCCCAATTCTGTATTTTTGCTTCAACCTTAGTCAAGCAAGTCTAAGTATGAAATATAACATTCTCTATAAACTAAGATTTTTCGATTTTCCTACGTCAAATTATGGAAAAATTGTGAGCATAATCAGTTTGAAAAAAAAGAAAGTAGCAGGCGATGTTTAGGATTATTATAGGGATGCTGGAGCAATATTCTTAGAAGTCCCATGCATATGTTTTCTATATATATATATAAAAAAAAAAAAAATCATGGGAAGGAGACGCAAACGTTTTTACATCAATCATTCCTTATGTTCCTATGCTAAAAAATATAATATTAAATTTTTCTTTTAAATTTTTTCTTTTATAACTCTCTTCAAAAATACGTTTGGATGTTCTGAACACCAAAACTTTCGTCTCACCCTGTATATTTTTTCATTTCGAAGTATTTTTGCAGTTGTATCACTTAGAAAATAAATGACTCCTAGCAATGTGCATACATATATGTATTAGAGTGGTTCGTTATCCAAAAAAAAAAAAAAAAAAAAAAATACCGGACCAAGTTTTTTCTATACATTTTGGCAGGCTAAATTCGAAAATTGCGTCGGAATTTCGAAAAAAGATAATCTTGAGGTTATAATAGCGCTTCTGTTAAAGTTGGTTACTTATCCCTTCCCCGCCCAGCAAGACAAATTTTGTTTAAAAAAATATTAAGGAATAGCATTCTTTATTCTGAACAACTTTTGTTCTGTGACTTTTTCAATATCTTAATTACAAGTTATTTTATTTTTATGTTGAAACCTTATTTTTTTCACATAAAAATGGCAATAACTCTTGACAGCTGGCGTTTTATTGCGCATCGATATAGAAAGCTGCAATCTACGAAACTCATGTTGTGGTTTGGATGTTGGACGTAAGATGGCGCCACTATTACCGTCCAAAGTGGTGGGTCCATGTATGGCAGCATGGGCAGAGAAGGGTTAATTCAAAATCAAAGAATAAAAGGAAGAGAGGCATTCTGATGATATCATTGTACATAACATACTTCTTGACTCAGACTTGAGGTCTTCGAGTTTTCAGAAATTTCATCAAAAAAGTAGGGACTATTTCACTGACTATGATGATGGGTCATGATCAGTGGACTAAGAAAGCTATCCGAAGTCTGAATTTTCTTAGTAATTCATGTTTCTGGAAGAAATGGGGTAATAGGGAAAGAAAATCATATTGTTGTAAAACACACAAAGCTTTTGGCCATTAGAATTATCAAGTAGAATTTTTATTCTTTAAATCCTTGTTTTTACTCTTTTGTGTAATGAGTCTTCTCGAATATATAAATCTTTTAATTAATTTCGACTTCAATTTTCACCAAACAAATTCGTGGCACCTTCCATGCATAGCAAATTGATAAAACGGTATACCTGAAAAATATGTGATTCAACAATGAAATTCTATTTGCTAATATATTATTTGCTAATCATGCAAAATATGGGCGTTTTTGAATATGTGGGTGTGATATGTCAAAACAACGGAGTTGTTATTTTCCAATTGCCAATTTGTGTAATTGTTTAGCACAAACTTGCTTTTTTTACGCCATCCTCATTCACTATCGCAAGAAGCAAATCAACCAAAATCATCATCCCATATCTTGGCGTTTTGCTTTAGTCAAAATACAGTTGCCTTGACCCGTATCGGACAGTTTGATAGCCCTTTTTTAATGAAATTTCATAAAACTCCAAAACCTCAAACAGGCTAGTTACAATCCGATGTCGTTTTCGAATTCAACAGGCCAAAATATGTAGAACAAACTTTGTATGACAATATTATTCATCGTAGTTTCAAATTAACCAAAAAACGAACCACTCTAATATGCATATTTATGCATGTCGCCATATGTGCATGTTGACCATTGTAAATGAATTTTTTTTTGGGATGAGCAATTACATATAGTATTTTTCATTCAAATATGAGTACAGGTAGACCTCGCTTAACACGTACTTCTTATAGTACGGCCTCCCTCTAACACATTTCACTTTTTGCAACATATTTTCGTTATTTCACGGTAAAACCTCGTTCTAACACGGTTTGGGAAAAATGTCTAAAAAATCAAAAAAAAAAAAAAAAAATGATTGTTGGGTGCCTTTTAAGATCTTGGAACGTAACTCCCATTTTTGTACTGGTTCCTTGTATCGTTTAACACGATACGGTATTTTCCAGGAACGTAATCCCCGTGTTTAGCGAGGTCTACCTGTATTTTGTGTGTAGTGTCTCAGGTGTGGTTTCTAATTGTAAATATGCATTTAGATTGACGCTTCATTATGAAAAACTGTTGTATGCATTTTCAATTGTAAATTATTAAATTGCATAATTTATTAACCTATCAGTCAATCTACACAATGTTTAATTGTAAATATTTTGAAGATGCTATATTTTTTTTAGCTGAAGTTCTTCGAAATATTAGGTTTAAGACTCCAATACTACATAATTTTAATAAAAAATTGCTCAAATTATAAAATCATATTGATAATGGTTGACTATTCTTCATTATATTTTATAGTTACTTATAATATAAAGTAAAAAATTTTAGAAACCGCAAATTATATACTTATAATGGAATAAAATATTCTTAGCAGTGCAAATTTTTAATATGATGCTCTAATTATCGCTCGAATTTATTATTTGGCAGTTTTAACTTAATTTAAATTTGTTTATGATTAATTTTAAAATAATTTTTAACAACGTTGATTGATTAAATCTTATATAATTTTTATCTTATTATAATTTTTTCGGTAATTATCTACGCGTATTTTCAAAATTGATTGATGAATGTGAGTGTGTATAAATAAGTTTTTATGAATTAGCTATTAAATAAACAAATTCTTCCTGTTATTGAACTTTTAACCATTCACTTCTAAGAATTAGTAAATGAGTGAATAAGAATATTTATTTAAATTGTTAAATTGTTTGCATAAATATTTTGATGATAATTATTTATGAATAATAATAAGTCTGAGAAAATTAGCTTTGTCTATGTTTGTGGTTAAACTAGAAGTTAACTTTTTCTAAGAAGGTTAACATTTACCACATTTGATCGTGATATTAACAGCACAATATCAAATAATAATAAATATATGAATTTCAAATTAATAATTTGTTTATCATTTTTTAGTTAGTTTATAAATATTTTAATTATGTTTTAATTAACTTTAATATGCTGGTATTTAAAAACATTACTTTTGGAGTTTTATTAGTTTTTCTTTGTATGAAAATATTTGCATACTACATTTTAATGTTGGTTTATTAATATTTATTTAACAGAAGAAAGCTCATATAAGAGCTTTACACTGGTGGCCAAATAAATTTTTCAATAATGTATTTATATTTCCTTAATTTTTAATAATTTTGTGTTGTTTATTGCATATAAATTTCAGTGTTACAATACGAAATTATCCTATATTATTTTCGACTAGGAAAATGTTCGTGATTGCAGAATTTCTGAATAAGTAAAACAAAAGAAAATTAATTATTCAATCCAAAATTGATTGATATTTTAATACGGAAGAACCAATTTTGAAATTGGTTTTGCTCAAAAACAGATCTGATCTCGATTACAGGTACTCCTGTGTTGCACTGGTTAACACACAAAATGATTCGGGAACCTGAATTTGAACAGGAATCTCATCGTGACGGGTTTGAACCACAGGTCTGTAGTACAACTATTTGATTTTCTACGCAGTGTGAGTGGCTTGGTTCTAACGTAAAATACTCGATTTTTGCGTAATTCTGGGAAATGTTTACCTCGTTGGTCATTCCAATGTTGTAAGACTCCCCATAATTTTTAACAAGATACCTTATTTTCAAAGACAGTACACATAATAGTTTTCTCAACGATTTGCTTTTATCGGCCATTTATCGAAAAAGGAGGCATAAACCCTCACTTTCAAGAGGAAGGGCAGAACATTTTTTTTATCTCTTTATGCTTAACAGCTTTGCTTCAGACATAAGATAAACTTAGGAAAGTCTAATAACCCTTGAAGACTAAATTTTTCTGACTTCAGGTCCATATTGTGGAATAACTAGAGGTGATGGAAAAAAACTGAGTAAGCAGTCGATCACCGATCCTAAATTACTATAAAACCGTCGCGCATAAGACATTGTACTGCGTAATCAACGACAATAATGAAGAAATAAAAGATTGGAAATTATGTTTAACTTACGAATTTAAAAATAAAAAATGATTTGCTTTTAAAGTTTTTTTTTAAATCATTAGTTTCCAGATCCGCGTAATCAATGACAAAAATGAAGAAACAAAAGATTATAAATTGTGTTTAATATAACTACTTACTTAATAAATAAAACCTGGTTTGCTTCTAAAGTTTTTTTTTTATATCATTAGTTTCCAGATCCAATTTGTACTGTAATTTTTGTTCTGAGAACGAATTTTTGAAAATCCTTTTTTTTTAATTCCGATTTTTCTCCACAAATATCTGATCATGTTAGGCTAGCCTCAACAGGATTAATAAGGAAATGAACACATTCACCGAACTGTATAATATTATACTTGGGAGTCCTTCCAAAAGATCGAAACCGTTGTAGGATATGTATGATGATTATAATATAAATAAGTCTGTATTTGATAACACCTCGTTTTGGATGATGAGTGTATGAGTTTTTAAAAAGGGGCACTGTCCTGGTCAATTACTCCGAAAAGCTTAAAATGCCCTGATGGAACTGGGTGCGTAAGTTTGATACTTTGAAGTTCTGTAACTTTAAGTTAGGACAACAATTAGCATTTTCCCACCCTTTATCCTCACCAAAGGAGGGGGTAAAATCAATGGGAATGTTCAAATGAATTCTACAAGATTCGAAACATTTAAGCTGATAAATAAAATAGTTTGTACCAGAGCTATGACAATCGGACAAAAACCGCGCCCACCTACCAGAAAGTATTTTCATTAGGAGGAGTGTAGAGTATTTTCTCATATACTTACATCCATATATAAATATATATGTGTGGTTCTGTAAAAGTGAAAAACTAAATGTAAACAAATTGAAGTTGGTGGCAGTTCAAGTCAAAAATTAACAACAAAAAACTGCTATCTATTACTTACTTACAACTAGCTATTGTTATACACTTGGCGCTTTTATTGTTGCCACAGGTAACTGACCAGGCATAAAGCGGCCCAAACACAGAGAAAATTCTGAAAAACAACAACAATGTCGGGAAAAATAATAGCAAACAATTGAAAAAAACCGTCAATAGAGAGGCATAAGCGAACGAACTACCACCGTACGACAAAAAATACGGAACAATGATTCAGTTTTAGAACGACAATCGACGGTGACGCGACAGTTGTAAAACGGGAAAAGAAAATGTAAACTTGTTAAATATATATGCACAAGGCAAAGAGATATGACAGTGAACTTTTTTTTTTACCAAATTGAATGAAATATATATGTATATATAAGCCCATATACGAGTGCAGACATGCAAAATCGTCAAAGGAGTCATTTAAAAATTTTGCACGATATTCGAAAAGTTTTAAGTGTGTGGTTGAATTACTCAAAATGAACTCCTTTATAAAATATTTTTAAAAATATGTAAAACCGTAAACAATTTAAAATATTTGTCAACTTCACTTTTTTATTAAATAATCTTATGCGGAACCGCGAAAATAATTGTAAAAATAGCTTGATAACACAATTATAAAGTTTTGTTCTTCCAATGCCAAAGCGTTTTGTCGTTTTGTTTGCTTAAAGAAAGAAAAGTGTGACGTCAAAAGCCATTAAAAGTTTACAAATTATTCTGTTTGGTGTATAAAGTAAGAACATTCACTCACATTCAGTGCGATGTTGACTAAAATGATTCTGTCAGTTTTGGTGTTTTTTGGAATTTCATCAAAATGCACAATTGCCGATGTTGGTTTGCCACTGATACAAATAAGTCACGGTATGTTGAACACAGTGTATTAAAATGTTATTTTATTCTAAAAAATAAAAAACAATAACAATATTTTAAATTCTAGCGAAAGTCAAGCGTTCAAATCATAACAAATAAATAATTAAATATTCACACTTTTGTCTCTCTTTGTCTCTATTTGGAGATTAGAGGTTGCATTTTGGACACAATCGTGTTTGACCTTTGATGTTCTGCGTGAGCGATCAACATTTTTTTTTGTTTTTTTGTGTGATTCTTTTGTCGGTTGTGATACTAGTTTAGATTTATATTCAATATATTAAGCTGTACCTAAATTTTTTTATATCGAAAAACCTTCAGCTTACTCACATGAAAAATATGGTGGGGAATGTTTCTCTGCTCTAAGTATGGAAAGTAATTATAAATTTCAAAAGAGAATTATTGCTTTAAAGCCAAATATGATTTAATATTGTGTGCTTATTGTATTCATGGAGACACTGGAATAAATTTTGACATATTATTGAGAGCCCTGTAAATTAATTAGGAATGGAACCTAACGCTGACTATTAGTTTCTGAAATTAAATAAAATAATCAAAAGAAGAACTGCTATTCTTTTTCTGATATCAAACTGCATACAAACTGAGAAGGCAGTCATATTCAGGGATGAAAACCAAAAACAAATTTTAAGTATGGTTCGATTCAGAGTTTCATGGCCTCTCTGAATTGGTTTGGCTCAAAAATTTGCACTTTGGAACTACAGATTCGGTTCAAAAATGGTTTGGTTCAAACTTGCAGAAAACAGTACCAAGGCAATACTTGTTTGTAATTAATAATATCGATAAGACACCATACCTAGCTGGGAATCAAGCCCGGGCCTCAGAGACAAGACTGCCGACATTGTAAAACCGGTTTCCATCTCAAGGTACAAAACGAGTTTAGGATTAAATACTTCCATACTTATGAACATACAGATGAAATTTATTAACTCATTGCCACAAGTATTTTATAATTGAACATATTTCACACGGAGTTTCCCTTTTTTCTGGTTCTCTACAAAGTTTTGAAAACTTGTGATATAAAATTTTCTGTACATCACAAAGTTGTTACCGCTTGACCAATTTCCGGTGGAATATCAACTACAATTTTTGCCCGGTGAGGTAAATTGACATCATCACTTTGCTGCTGACTTTTGTTGTCTTTTTTTTAACGGGAGATTCTAACCTTTTGTGTTCCATTCTATATTATATGGAACTATTCGTTGACGATATAGAGCTGATTTCTTCGTGTACCTATCCCAGATGATTTTCTAACGTTCGTGACATAGCCACGACATTCAAACCCAGCTTATCAGCTATCATTTCCTTATTGTCTTCACTAGAGCCATAGTTATAATGTCGGTCGAAGATTTCGAGATGTCATCATGGGGACCTTTCTCCACATAAAAATGTCCGTGCTGGAATCTTTCAAACCTCTTGGGAACAGTCACAAGAAATGGCGCATTTACTCTATATGTGTTTTGGTATTCATGAGAAACTTACATGAGCTTGAGTTAACGTCGTAATCCGTAGAGATAACAAATCGAATTTTACTTTACATATTTTTTCTTATCTTCATTCTTATCGATTTTTCTTAAATTTTGAATAAGCAAAAGCGAAATTCTTAAGCACAAAGATATAAACAATTTCTGCATATACACTTTCCTTCCATTTCCTACCTTTCCTCTTGAAAACGAGGTTTTAAACTTCTTTTTCGATATCCTAAATTACTATAAAAATATTACGACTACTCAGTGTATATATTAGAGTATATGAAAATAAACTGCATTTAGTTTCCAACTAGTTATAAATTTTTAAAATCTATTGAGGTTTGACTGAGATATTCGACTATATATTTTGAAGTTGCTATATTGTACTTTTAAATAGTTGGAGTAATACTCGAATACAAATACTTACATTCTACGTATTGAAATTTTGTGTGTAGTCAAATAAAAGAGTTAAATAAGTCAGCCATGGATTTTGAAAATTTATAGCTCGTTGGAAACTAAATGCAGTTTATTTTCATATACTCTAATATATACACTGGAAAACAAAGTAGTCGTTTACGCCATTCAAAATGAAAAAATGTAAAATATTTTTCGATTTTCCTTATGTTTTGTCCTTTTACTCCGATATACCTTAAGATATATTATCAATTTATATATCGTTGTAAGCAAAAAAAAACTTACTCCTGGGATAAATAAAATTAAATTACGGGCAAGTATATGCTTTCACCTATCACAAAAGGGTTTTTCGGCCCTAAGTCCAGATTTTGAGAGTCAATTGAAAATTCTGAGTATGCAGTTTTTTCTGCTTGACTAGACCTACGACAGGTGCAAACCTCGAAAAAAGTATAATAACATTTTTTTTTTGTCACACTGTGTAATGGTAGTAGATTAAATAACTTCATCAGAAGATATTGCATGATGAGTCACAGTGTCTGGAGTCACAGACTAATGCCTCTAAAAAATAATTGAATACGAAATTACTTCCGCTATATTTAATGCCATATTTTTTGTTTTGGTGATTTGATACATGTACGCATGCATTAATAATTTACAAATTTATGAATTCACTATAATGTTCTCGTGTCTACAGGCCAAAAATTTAATGCAATAACCTTTCGCTTTTTATTTAGGACAATCGATAAAAGTAATTATTTAAGGACTCAATCAAAAGTAAATAGGAAATATTAATAGTGTGAGATAATTTAGTATGAAATGTGTTGATGTGAGCAAAATAACGATTAATTTCAGGAAAAATACTTACTATAAAATTAATGAAACTATATATTTTTATTTCTTGTAAAATAGCAACGTAAAACTTACAATTTATAGCTTCTTCATTTCTTTTTTTTTTAAATAATTTTTAATATATGAAAATCACTGAAATATATTTAAAATTTCTTGTAAACAGGAATTAATTTTAAATAAAAAAAAACGAGCTCGTGTTTATAACCAGTGCTGTCAAGAGTACAAAAAACACACACATAATTTAAACTCATATAATACCATTTTGTTTTCTTCAGTGTAAGGTTTCAAGTGTACCTATTAGTTGGTTAAATTAAAATGTTAGCATTTCTAAAATAATTCAAGCAGAGTCATTAACTTGGGAATTTTGGCTAATAATAATAATAATTTGTTTTATATGTTGGTAGAGTGAAAACTATTCATTAGACAATATTAGGTAATATTTAGTTAAAAAAACAACAACAAGTTTGTAGCCAGAAGTATTATAAATAATTTTTCGGTATTTCTCCTCATTTTCTTTAGTTAGAATTATTTCCTTGCTTAGTACTTCAAAAGCATACAAAATGTTGGCAAAAACAAATGGATTGAGAGATTTGAATACCACAGTTTTATATTTGTTAAGTTAAGGTCACTAGTCACAACTTTGTCAATAAAACATTGTTATCCTCAGTCGAATTCAAATTATTTCTTATAAGAGGTTATAACTGGTTTGTACCTCTTGTCTAAAATTTATTTAATGCCGTTCTAGTTTCAATTTTTTTTCTTATCAATTCTGCCTTCAATAGCGAAGGAATATAGTAAATCACGTTTGTGAAAGGAAATACTTAGAAGTTTCAAAACCACAGAAGTTTACTATTTATATTAGTTTTTAAGTTAACAACAAATTTAAATCTCATTTTCTGTTTTACAAAATGTCTATCTAGAGGTTTATTATATTTTTTGATTTAAGCCTGCAAATAGATGGCGCTACTAAACAATTTTACAGAACTCCACTATTTTTCATAATATTATTAGTTTTATTTATTTCTTTTACATTTAATGGTACTGTAACTTCTACGAATTTTACGGGAGTAGAATCCAAAGTTGATCAGGATCAAATACACAATTTTTATCTGTTAGAGAATTTAAAAAAAAAAAGTTGATCCTTACAAATTGCTTCGCCCTAATGTACATATGTCTATAATGGTACTTGAAGAGCATGGTACATTATTTTTTTATTTGATTTCGGTTAAACACAAATAAAGGCTACAAAGTCTTAATCACGTACGAGCACTTTCTTATAATCATAACAAGACCTCATTATTTTTCAATTGATCAAACAAAATTTATGATGTATGGAAGTAGTAAGCCGAATAATTTTGTTATATTAAATAACGTTGGCAACAACAATTGATGATTTGTCGATAAATAGCGTCTACAAAGTTTTATGCGGCTAAATGAAATTTCTATAGTTACAAGAAAAGGTTCAAAAACTTATTCAACTTTTGATAGCAAATGTAAACAATTCAAAAAATGCAATGTAAATTCTAAAGGAATGCAATTTCTTTCACATGATATGCAACATTTTATTTCAGATGAACTTGGCGAAGATTATCCGGAAATGAGGGAAGAAGTACATCTTGAAGATTTTTTTTGGACAGGCTCAGGTGATGGGCCGCCAGATTACTTAAAGAAGGTACACACGGGCATTAGCAAAGGGAAAGAAGTAATAGTTAAGACAGAGACAGTGGTGGCGACAGTATATGTAGATGGGAATAATGTAAGTAACTAGTGGTGGTGGCAATAAATTTTATTTATGTATCTAAGAAAGCATAGTTAAATCAACAGGAAATTGATATACCCATTTGTTTGGATTGTTTTCCTGATGATGGAGGTGGTGGTGCATCATGGGGTATTGGTGGAGGTATGCCACCGCTTAATTATTCTGCAACCGATAGACGCTATTGGCTGTTAACTATTATGTCTGGTTTCTACACGCAAAAGGATAATCCAGTGTTGGAAGAGAAATTGGCAAGACTCTATCGTTTGGCGTTTACAAGGTAAATAAAAATCCAGTTACAAGTGATTTGAAATTTTAAATTGTTATTTGTGAATTGATTTTTATAGACAACAATCAAAACATTTGGGTATTAATGGAGCGCAACATATATCAGGCATCTCAATATCGACGGGCAGAGATAGAAGGGAACATAAAAAAGAAGAGGAACAGCATACACCGGAAGAAACCACAACACCAAAGGGTATGAGTTTTTAATATATAAAATTTAATAAAGATCTCTAATTTTCGGTTTTACAGAATTAAACCTTGATGTTGAAATGCTTGATATGGCCAACAATAATGAACCTATTAAGAAACACAACCATCCAGCCGAACAAAATCCAATTAATAATAATTCAGAGTTAGCAACTTCTTCTGAAGAAAATGAATTGGAATCTCATTACTCCACGTCTACGGAACCAGAAACAAGTATTTCGTCTACTGTAGATTTTCCATTATATGTAACCCTTGTACCTTGGGAGTTGATACAACAAAATGCTAAGTCAGAAAAACAAAAATCTGCTGCCATGTTAAAACCGCAACCGACCCCACAACCGCGACCACAACTACAGCAACACCCTCTGCTGAGGGTCGATCAAGTGCGTGTTGTAATCCATAATATCACGCAAATCACAGAAGAAGATGTACAAAGCGGTGTCATTGGTGGAAAGTACGATGAGGATGTTAATGTAAAAATGTGAGTGATTAAAGGAAAATTTTCATATAGGACATTCCACATCAAATCGGATGTGTTTAACTTAATTCAGAAAACTATTTCCAAAAGTAGATTAGAAGTTGTGAAATTTTATTGACATACGTATCACGGGGTTTTGACAATAATTTCCATACGCAGTTAGAAAGTAGTAGCCACAGGTAAAAATCTTTTTATAAGTTTTATAATATTGGATATTTGCCATTGACTACTGAAATTGGTTTCGATACCCATTGTTACATTAGCTATATGAGCTACATTTTTATGTTCTACTTAATCCTAACTAGTATTAAAACTTCCTCACATACTCTGAGTTTTAATATATTTCAAATTTAATTGGTACAGTGATGAACGCCCTATTGCTAATCAAACCGAGTTGATATATTCCGTACTTGTCAATGGACGTCCCGTACTTGCAGTTACTGCTGCCAACGATATGAAATTAGTGAGTGAAACTGAAGCGGTAGATGTAATTGGCAAGGAGATATTCATGAAGGCTGAACGTATGTTTCATATAGCACTAATTTAAGTACTAAATACTCGAAAAACATTAATTTGATGATTTTTAGCATACTTAAGAGAACCACAGGCAACACCATTAGCGCCTGCAACACGTAGTGGCTCCGTTGGATTTATTGACTCAATCCAAAATAATCCTGCACTGATTATAGTGAGCTCCATTGCTATTTTACTGCTTTTATTACTGCTTATCGCATTACTACTAATGGGTCGTTCACGTAAGCGTGAGACAAGTACAGAAGTAAATAGGTAAAGAAGTGTGAAAATATTGAATTTCTATATATAGTGATTTTACTAAGATACTAATTGTTATTACAGAACCTCAAGTCGAAATGAATTGCTCGCAGAAAATCAATCAGGCAGACCAACTTCCAGTGGTACAGGTCTGGAAACGGAACGATCTACAGCACAATCACGTGATGTTGGTATACAAAACTTTTCATTTGAACATGAAAGTGGCCGCGAACGAGATAGACAAGCACGCATACATTTCCCTGGGCCTCCAGCTGACCATGGCTCGAGAAGAGGTTCTATTACTTCCACAGATAATACTTCAGATTCATCGGTATATTGTCCCATAAATCCACCAACAGCTGATGTTCAACGTATGCTGGATGAGAAAGCGGCCACATTATTCGATGGGCATAAAAGACGACATTACAATCAGTACGATCACGCTGAAGGACGGGAAGAAGCTGTATACACGTCTGTCGTATCAGAGAAGAAACGTGATAAAACACGCCATAAAACAAAACGACGCTATTTATCAGAAAATCGAGTCGGTTCTCTTGAGACTAGTCCAAGAGTACAGCGCGCAGCAACAAATTCATCTGGGGAGGAAGTTGTAACCGACTCTGTTGATGGTGATAGCTTACGTCCGACTTATGAAAACTTTGAGCGGAATGAAGCTTATAATCCGCATAATAATTATAATCGTAATAAACTGTTACATCAAAAGAATAGCGTTTTAAGCGATAAAGACTTGAAGCGAAGTATGAAGGGTGAACGTGAAGAGTTGCATGCAACCGAGGCCATCAATAAAGAGATCATACGAGCCCTTCAACCATCTGAAAGATCTTCGGATACTGGTAGTATCGGTTCATTTCTATCCATGTCTTCGGTAAAAGCATTTCCAAAGAATACGCTACCAGAACCATTAAATCGTGTGCTTGATCCTGTGTTTGTGACATACTATGACAACGTTGACAATTCAGTGCCTGCTACTGTACATCAATCATCGGCAAAATCAAGTAAATCGCAGCAGCAACGTAAATTACAACGTGAGCGTACACATCCATCACTAGATGCCACGACAATCACAACAATTGAAAACTTTCCAGCACCGAAAGCGCCAATAATGTCCACACGCATTACTTCTCAAAGTGACAATCCCGATCCAGGCGTAATTGGCCCAATAGTCTGGGAGCGACATAAGAAACGATTGAATGAGAATGATGCAGAAACTGGTAATGATGTTGTTGGGGAACACCCCACCAGGGAAGGGGAACGGGAACGTTATTAGCGATAATTGATTAAAGTAGAAATAGAGACAACAAGTAGTACATAGTAAAAACGATTTGTGAAATTCAAATTCGAAACTCTCAGCGCACTTACTCTCTCGTACAATTCAACTCACATTCTTCTTCCAAATTCTCTTCAACGCAAAATCTTCTCTCTTCTTCCCTCTTCCTCTTGTCTTCTTTTTTCACAAAACTTGCCCACAAATTTCCGCAGACGATGTGGTGGTGTATGGAGGGATGGGGATGACAAAGCAAGACTATAGTCCCATACATGATCCCGCAGCTATCAGAAATCATTATGAGGGTCTGCTTGAAGGTGCCATACAATTATATTCCAGTCAAGATGATCTGCCTATGCCATTGCCCACACGGGACTTTACAAGTAACCGCAAACCGACAAACCGTGAGAATCGTGGATCTTCAGCGGGTGTTTCAAGGTAAACTGTAATAGTTTTTAAAATAATTGCATAGGTTTTGTTGGTCAAGTTGTATTTTATAATTTCAGTTTTGCCAATAATAAACCGTATAGCTTTGAAGGGCGCCCAGCTACTGCACAGCCGGAGAAAACACCAAAATCAAACCAATCAACATTACCGCCATCACCATCGAGCGGTGCCTGGGGAGGTAGCGCTCATGGTTCAAATTCACCACTGGTGCGACCAATGAGCGCTGGACCTTTTCATCGTCCCGAACCAATGCAAGCTCACAATTTTTGTGGCACAATTGCTTCAAGTCGTTCGGACATATCGGCAGCTCCTTTAATTGAGGCCATTCAAAATGAGCTGCGCAAATTCAAGCAGGAAAAGAAGTAATTCGTAAAGATAGCTATAAATAAGAAAAACTCCAAATGAAGTAAAAAATAACTTAATTCCATATTTAATGTTTTTATACATACTTACATAAATACATATGTACTTAGCAACATTTATTCATTCATAATTATATATTGAAAAACATTTATATAAATAAGTAAATATATTTTCCATTTCATGTAATAAATTTTTGCTTCGAAAGGCATACATATAAATTAATGGAGAAGCATTTTGTTTTTTACCTATGTAACCAATGCCTTAAAGTTTAAAGGAATTACTAGGGCATACGAAAGTTTAATTCTTAAAGTGAAAATTTCTAATGTATATCTCGTGTGTTATATTTTTATCCACTGATCGAAGTACTATATACCACCTTGATCAAAAAGTTCCCGGAATAACCACCGTGTGGCGCTCCCATTGTCCCGATTTCAGTTTTGTTTTTTGTTAAGTTGGTACATCTGTTGTTGATATTTCCTCTAAAGGTTAGCGTCATAGCTTGACATTTGCAAAAGTTACGTAGCCAAGTGTTGGCGATTTTTTGCAATTTTATTAAGTTGTATTGTATTAAATTTTGCGTAAAAAACGGATTTAATGGTGCGCGAACGTTGGAAATGTTGGAAAAGTGTTTCGGTGACGATTCTCTAAAGAAAACGGTCGTTTACCAGTGGCACGAGTGGTTCAAAAGTGGTCATGAGTCAAACGAAGATGATGAACGCAGTGGCAGACCATCGACATCGAAAACCGACGAAACCGTTGATAGAGTAAAGGAAATTTTGGTCAATAACAGCAAACTAACCATCATAGAGTATTATTTGGGCGTTATGAGGCGTTTGCGTGAAGCAATTCGCGGAAAGAGACCAGA
Source organism: Toxonevra muliebris (assembly GCA_963691655.1). NCBI lineage: Eukaryota > Metazoa > Arthropoda > Insecta > Diptera > Pallopteridae > Toxonevra > Toxonevra muliebris. Next base: position 26,921,113 of record OY829327.1, on the reverse strand, counting down.
ATTGTGGACAGAAAACTCTTGGATTTTGGACCATGATAACACACCGTTACACAGTGCCGTCATTATTTGTAATTTTTTGACGAAAAATGCAACAAATACCATCCAACAGCCACTGAATTTACCTGATTTGGGCTCCCTGTGACTTCTTTCTGTTCAATCGAGTTAAAAAACCATTTCGGGGAACGCGTTTCAGCAGCCGAGAGGAAGTAATGGAAAAATCGCAGGAAGCACTGATGGACATACCGAAAACCGAATATAAAAAATGTTTCGAGGATTGGATCAAGCGCTGGCATAAGTGTGTTGCAGTCGATGGGGATTACTCTGAAGGGGACAATATAAATTTAGATTAATAAACTTGTATTTTTAATTTTCTGAATAAATTCCGGGAACTTTTTGATCAAGGTGGTATTGCAGACCTGCCTAACACTATCCCGAATTGTTTAATGATGGATTGCGATTCCGGCTTTAACTGAATTTTGAAGAAAAATCTTTTAATTACACTGTGCAACAATTTTCAGGAAATTGTTTCGGGCTTCAATGAAAGTATTAGTTAGTGGTAGCAAAACTCCAGCTGTTTTAAAATATTCTAAGCAATGATTCATCGAAAAACTCTAGTGTGGGTTTTTAGAGACAGGATTCACCTTAAATACAGTTTTACACATGATTTTTCATATGGTTTGATGCTATTTTTGACTAAATTTTTAAAATTTCAACCCATCGTAAAAAAAAAAAATTGCTGTAAGGTGAACCAAAATCCAGTTAGGATTTTACTACCACTAATTACTACTTACATATGAGACAGGTTTCGTTGAGACCCAAAAATGTCTGTTACACTGTGTTATTCACCAATACTGTAGGGATATATAAAGATGATAGGTGACACTATTCAAATTCTTATTTTGTATGATTCGATTGAAACACCTCGTAATTGGTATTGTTTCATCTACTCATCGGGGAATACTCGACTTAGAATAGAAGAACAAAACTATATCTATTTAAAACGAACTAAGTGAGAAATCCCCTCAACTTCACACTTCTCAAAATAGACGAATAAAGGTTAAAGCACTTTAATGCCCTCTTTTTATAAAGTAAGAAATTAAAACACATTGCACCATTTAAATTTTGCAAAACTTTGCATTTTTTTATTCATTACATTAAAATTTCTTGTAGTTAGCATCTCGAAAAATAACAACAATATCATTTATATTTAAAACTTGATACTCGTATTTTGCATATAACTGCTTTTGTTTTTATATATTTATTTTAAAGCTAATTTAAATATGTATATATAAGTAATATAAATCTTGTTAGGCATTTATTTTATTTTTCGAAACCTTTTCAAAAATGCAATTAGGTGTCAAAAATTATTGAAAATAATGATAAATTTTTATAAAAATAAGACTTTCATCGAAATGCAGAACTGACTATTAAAATATGAAGGGAACTATATTTCGATGAAAGCCCTCACCAGCCCATTATAAAAAATACCACATTTACAATACTCGGTTGTTTTTAACACTGAATTGCATTTTACTGGATAATATAAAGTATAAATTTTTCTTCTAATATAACATAATATCAAATAACAAATTCAAAAATTGATCTCTCTGTGTGTATTATGTATTTATATATAGATAAGTTTGATATCTGAATGCATGTATGTATTTTATGTATCAAACATGGTGGTTAATTGTAATGCATATGTGGTACTTAGTTGTTGGTATGTATATGCATCATTTACATTTTGATTATATTTACTAGTTTAGCTATATTTGTGTTTCTTTTATATTTACAACAAGCGGAGATTTCAAAATCGTAAGCCATTGAACATTTGCAGTAGGTCATCATAGTCATTGCCTGAGGGTTTCCATTTCCCTAGTGAACTTCCTTGATAAATATGTGTGGTTTTAATAGTTCTCTTTCTGTTCTGCTTGGTTTGTGTGTTTCTCTTGTTCGTTGGCGTTGGCATTATTAATGCTACGTTTACCTAAGCGTGGTCCAAACCATAATCCTGAGGTTGCGCTTGGACCGGTACGTTTATCTAAAGCCTGTTGTAATGCCAGCAGTCGTGCCCATTTGCGTATTTCAGCATCGTTTCGTCCGACGCGTGGAAATGCGATTAAGTTTGCGCGTTTTATTTCACTTTTGGGATATTCTATAAAATTATTAGGAATAAATTAAATTTATTTGATTAAAAAATATGGTATGTATTTATTCACCTTCATAATCCTCCAATGACGATTGATACATGGTTTCGAATGCTGAAGGTTCAATTTCATGCAAATTATTAATCAGATTCGGATCACTACGACCAACGCGTGGAAAGGCAATTAAGCCTGATTGCCCACCTCGTCTGTTTTTAGTACCTTCATCCTCTGTAAAAACAAGAACAGTGGAAAAGTTAAAGTAATTGAAAAGAAAATCATCATTGTTGCTTTCATTTGAATTTGAAATAAGTAACTGCGCCCACCCTTTAATGAATTGGTAATGAGCGGAAATAAACATTGCGGTTTTGGTAATTATATATCTACATATAAACACAAATATTTTTGACTTCGTTATTCATAAAGTCACAATAAATTTAAGGAAATTAAATATGAACAACTGTACGAAAATGTAAATTCTTGAAATTACTTTAGATGGAATGAAATAATTTAACAGTGAACTATTGGGTCTATGGATGTTTCGTTCGTATCTTTCTAAAAACTTCAGTAGAGTAGGATGCTGAAGAATTTTGTTCACTTGTTGTCATGAATTTATTTTATATTGAAGTTCAACATTATACCTTTGATGCTGTGAGGATAGATAGAGATGTTAAAGAATGTGACTTTAAATTGAATTAAAAATTCTCAATTGCTATTTGATTAATAGATGGTAATATTTTTCGTATACTTGTGGATTGGAATCAATATTTTTTCACTTACACATCGGTAGAAAAGGATGAAATTGATTTTAGAACAACAAGGTGGATTTTTCTGACACGTCAGAATATAAAATGGAAGTATAAAGCTTCAGTAAAACTTTGCAATCCCCACCTTAGGTAAGAAACACACTGCACCATTTAAATTTTGCAAAACTTTGCTTTTTTTATTTATTATATTAAAGTTTCCTATAGTTAGAATTTTGAGAAAAATCTACAATATCATTTATATTTAAAATTTAAGTATTTTGGTTTGGATATATTTATTTTTAATCTAATTTAAATGGGTATATATATTTTACATATGTATAAGTAATTTTCAATACAAATCATGTAGGCATTTTTTTTTGTTCGAAACGAAATAATGGTACATTTTTATAAAAAAAAAGACTTTCATCGAAATGTAAAACATCGAAAGGGAACTATATTTCGATGAAAGTCCTCACCAGCCCATTATAAAAAATACCACATTTTACCTGTTATTATAAAGTAAACTGTTTTTTCTAATATAACAAAAAATCATAAAAACAAATTCAAAAATTTACTGTTGTAATTAAATTTGATATATTATTTTATATATATCAAACATGTTGATTAATTGCAATACATAGTAGGTAGTTGTAATCATTTAAATTATGATTACATTTACTAGTTTAGTTATAAATCATTTAGAAATGCGCTTATGTGTTTGTTTTATATGTACAACAATCGAAAATTTAAGAATCAAAAACCATTAAACATTTGCAGTAGGTCATCATTGTCATTGCCTGAGAATTTTAATTTCACTAGTGAATTTCCTTGACAAATAGGTGTGGTTTTAATAGTTCTCCTTCTGTCCTCCTTGCTTTGTGTGTTTTTCTTGTTCGTTGGCTTCGGCAATATTAATGCTACGCTTACCTAAGCGTGGTCCAAACCATAAACCAGAGGTCTCACTTGGACCGGCGCGTTTATCTAAAGCCTGTTGTAATGCCAGCAGTCGTGCCCATTTGCGCATTTCACCATCGCTGCGGCCAACGCGTGGGAAAGCGATTAAGCTTGCACGTTTTATTTCACTTTTGGGATATTCTGTGAAATGATTAGAAATAAATGAAATTATATTGATTAAAAAATGTGGTATGTATTTATTCACCTTCATAATCCTCCAATGACGATTGATACATGGTTTCGAATGCTGAAGGTTCAATTTCATGCAAACTATTAATAAGATTCGGATCACTCCGACCAACGCGTGGAAAGAACATTAGACCTTTTTTTGCACCTGGTATGATTTTACTACCTTCACCCTCTGAAAAAATAAAACAAAATAAACCAAAAAAAAAGTTTAAATAATTGAATGAAAATTACTCATTGTTGCTTTCATTTGAATTTGAAATAAGCAACTGTGTCCACCCCTTGGTGAATTGGTAATGAGCGAACAAAAACATTGGGGTACCTCCCCAATTAATTATACAAATACCACAACAAAATATTTTTCGCTTCGTTATTCACAAATTCACAAAAAATTTTGAAAAATTTTCTATGAACAACTTTTAACCAAAAAAATAAATATCTTGTAAATTTTATTCTTTATATAATTATTTGTGCTAAATTATCCACGTTGTTTTATGTGGAATGAAATAACTTAACCTGACCTACACGGTCTATGAATTTTCTGTGTCTAAACTACAGTAAGATTCAGAAGAATTTTGTTCCCTTGTTGTAGTTTTATATTGAAATTGAACATTATTACTTTCATCGTTGGAAAAATGCATGTAATTTTCTATCGGTCGAATTATGAATCAATATGTTCTATTCAATTTTATATTCTGACATGTAAGAAAATAGTAATAAGGATACTCATTAATTTGTGTTGACATAAGACAACAGGATCCTAGAGAACCGATGAAAATCTCAAACATCTTGATCGTTGGCCATGAATCAAAAAAAAAAAAACAAATAAAGTACGAAAAGATTAAAGCCTTCTTTTGGAAATTGGATTGGATTCGCTATTTTTTCTTCCTTAAGATCAAAAAAGGATTTTAACTGAAAAAATGTATGACACTGATACAAAAATAAATTTTTGTGTGTTTTTGTTACTCGTATATTGGCAACTCTGCGGTAAATAAATAAAATTTAAATTTACATAAATCTGTTTTGGTGGGAGCAGTACACAAATGTTTTTTTCAATTATTTTTATTATTTTGCAATATTAGCATGATGTTATTTTTTATGTTTGACTGACTCTTTTGCGAAACTTGCGGTATTGACCTTTTACATTTTTTCTGTGATTTCTTTCAATTTATGTTGTTTTACATAATATTATTCATTCATATTTAGTTTAACTTTAAGTATGTATGTCTCTTGTAAGTATAATGATATGCAATTTTTTTCTTTATACTGTAGGTACTCAAATCAGTAATGAAATTTAAGAGTAAAATATTTATGTTATTGATAAAATTAATGTGAGTTTCTCTTTCGTGAGCAAAACAACGTTGGGTGAATGAAATCTAATCAAATTAAGGATAGGGGTGCAACTGTTTTCAAAAACTTTGGATTTGAAAAATAACTGTAGTTACTTTCAAAATACTTTTAAGTTTGTCATAAAATAATTAGTTGCAAAAATGACACTAACGAGGCAGAACCACTGAAACTGTATTGTAATTGTAAATTTCATACTGAAAATCCAAACAAGAAGAAAAATTTCAAAGAAATGCATTTTGATAAAACTTATATATATATATATTTCATTTAATGAAAATAGAATGAAAAAAAAGATTGAAAAAGGTTTTGGGAGAAAATGTGAGTTTAATGAATCCAAAGTTCTCACTTTTCTGAAAGCAGAAACAATGGCTCGAAGTGATAAATTCGTATTTTTTACAAATACAATTAAAAAATATTTGAAATGAATTGACACTTCCAAAAGCTATAGAGAAATAATTTAATATCATCAAAATCAGGTTTCCAAAATTTATTTTGCTATAGATGGATGGCGAGTCGTATTTTTCCATTTAAAACAACGAATAGCACAAAAACAAATCTATCTATGAGACTTAGTTCCCAGAAAAAGTTTTGTAGTGGCTGTCCAGCGTGGAATCAGTGATCTTGAATTTTTATAAGTTGGTTTGGCGGTGAGTTAGCAGAATTATATACGTGCCTACAAGTGCTTGGAGAGTTTATTCATATTCATACTTTGCGCCTTCACTTTACTCCAACGGAAGGAGCCATTCATAACACAATTTTTTTTACTGAAATCTCCAAAAAGAAAATAAGTTTTGAATAAATGTATGAATGAATTATTATTCGCGACCTATAGATTTATTGTGCCCTCTTCGCGGACATAGAGAGTATCTCTCAGCTCAGTTACCTCGATGAATTGTAGTATTGGTCCTACTTCACAGAGTCTTACTTCGTCGTCGGGTATGATGAATTCACCAAGGTGTTTCCTTTTCTTGTGCATCAGGGCGGAGCAAGTTCTTATCACATGTTGTGCGGTCTCGTCCTCCTCACTGCAGAACCTGCAAGATGCATCAGAGAAAATTCCCAGTTTTGTTATGTGATAATTCAACCTACAATGTCCTGTTAATAATCCCGTAATGATCCTCGTAGCGTTTTAGGTTGTATGTCCCTAGCGCTAGCTTGGATTGTGATAACCCTACTAAGTTTTCCCAATATAATCTTCTTTCTCTATCCTCTTTTCCCCAAATAATACGTGAGATGTTACCCGATCTTAATCCACAGAACGGTTCGAGCCCTACAAATTGGAGATGATGCTCCTTTCCTGGCAAGTTTATCTGCCATTTCGTTTCCATTAATTCCTACATGCCCCGGAACCCATAGAATCCACACCTGATTGAGTTGGCTCAGAATGTTTAGCTTATCAATGCACCCCATCACCAGCCTTGATGTGACTTGGTGAGGATTAAGTGCTTTGATAGCTTCTGGCTGTCAGTCAGTATCGCAGTATTGGTTCCGGTAGTTGCGTTCAAGATTAAAGTGCGCACATCTATCTATCGCGTACACTTCCGCTTGAAAGATAGAGGTGTTCTTACGTATCTTTTCAGAGTATCTTTACCCTGGTCCGTATACATCCGCCCCAGCTCCATCGTCGGTGAGGGAGCCGTCGGTGTACCATGTCATCATTTACTGGTTTACCTTGTATGTTCTTGATACACCTTCCCAATCATTTTTATTACTAAGCTCAGTTTTAAAGTATTTTTTAAAGCTGAACGATGGAAGATGTTGTTCCCAGCTACCCTCAAAATCGCACTCCTCGCTTGGGACTGGATGTAAATATGAAGAGGAGTGAGATCCAAGAGTACCTCTATTGATGCCGTTGGGCATGTTCGCATAGCGTATGAATGAATATCAACCCCACATTTTTCTGTTAATCACATAGGCCTGCGAAATTAAAGTTTTGACATAAAAGTGAAGTGGCGTTTTCTATTTTCTATAAAGTCGCAATTCTTTCATTAATTTCATAATAAACTATTACTATTATTATCTTTTGGAATTTCTTTTTGGTAAATTTCGATTGGATTTTTAAAAGTAGGATACTACATATAGCACCTTTAATTATAATTAGATTTGTGTACTAATTTCAATTTGCTATATCTTAAAGGAGCAAAATCGGATTGAAATAAACTAAAAACTCGTTCAAAGAAAAATTTTTGAACTTTTTTGTAAAACAATTATGAGAACCTGAAAAGGGTAACTAAAGGTTTTATAGAAAATTATGCTAGCAGCACACAAAAATAGCACATGAAATCTCTACCTGTTTTCAATCACCTGAAACCTCGCAGATTTAGTTATAGTATTCTATTTATTACTTAGGCAACAACTCCTAACATTTATTCACAGCTAGTGAATAACAATAAACCAGTCTTACATAAAGTATTCGTTCTTTTTTTACTATATTTTATTTAATAACAAAAATCAATATCCCAATTCAATTCATTGAATTAAATTATAATTAACACATGCTGACACAACTGCACTTTAGAAAACCAGATTCGCAAAAAGCCAAACTCTTTATATGTACAAGTTAGAAGTGGAATTTTACTTTGAATTTAAATAAAATTAATTTGAGGGGCTCGAGTTCTGACTGGTTTTAAAGTGGGTATGTCTACTTTAAGGAAGTATACGAAATAATAATTGTTTGTGAATGTGAATTTTACAAAAGAAGGCTGGACACACCTGGAAATATATATTTTGTTATCTCAAAATTCATAGTTTATGATTTTAATCTTATAAACTTATAAATCGCAATCTATTTACATTATTTGGTCAGCTTCTACTTCTTTTATCCAAATTCCAATCAATCTCCAAAAGCAAATGACAATGATAAGAAGACATCTTTGCTACTTTTCAATTGTTGATTTTTAATAATTATGAGATTTTACCAAAGTATTTCAGAATTCTTTATACTAGTTATGCTCATACATATGCAAAGTTTGCTGAAAAATTAAAGCCCATACAAATATATTTTCTTTTCTTCGGAGCAAAATTTACTTTAGCTCATAACTCAATATATCTTAAAAGGTATTATGAGCAAGGATAAAGCTTTTAAGTTTATTTTGTATACATATTCTATGAGCATTTAATGTCGTTTGTCCCTTTTTACTTTTTCTTTTTCAATTGTTAAGTAGTTCAGCTTTACAAGATAACTGTGACATTCATCGAAGAGAATGGTAAAAAAAAAAAAAAAACTGAACAAAATAGGATTAGCACCTTTGTTAGCAAATATTAAGCAATAAATTTGTCACTTCAACAGAAATGGTATAAACTGACAACACCAGCAGTAATAATAGTAATAATAATAATAATTAAAAGAAAACAAAGTTCAGAGACACTGCTGTGTAAAGTTTCTTCTTACTAGAGAAAATATTTTCAGTGAAAAGTGAAAGAAAATTACTAACATGATGACGTTTGAAACAATTTACGCATGTAGCCTAATCCTGGCAATGAGAAATCTATGCAAATTTTAGTTGGTATGGTTTAATGCGGGATTTAAACAAATTACAGCAACATTATGATGCCACCAAAGGCGGAGGATGAGCATGGCAGGAGTAGTAAGAAGCAATGACTTCTAAAGAAAGAGATTGAATTGTACACACTGTGTCATTTCATTGCTACACATAAAACTGTTGAGCTGTTAGCCTGACAAGTGAATGTATAGTTGGATTATGCCTTGCAGTGCGATTGATTGCTAAGAATCAATGCCCGGAAGTTGTAGATCAATTGTCATTGCTAAGGATTTATTTTTGAAAATTCTTTAGGACGCAATTATTCATTATTCTGCTTTGTGGTTGGTTTGTTTTGGATCATTATATTGAGAAAGTTTAAAAAAAAAGCAAAAATATTCTATAAATGCAATGTTCTTTTCTTTAACTATGTGAGTTCGAAATTTATATTAAATTTAAGAGGAAATTCTGCCTTTGAATTCTAAATTGGTTTCTTTACAGAATATATAACAAAAAAAAATTCCAAAAATGTGACAAACCTTCAACAAATATCTAAGACTTTTCAATAATGTGGCGAAAAACTAAAAAGCCTGAACTAAACTAAAGCTTAATTGCAGGTTAAAAAAAAATGCACCAAAAATTGCTAAATCGGTGACTGGGAGAAAATTTTTACATTTTCTAGAAATAAATAAAGTTAAAAAAAGTTAAAATTTATTTTTTATTTTAAAAAATGTAGAAATTATGAAGCGCTGACTGTGTAAAAATTACACTGTTCTACAAATGGAAACTTGTGGGAACGAGCAGAGATGGGACAAATGCACTTTGGGTAATGGGGGGCCGCTGAGTCCGAATCCGTCCGTTTTGCTCTGCTACGTCACAATTTTTTTTCATTGACATCGGAATTTTTAATATTGAAAAAAAAAAAAAATTAAAAATGCAGTTCAAATTTTTTTTTTTCAAAACTTCCACTTTAAATTTTTTTATTTTTTAACTTTAAAAAATTAAAAATTTTTTTTTTAAATTTATTTATTTTTTCGTATTTTTTTCATCCTCGTTATCATCGTTCACATTTATCTCGTTATTTGCTTAACCCAGTACCCTAGCGGTGCCATATGGTACCTTGTCGTTGAGCCGTTAAGAGGGAAGAAATTTAGAAATATAGTAAAATCCTTATTAATCTTGGATAAGTTGGAATGAAATGATCCTCCGTAAACAATTATGGTTTTCATTTTCTTGTCATTACTCGTTAATGTTAAAAATATACAGGGAAATATCGTCTAGGTTGGTACACTGTCTGGGTCGGAACACCGCATTAACACCAAGCTTTTCATGCCATTTCGAGTTCAGAGTGTTCAAATAAAGAAATAAAACTTATTTACAGTATCAAACAAAATGCATTAAATAAAAAAAAATCAACGGGTATACTCAGCGAGTAACCAGGGTGCGTAAATAATAACTCACGATAGTTCGTTTCGGTTTTCTTTGTTCACTTGTTTATTTATTTTCTTCACTGTTGGTTTTAAATACACTTGATTATTTTTATTCTTGGCACCTCGTACAGTCTTCGTTTGTTCCTTGTAGCCCCTCAATCGTCCATCTCGGACGTTCGTTTGCCTTCGTTGGCGCTCGTTTGCCTTCCTTGGCGCTCGGTTTGCGTTCGTATGTTTCCTTTGTGTGTGTTCGTGATACGATGGTTAGGTCATTGTCGTTTGTTGTATGGTCCGTGGCAATTACGTGTGTTCGCTACACCAGGGTACGTGGATACGAGCCCCTGATGCCGATTAATACCTCAGTGGAAACTAAATCTTGACGTAAGGACTTACGCCAAGATCCAATTAATACCTCACGAATGAATAATGTCTTATGAAGAACCTAGCATGCGGACGCTCTGCTGATATAAACTAACGACTCTTTTGTACTAGCCTACCGTGCGGACGCATCGGTTGGTTTATTACATATAATCTAGCGAATAGAGGACAATTGAACCACCAAGTTACTACCTTAGACCACGATCTAAGTCTGAGTGTCTTCTTCTGTGCGATGCATGTCCTTTTATATCAATTTCTTCTTCTTGTACCGTATTATTTCCGTTCTGTGAAATATATATATTATAATTACTTAAATATAAATGTTAATATATATTTTAACGGCATATATGTGCTAGTGGTTTAGGGTTGTGCGATTAAAATTACTGATAATTTTATGTCGTCACAGTAGGTTGATTAAAATTGTTCGTTGAAGTGTAATTTGAAAATCTTAAATCTTATTTCTTCGCATTACGCTTTTATGGTCTGCGTATCGATTAGTCTACGTGATGCGATGCCAAATTGCAAGCTCGAAACCCTGTTTTTTTTTTTGGTATCGAATGGACCAAATATGACAACAAAATTTTTATTTGCAATAATTGCGATTCGGAATAATGTTTGACAAATTTTATTTATTTGGTAATTTAAAAAATCATATTTCGTTTAAAAATTCACACATGCTTTTTATTTCAGTTTCAGGTTTTTTTTTTGCTATTTTCAAGTGCATTTCAGTTTTTTTCTTTAATTTGCAGATTTGTTTTTAATATTTTTTCTCCATATCTCATTGATTTTCTATGGTGTTCCGACCTTGACTGCATGTCCCGACTATCACTCTAATTTTTTATTCAAATCCTCATAACTCTTAAAATACTGATCCAATCATTTTCCAATAAAATATTCCATTTAGCGAGATCTTTCTCAACAGCTTACAGTGGAAGTTATGGGCAAAAGTCAAAAAGTCCAACCTAGACGACTTTCCCCTACGCAAATTCTTTCCCCTGCAGAAAATTACATGCGTATTCTTTATGGCCAAACTATATATTTAATTATTTTCTTTTTTACTTTTTATTAATGTTATTTTATTTTCTCAATTTATTTATAGTTTCCTTTATTTTGTTTTGTTATTCGGGATTTGTAGAAACGACTCACGGTTTATTAGAAACCAATTACCTGGCTGCAGCGTTTTAAAAAATAAAGACATAATGTCGACTGGAAAAAAAAGAAAGTAAATTTACAAAATATTTTCATAGGTATAGTTTTTTATTATATACATGAGGTCCACTCTGATGTTCACGAAACCGTAGATAGTTAGCATAATATAGTATAGTTAGCCCCGAAAAATTTATAGAATCATTAGAAAGATTGAATATAATATTTAAGACTGAAATCTGTTTTCTAAAAGTAATTTTTGCAATATTTTAAATATTTAAAATATTGTCAAAATGTTAAACTTTTCCTTAAAGATTATTCTAATTATTTTTTTTTTTTTTAATTTTCCATTTTCATTTGAGTAGCAAATTGAAAAAAAAAAAATAATTATTTTCAATAAACTTCACTCAAAACAAATCATTGTCTTTCGACTAAATTTTACTCATTTCTGGCGAAAACATTTTCGACCATTCTGGAAAGCCTGGTAACAAGATTGGATAGAATTTTTGATTTTAAAAATATTTGTAAATATAAAGTCTTTATGAAATATTAGAATGATTAATAAAACACACACACATATGTCGAAAATGTAATTTGTCCAGAAATTTGATCTTAAATAAAGAATCAATCATAGAGCATTTTTGTGCTTATTAATCTGAACAACTTAAAAGCAAAGAGTTGTAAGGTAACAAAGTCATAGAAAAATTAAAACTTTAATAAGTTTAATAGGTGTACAAGTGAAATAGGAACAACTATAGTTTATTATTATGATAGAAAAATAGTTAAGCCCTTTAAATATTCTACAAATAGTATGTGTTGTTTTTGTGTTGTAACATTATTTGTAAAAAGAAATTACTTACGAGCGTTTGAAAATCCAACTAGTGCCACAATTAATACAACCGAACAAATTAAAAAATCTACACACAGAAAAGATCTCATCTCGATTATTAATATATTTTTGTTTCAAAACTTTTTCTTTATCCTTTGTCAATACAACAGTTACTGCAACTAAATTAGTAACAATAACAACAACAAAAGAAACGCAACTATTTTTGTAATCACAAATTAGAATATAAGTATCTAAATATTTATTTTTTTTTGTTTGTTAAATAATCGTCGCACAAAACACACAAAAAGCACTATTCTTTTGTCTTAGATTTGTCTATTTCTGGTGCAATGTTGTTACAGCTACTGCTCTTATTCACGTTCAACGAAATTATGCTTGATAACTGTTAAAACTCATGTCCTTTTATATGAAAAAGACAAAAGGTATCGCCTGCAGGATAATGGCAAAGCAACAAAAACTCATCATCCAGTAGCAACAGTAATAGCAACAGCCGCAAATGGCAACAAGCAGCAAGCAGCAGGAATCGGGCAGCACAATATATTGATATATTCTTTACAATTGTGTGCTGTGCTTTTGGCGAAACATATACATACGTACAGCAACAAAAATATGTGTTCGCAATGTGTTGTAGAATCAGCAGCGTTGACAAAGATATTGGTGGTTGGTGGTGGTAGAGATATGACGTCGGTATTCTCTTTTTTGTATACAAAATATCACTGCTAAATTTTGGGGCAAGAGCAGCGGCTGAATTTTCACACATACCTCGGCATCAATGCCATCTGCAACATTATTTGCTATTAATTTGTTGCAGTTGGTTTTGTTGTTTGTGTTTGTAATGTCTTGCTTGTGGTTAAAGCCTCATGTTTATAGCTTGTTTTGTTTTTTTTTTCCGTGATCCTTTGACAGCACGCAGGCGTTGCTAGAATTACTGTTGCTTATCTTGTGATGCTGTAGCAACAGGTGCTAGGTTTTCTTAGCAACATTGTTGATGTATATAAACATTTTTGAGCCACATTTTTGTGTACCAAATTTATAATAATCCAAAACTAATTCTCCACTTAGCTACTAATATGAATTTTGTTTTGGACGTTCAGCGTCCACATGTTTCTTTTCTGCTTATGCATTGTACAGAAAGTATTCGACTTCGCATACTTTTAAACTTTCTCATCAATTGATGAAAACAAATGTATTTCTTTTTATTTATGGAAGTTATCGTGGCAACAGTGAAGATGACCGCTAACAAAAATTTAATCAATACTATACCTGACACGCCTACCTCTTGGTCCCTGGTTGCAGAACACTTCATTTTAGGTATCTGTTTGCATCAAGGCCATATTTAGGGGGGAGGTTTTGGGGGTTCTGACACCCTTCCCCCCCGAAATGTGAAAACTTTTTTCTAATTTTTGATATTGATTGCCAGTGGATGGAAAAAAGTCAAAATAAAATTATTGAACGATTTTAAAATATTTTTTACTTCAATCGGTTTCTTTCTAAAAAGTCAAATAAAAAAAAAATTTTTTTAAATAAATTTGAATTGAAATCGTACGAAGTTGTGCGGTATTTCCAGGGGTTTCAACCCCATTTTTTCTAAAACATGACGTGATGGGAAGTTTTCGACCTCAGGTTCGTGTTCAGCATGAAAAATTCATTCGCAAACACTAGGAACCATATTGTTCACCAAACCCATGCAGAGAAGTGTTATTGAATCAGCTTTAAAGTTCTTAATCTTAAAATATAATTAATCCTTTAACCCATTGTTTCCCAGAGCATCCCGACTCGGAAGATCTCTTTCGATGCTGTGACTGCACGAATTTAGGGAATATACGCCAACCTCATCCGGGCTCCTCATCATTGATAATGACCCAAATTCCCACTGATAATCATTTGGAAAAAATTAGTCTCTGAATATTTTTGGCATTTTTAATCATTTTTTTGAGGCTGGGTACAATATCAGTAATGGCAAGTCAATGAGTTATCGAAATTATGTCTTGCACGATAAAAAAGTATTGGAATCCACATTGAATAATATTTATTTGGAAAAATTTAAATTGATTATTCTGTGAATTTTTGTGTTTTTTAGGTTAAGATTAAGAAAACTCGGAAACAAAAATTTTTCCTAAAACTTTAAGACATTTATCTACTTTTCTCCGTAGTCTGATAGGGTCAATCAAATGCTTCATCGTATTCAATTTATTGTATTTAAACATCAGTTTCATAAAAATTTTAAATGAATATTTTCTTCGAAAAAAACCCACCCCGAAAAAAAATCCTGGCTATGGCCCTGGTTTGCATGCTTGTCCAGTCAATACAAGATCAACATGTGTGTTCCGGCAGACTTTGCTTTTTAGTGGGATTTTCGTTCCTATTACTATGAATAATTCATTTCAGAATATTTGATTTAAATACACTTGTGTATATCTATTAACTTTCCTGTTTCTCATAAGTAATCATATGTACATGCAATTTTTACTTACATTTAATATAATCTACCTATTAAAAAATTAAAAAAGTTTATTAACTTTTTAACATTTTGTATCTATTTAAAGTACTATGGACTTATAATCAACGCGTTTCCTTTTTTCACAAAAAAGTGTTTGACTTGCAGCATTGAAGAGCAAAGACAACATATTGCACAAATGAAGTGAAGTGCTTCAAGACGGATATAATATTCAAAGAACATTTTAATCATATGATAAAACTTTTTAATAGAATACATTCACAGCTCCTTTAAAATGTCGGCAAAGAAATTGTTTATGCAAAATGAATTATCGTATAATTTTATGATTGATTAACAAAATGAAAGGGAGAAAGTTTTGGAACAGAAACTTAAAACATTTTATGATATCAAAGGTGACGTTTTCTCTACTGGTTACAAATAATTTCAAATAAGAAATAATAAAAAAGAAATGCTTAAGTTAATAATTTTTGAATTTAAATCAATTTTATTTGTCTATTAATCACATTAACTATACATACAATAAAAGTATAAATTACATAAAGGTTTTTATTTGTCTTAGAAAAAAAATCAATGAAACCCCCGTAGTTCTCTCTCCCCTGCCATGGTATGGTACTTACAGCCAACCAGATATCATGCGCCCTGTAACTGTCGATTTACCACGTTCACCTCCAGCTGCAGCACTACTCTGGCCCACTTTAATTGCAGGTTTCAAAGGAGCAGCTGCTTTATCATCCTTCTTTGCGTCAGGTTTGTTATCAGCACCATCGGCAGCTTTCTTCTCATCGGGCTTTTTGTCGTCTGGTTTCTTATCAGCCTTATCAACTGGTTTTTTATCGTCGGTTTTAGTAGCTGCACCAGTAGCTGCAGCAGGGGCAGCAGTACCACTCGCACCACTACCAGCTGCATCTGCAACTTTTGTGGTAGCTGGCGCTGTACCAGCTGGAGGCTTTGCTGCATCAGTAATTGCTTGTGGCTTACCATCGGTTGGAGCAGCAGGTGCCGCACCTTTTGCAGCTCCTGCTGCACCTGCAGCACCTGGTTTGGCAGCTTCTGTTTTAGTTGCTTCTTCTTTCTTAGTTGCTGCTTCAGGTTTTGCAGCTTCACCTGGTTTAGGTATTGCTGGTTTGGCTGCAGTATCGACTGGTTTAGCTGCCTCAGTTGGTTTTCCACTTTCTGGTTTGGCTGGTTCTTCTTTTTTTGTATCACTGGGCTTAGGGGCAGTAGCAGGTTTGGCTGTTGTATCTGGGGGCTTGGCTGCAGATGCGGGCTTTCCAGGCTGCGGTTTAGATGTATCAATTTTTGCCGAGGCATCGTGTTTAGCAGTCTCTCCGGGTTTCCCTTGGTCGGGTTTAGTGGGTGGTGCAGGTGCTGCTGATTTGGTAGCTTCACCAGGTTTGGCAGTATCACCAGGTTTGGCTGCATCTGCCGGTTTGCTGTCACCTGGCTTAGTTGTAGTAGCTGCCGATTTAGAAGCATCACCAGTAACTGTTTTGCCATCATCGGTTTTGGTCTTTTCTTCGCCTGCCTTAACAGTAGATATAATTTTCTTGGACTGTGATGTTTAATTTGAGAAAAAGAAAAAAAAAAAAAAACAATATAATAGAAAAATAAATAAATATTTTATTTAATGAAATCTAACTTACGCCCACAGCTTCCATTAGTCTTCTGGTTGAATCAACCTTTTCATTTTTCTTCTCAGTGGTAGCAGTAGTATCAGCAGCAGCAGCAGCAGGTGAGTCTTCATCTGCAGTCATCTTCTTCTTCATGAACTTAACGTAAGCGACACGTGTAGCGCGTGTTACATCGCCAAGGTTAGGATTATATTCTGAAAAGCGAAAATGAGCGTTAGTTCAACAAACCTCAGCCTATTGCGATTTCATAAAAATTACCAATCAATTGATTCTGGTTCATCTTCATACCCTCGTTGGCTTGTTCGATAATCTTGCGTCTTAAACTGCGTTGACTGCGGCGTTGCACTGAAGAGCGCTTGGAACCAATTGGATCGGAAGACATAGTGTTCTTTCTTGCAATGGCATTCCAATCTTTCTCACTATAAACCATGCATAAATAAAAATGATTTTTGTTCCTGGAATAACAAAATTGACGAAATAATTACCCTTTTTGTGACTTCTTTTTGCCTATCACTCTAGCCAATGATGAGAATATATCTTTGGCACCTTCTTCACCTTCAGTCATTTCCTGCTGCAAATTCTCAACAAAACCAATCTGGAAATCTTTGAGTATACGACGTTCCATAACTTTACCCTTCTTTGTGCCAGCAGCAGCTGTAATAAGTGTGAAGCAGTGACGGAACGACCATATTTCAAATGGAGAATCTATACACACTCACCAGCCGTTTTCTTCTCAATATCAGGCACAGTGAATTTATTATTTGTAAATATTTCCAACAATTCAAAACGTAAGGAACTAATATCCTGACGCACTTCAATGATATCATCTTCGGTGATGCCAAAGTCATCACGACGTCGTTGCTCGGCAGTGACAAAGCGGCGCACTAGCAATTTCATTACTTTGTCATGTAGTACCTGTGCCTTCTCCCTGGATTTACGCTACACTCACGTATATGAAATAGGGAAGGAGAAAGAGAAAAATCAAAAGCGTTTGTATTTAGCTAGAAAGTAAATGTATTATAGATTAAAAGTTTGATTTGTTTTGAGCGTATGCCGGCGCCAAAACAGCTGCGCCTCAATGACGCACACTACACAAAGTGTTAAGCCACAGTAGCTACTGATAGTTGAGCATTGTGTCAGTAGAACCCCTCAGGAGAGTTATTGTTAATAATGTTTTGCAATTTATTTGAATAATACGTATGAAGTGTTTTGTTTTTATGCTGAATGCAAATCTAACTATATTTAGAAAGCAAGTGTACTATATTGAATATATTAGTTTAAATTCAAATTTGCTAAGAGACATTTGCTTTGCATAATAAAACCACGAGCTAGAAATATCAAAAAACCACATATTTTGCACAAAAATTTGATGTTACATGGTTATTATGAACCAATAACTTCATAATTAGTCCATCTATGTAGAGGTTGGAAAGTACAGCACAATTTGCTGTGCATATTTGATTTAGAAACTATGCTAAATTGGTATTATTTCCTATTCAAACTTACCATAAAACTTCTAGTGCGCTTAGGGCCCTCTTTTCCCAAAGTTTTCCGCAACAGTTTCGTAGATGGCATAATATTAAATGGTGGTGGTACAGTACCCCCATCCTCAAAATAACTCATCCACAGCTGAGAACGTGCAAATTTCCATTCAATATCAGCACGTTCTGAAATAATTTGATATGAGTTCGACATCATGGCAATCAGCATGTTGAGCAGCACAATAATATTGATGACGGAGTACGAGCCGAACATGAGCAAAGCCCAGAAACGTGTAAAACTCTTGATGCCAGCCAGATCGAAAGAAACTAAATCAACTAAGCCAAATGAGGCCCAAAATAGTGATTGAGAGGTTTCGAAGAGGCTGCAAGTGTGAGAGTTGAATTTATTAACATTTAAAAAATTTTATGTAATGGGCATACTTTGAAAAACGTCGCCATATAGTACAAGCTTTCTCCTGATCATCAAAATCTGCTACTTCTGGATGTAAATGATAACATTTATTCTTCTCCAATTCAGCATAATACCATAGTAATTGATTCAAGCCGCATCCAAAAGCGAACAATACCAAAGTATAGATGAAGAAGAATTTAATAATATCGATGATCATGCGTCCCAATGATACTTGTAGTGGTCCCAGATGTGGGTTGATTGAGAAAATATGAACCAATTTCAAATAGGAGAAAACCATGCCAGCCGCAAATGCACCCTCGGAGAGCAACATGGGATCAAAGGGATGCCAGTGTTCGCGCGGGAAATATGGATCAATACCGCGATACCATAAGTCGCGCTAAAAAAAAAATACGTAAAGTAATTGATGCATTTAAATAAGTACTACTTACATGTACAATTACCCACGCTGTAGCTCTACAAAGAATCCATGTAACATAAAACATATTCGATATAAAATCGACTATGTTCCACAAATCCATTATGTACTCGAATAAACCATCAGAGTAAAGCGTTTTGAGCTCACCAAACACTAAACCTATAGTTGAAGTGTCTTCAATTTAGTAGATACCGTTCGTCATATCTTTGAATTACGAGAACTTACTTGCTATATATGTTATAATGCCTAATTCAATTGGTCCTGGCAGTGAGCCTCTCTCATGTTTCCGCCAATCTTCCAACATCGCCAACATCCAAGGAAATGCAAGGAGCTCAAAGGTTATCTGTACTACACGCAATGAAGCAGCACCCAACAGCACTATGTTAAAATTTAACACATATTAATTTTTAAAATGGAAAGCTTTTAAATTATTGATAATGAATGCTATTAACTTACTCAAAAAGAACATGTACGAACATGAATGCGATATAAATTTAACAAATGGTTTCCTCATAAATTTGCCAGCATCTGAATCGGGCGCTAATAAGTAATTCATACTATTCAGTGGAAACATGCAGCCCAGTTTACAAACATCCATTATTTGTTGCGAAGCTTGTTTACGTCGAAATCCAGGTAGTCCTTCATACCAAATGGCAGCCAGAAGTTGTTGTACATTAGGATGAGCTACAAACTGAAAAGAATATTTAAATTTTACAGGACATACATTTGTTAATATGTAGGCGGTGCCAACATACGCTTTTTTGTTTATAGCGTATTGCCAATTTGAGACGTTCCAATGTTTGCCGCTGTCCTGGCGCCCATATGTCAGATGAAGGCTCATGATTGAAATTTAGCATCACCTCTAATTCCATGGAAGTTCGTGCATGATCCAATAATGAACTAACAAAGTCCTGTACGCCCGCACGCATTTCCTAAGCACAACAACAAATATAAAATAAACACATTAGTGATAATTTAATATGTATGCACATAAGAAATCGTTTTTTTAAACAAATGAAAAAATCTGAGTAAAAAACAACTAATTTTGTTTTGTGTCAACCCGATTCGATGAAGATATTATTTCTCATTGAAAAGATCTTTCAACTGTGGAAAGCTAATTGAGTCTTTAAGATTCATCGGGATTCTAAGGGAGTTCATCTGAATAACATTTTCAAAAAAAAAACACGATTTTTTACACACTTGTTAGCTAAAACATGTGAAAAATGATGTTACGAAAGGATTTCTATGTATCTCGGAGTCGCAGATTGGACGTAAGTCTCTTAAAACTATGTTTTATTGCGTCCTTATATTTTAAGCGCGTTTTAAAAATAAAAGTCCATCATTTTGTTAATTTGCAAACCCCTCGTACCTCGGCAACTGGATGGGTTAACGAGATATTTTTCTTTCAGACGACTAATGAGTGCTGTATCTTGCACACTGTTTGGCTTTGCCTTTTTGGAGAGGTCTCGTTTCAGCCCCTATCTAATTTGATTACGCTATTAAAAAAATCATGTAAAATATTATATAATAAATGAACGAAATGGTTTAAGAATTGTTGAGAAATCTTTAGTAGTTCTCTTTGAAGAAATTCCTGAAAAACCTTAACATTGTAAAAAAAAGTAGCGACTCCTTTTTGGGAGAATTTTTCGGTTTTTTAGGTGAAGACAGCCAAAAACCTGTAACTTTACATTGGATTAAAATTTGTGTGCGCCGTTTTTTGCTTTTAAAAAAGAAAAAAGATGTGTTTGAATATAAATTTTGTTAAAAGTGGGAACGGTTATTGTCAGAATTACCAGAATGATCCAAATTGCCTCGAGACTTAAAATAAGATTTCAAAAAAGGAAACATGCCGTGAGTTAAAATTTTCAAATGAAAAAAAAAACACATGCAGACAATTTGAGCCTTGTGAAATTCATTTCGAAAATTTTTGTAGAATTTATTTGAGGGTTCAAACTTCAGAAATTGGAACCTAAATTCTTTTAAACAGTGAAGCTTTTGCTCTTCTTAATTTGAAACAAGCCCTACAAACATATCTTTTAATATTAGTATCACATTAAATGAGTACACCTCTAGATCATTTTACTGTGCAGGAAACGGATGATTCGGAATATCAAATCGGGCAACAATCCCAAAAACCGTACTCTCATTGGACCGTTTTGGAACTGTTTGAATATAATCCAATAATACTACAGCAAAATGTTCCATTTCAATTCAGTGAATGGAGTTCAGTCCGTTTATTACTAATACAACAAATCGTAATGTTTCCGTATATACTCGTAGTGGAGCGAAACGGAACGTTTCTACATCGTTTTGTTGTATTAAAAACGGGGGAATATCTAAATTACAAACCGTAAGTACTCCGTAGTTGACGGGCTTAAAACGGACTCGGAAAACAGGGTATTAGCGGAGTAAAAATGGATACTCATCTATTATTGAATTCGATATTACAGAGTGAAAACTCTGCACTACGACATGACGTTATTTGTTTCTTATTTCTTTTTACGGATTGGATTTGTATTTACGTAACATAAACATACCATCGATTACGGACGTATGGATCTGTTTATGATCCGTTCATTCGGATCGATCCGAAAAAATGTTTTTTAAAATAAAAATAGAATAATCAAAAATACTTTCTGTTAAATTTGAGCAAAGTAGGATCTTTCATATATCACAAAATCAAGCATAATTTTATATTATTGCAAATTGTTTAACACCAGTTGTATACTTTTTGAGATACTGAAACGTTAAGTTTAAATATAGATATATATATATTTTTAAGTATTCGAACAGTTTTCCAATTTTCACATACCGGATGAAAAAATTTAGATTCCATTGAGCGGCGTACGTTTTGTGCGTTTTGTTATACCTTAGAAACAGTTTTCTCTGAGTGTAAACAATGTTTTTTGACTATGTAAGTACAGAGTACAAAACATTTTCTATATTGCACTTAGTTCTCAGATTTCAACTTACCGTATATTCAGCACGGAATTCCGATTCCATAGCTTGCAAACGTTTCAATTCCCAAGAGAGTTCAAAAGATGTAAGTACTGGATCACGGGAACTTAGGGCTATGAGGGAACTGGCTGAAAGGGCACGATATGCGTTAATACGCGACTGAGAATGACGCAAGGAATCGGATTCCTGTGAAGTGACACACTCATCGCAACCGCATCTAAAATGAAAAACCAAGAAAATCAACTCAAATACATACTAATGACTGACATACAAACTTCACGAACAAGTAATGCGCTCTGTGTATTGGACAAAAGGGGATGAGTAGCTTTTTTAGCTAGCAAGGCAGAATATCTAAATTTAATTTGCAATATTTTTAGCAAGCCATTAAAAGAAACAAATAACATTTCATGTATATGAGTGTGAAAATTTCTAAACTAATGTATAGTGGCGTTGGTGGTGGTGGTTGTGGATGTGATGATTTTGTCCTTTGATGTATGTGCTTTACACAAAAATACATTTTCTATTTAAGTCATGGCAGCTGCTGCAACGACATATCATTTTGCAAATGACGACAAATGGAATAGATTTGAAATTGGTACTTAGAATTAAAATGATTGAAATGTCTCTCTAAAATTCATTGAAAATCACGTAAACATGTTGTTGCAGGCAAATAACAAAACGTGCCAGAACGTAGAAATTTTGGCTATGAATAGTGAATACGTATGGTAAAATGTTCATCAAGGTGTAAAGAAATCGAGCGACTTAAAATAGAGCAGCAGCAGGTAACAGTTACAACTACAATATAACAAGCTTTATTGTATTGCAAGGGATTAACTCATTTGCACGCTGGGTAGCTGGCTGCAGGGTAGTAGGTTAGGATAGTTGGATTGAATTGATTGATTAATTCTCAAACTTACTTAACATCATGCGGCATTGGTAGCGTGGCACCACGATCCAAAAGAATTTTTAGTATTTCGTAGTTGTTGCGATGTGCAGCCAATATTAGCGGCGTGATATCAGGCGTAAAGGTTGACTTGGAACGGTCAACTGATTCCCAACTCTGTGAGTAGAATGTTAGATATTTGAAACGAAAAATTGTCACCACATTAATCATATTTAATTAGGAAACACATACATAGGGTGTACCCTCTTTATGATGCGTTTCTTCCCATTGTAGTAATTCCTCTACAGCTTCGACATACTCTTCGGATATTGCATGCAGCAGCGCATCGCCAACATCAATTCCTTCTTCAAGCAGTACAATCATTAAATCAAAATTTTCATTTTCAATTGCTGATATTAATGCGGAACGATTAATGGGATCGACACAATTGATATTAAACTTTTCCGGTTGATCGCGGTAGTCTTCTATGATTCTGTTTGAATTCGAGATGTGAATTGAATGAAATCATCTAAAATTGACAATATGCATGCATGTTCACCCACTTTCTAACACCCGCAATGTCACCTCGTTCTCCAGCTAATATAAAGTTCTTCTCAATCTCCGTCAGCATATATTCTTCGGCCATCACAACATCATAATCAGATTGGCCACCCTTCTCAGGGTCGCCGTCGGTTTTAGGTGGATCAGGCATTTTGTTTTAAATAGTATCGCTTGGCATTAATATTTGTTAGTTTTTGGCTTTTTCTTTAAAATTTTGCTTCGTAAGATACAGAACAATACAAAAATGTGATTTTATTATTTTTTCATCGGTTTATTTTTATAGCTATAAATTTTTTATCATCCCTAACTTGCATAAATGTGAAATTTATCTTGATAGGTCAACGAGTGAAACCTAGTGAAAATTATTCCATTTCAGTTTTCTTTCCTTAACGACAAGTAAAGTTTTTCTAGAATGGAACGCACAACAAATTCTTGTATTCGTTGAATTTAACATCCTTAACACCCTTTGAGCCTTTTACCCTAAAACGATTAAATTGGCGTCTTTTGATAGGACGGCTATATTTCAGTTGTATGAACATAACGACACCTCTTGTTGCCAATTGTTTTTCTTTTAGATATATTATCCTTGTTATAACCTTACTTTAAGTCCAATATTAGATCTTTGCTTTTGTGTGCCTGCAAATTCTGAAGAATAATTAACCTCATCATTAGAAAGCTTCAGACTTCCGTCATCCTTTATTCATGCTATGCCTTTAACTAGAAACTGTATAATAAAATCGTCCAGAAAATGACAGATATTGAAAGCAGATAGCAAAAGACTTATTGCACAGGCTCTGAAAACCCTTAACGGCAGCTTATACTAGCAGTCCTTCGAGAATAGGCGAGCTGAAAACCACCTGGGGATCAACGACGCTGCATGAGGGAATATTTCAGGCAAAGACATTTGGTAGCAGACATAAGAAACTGGAATGAGATTTTCACAGCCCTAAGGTAAAGAGATGATGATGCCAGTATTTCTGGTTCACATGTTTCTAAATTTTTCATGTGTTTCCTTATAAATTTTTTAACCGGAGATATATTTAAATTAGCACATTTTATAGATTTAGCTCTTCAAAGGATTTAAAAAACTTTAACAACACTGAATTATTATTAAATTATACTTCAATTATAATTAAATTATCCTTTGAACCAGTAAACTATTAAATTATCCTTTTAATTAGTAAGCGTTTAAAAATGTAAAAAGTTGTTTTTCACTTTAACAGTTAGAGATTCACTTAAATATATTTTAAATTCTTTTTTCTCACTCCTGGAAAGCGTTTTGCAACTTTGATATCTTTCAAGGATATGCTTTTTTATTTTGTATCCTTTCCAGGACACACCACATTTTTTATTATCTTACAATGTAATTGCCAAATCCAATCCTTTTTTATATTTTTTCCCTCCTTTTACCGATGTTTAATGTCCAAGAATTCGCGAAGAACTGAGAATAAAATGCCTTGACGCCTTGGTATATGCTTCTAATTACATTAGCGTAGCGTTCCATGAATATCGGTCATTGAGAAAATTACAAAAGTCAATATATTTTAATTCCCATTGACTTTACCACACAAACATACATAATTACATTCATACTACCATATGCACACATGTGGAAATTTGTAGTTAAAATACATATAAAGAATAGCTCACGTTTTGACACTAATATGGATTGGTATGGAAGAAAAAGAAGAAGTAATACATAAACTACACAAATGCATAGAGAATTTGTTGTATGCTCGAAAATTGCACCCTGTAAGGGAATGTTTTGTATTTGATAAAAGCCTCGTCTATTTGCGATTTACCTGTAAAATGTTAGGAAAGGTGAAAGAAAGTGCACGTGAAAATTACCATTAAAATATGTAAAACGAGCGCATAGAATATACAAATATACATATGTGTTAGTTAGCTATTACCTGCAATTATCTCAAGAAACCTTAGTAATCAAACTCGTTCATAGAAATGTGATAATTTCCAAATAAACCTCTTTAGCTGAAACGTGGAAGTTATTAATTAAAAAATTTGGAAAAATATGTAAGACAGAATGTTGCATTTGTTAGGAAATAGGAATATGTAAATTTGGAATTAACACACATTCTTTGCTACAAGCTGAAAACAGCAAGTGGATCCCTTTTCCTTATCAAATTGGAAAAAACTGCCAGAGATATTCGCTGTAATGCTGTATTCAAAGCAAACATCTATGCAAAACAAATTGATTAGCTTCATAGGAACCGCAACCATTTCACAGAAGCAGGGGCAAAGCACAATTATTCAATCCAATCCATTGAAAATACTTTGAAGTTCCTGTCGATATGGAAATCAAGCTGCGTAATTGGTGATGAATTCGTCTGAAGAGACGTTTTAAAATGGCTTTACACTCCTTTAGAAGTGAGAGGACATAATGCTGAGGATATTGAAGACCGTATTATTTGTTGCTCATTAAATTCCTGCTAAGTATATATTTTATTGCGGCAATTTTCTTGGCCAGTGCATAATTGGCGTTGATTAATTTCCACACATGTAATGCCAGTTCGTTCATTAGGAGAAAAAGATTAGATAAGTTGAAATTATAACTAATATTTGTGCTGTCCTTCCTCTAGAAATTTGTGAAAATTAACAGTTTTGTGTATGCCAAATTCTAAAAAGATTAGGTGGCAAAGTCTGATTTGATATTTGAAATTTGACTATAAGTGAAGTGATATTTATAAAGTCTTTATTATTCATAAGGGATGGCAATTCATATAAAATTGATTTTGAATAAGATATAAATGTGTTTGCTAAGAAGTAATTTATTGGCCTTTAAATTCTCCTTTTATTCTAATTTTTTGTAGCTCTGAGTATTACTTAACTTAAATTTTATTAGAACCAATTAACTCATTTGTGTGTTGGTTCTTTCTACCTATTATTATTATATTATTGTCTTACATATTTTGACCCATATGTGAATGCATATTTATTAGTTACATATGACTTTGTATACAAACAAATCAATAATGTTCATTTATCTATAAAGCAAAACAACTGCACGATAAATGACACAGTTTTGTATAATCGAAGCCATATAAATATTAGTAGGCATTTTTCTGTTGACTTGTATTCAATCACGTGTGTCTAGTACAAGTCTAGTTGAAATAATATTTTTTTTTAGATAACAATAAAAAAATTACATTCAAACGCTTCCAATTACTTAAATAGAAATGCATGCATGAGATTGCGATTCTGATGGCTAATACAAGAGAAGGTTTTAAGGTGTTTGTCCCCTTAATTAAAAAGACAATAACACCTTCTTCAAAATCTGTTAATTAGTTGTGCTAATTTTTAGATACAAAAATACTTGTTTGCTTTTACGAAGGAGTGTGTGTTCGGGTTTTTGGCAGCAAGATTTAAAAATAATGAGTAATTTTATTTAATCAATAACAAAATATTTGTTTATAAATTAAGCAGTTTTATTAGCAATAATAAGGCAATGAATGGAAAAAACCAACAGGAAATTTGAGCTTTTTGAAATACAATGCAGGTGTATAAAAAGGATTCGCAAATTCAATTTAGCATCAAACGTTTTCAAGTATTCTTGGTATTCACAGCAGCAGTATAAAAATTAAATTGATAACAAAATGAAGGTAGGTGTTTGTAGAAAAAATTAAAAATTGTTGGTTTATTAAAATTTTGATGCCTCTTATTTTCAGTTCATGATCGTATTCGCGCTATTTCTGATGATTGCCCTGGCCTTTGCCGTTGATAGTCATCATGGGGATTCCGATCATCATGGTGGATCTGATCATCAAGGTGGTTCCGATCATCATGGAGGATCTGAACATCATGGAGGATCTGATCATCATGGAGGATCTGATAATCATGGTGGATCTGATCATCATGGTGGATCTGATCAGCATGGATCACATCATAAATAAGCATATATAAGCACAATTGAAAGAACAACTACTTTAAGGTGTACCTACATTTGAAGTATAAATTTTAAATAAAGTTATTTTGGCATTGGCATTTATATTGTATTATTATTTTATTTTGGGAACTTTTATATACAACTATGACCATGAATACTTTTTCTGAATGATTATTTCCCAGTTGCATTAAAAACACAAATGGACTATACTGATACTCAGGAACACTAAGCAATCTTCATAAATATTTAATACTCCAACTATGGCCTACCCGATTCATTTGTTAGCAAATGAGTAGAATACAAACACGAGTTTGATATATCAGTCAAAAAATTTATTTAGCTTCAACCTGAGAACTTGAACTAATGAGTCTATCCCATGATTCAGTCAATCTTATTAGAACTTAACTTGAACTTTTATTCATTCGTTGCTTTATTTCAAATCTTTCAATGTTATCATATGTATATCATTTATAATCAATCTCTCATTTCATGACGATGACCGGAATCGTGATGACCACTAGCACCATGACTATCTCGACCACCATGATAACCAATGGTTCCATGATGATCAGTACCACTGTGGTAGCCGGAGCTCTTATGATGAGCCATACCAGGAGTAACATGTTGCCCAGAGTGATGACTATCGTTAGTGTAGACTAAAGCCAAAGCTATGAGAAAGACAGACACTACGAATAAAAGCTGCAAAAAATAAACAAAAATAATACAATTTTAACAATTTTTTTTTTACTTTTAACTTCATGTATTTCGATTGGTTTTTTTTACCTTCATTTTAACTGTAGTTGTGATGATTGAGATATTCGTTTGTTGTTCTGAGTGTTGAAACCACTTGTTTGCTTTTGATGGCACTATAAATTCTGCACGCTTTTTATATAAAAAATTCTGAAATGTTTTTATTTGTATTATCAATAAATCGTTATGAAATATGTTTTTGAATGTTTTTATTGCACGCTTGGTTTTAAACAATTACTCTATCATTGGTTTTAGTACAGATATCACTCACTAATTGTAAATACTTGTATTAAAAAATCAGTACAACGAGTTTAAAAAAGCAGTACAATTCAATAGGGGTCTCCAAGATTTTTAAACTTATCAGTAAAAGAAACTAAAATCGTTTTTTTTTTTTCAAATTTACATAAAATCTCCATCCACTATTTTTCAAGACTTATATTTCTATTTACATTTTCTACAAAAATGTTTAAAGCGATAAATTTATTAAAACCATAATTTCAAACCAAATTTTTTTTAATTGATTTTGAAAATATGACTATGGGGTAAACTTACAGTGCTTGTCATATTTGCAAGACACCTTATGAAACACAGTCTTTATTTATGAAAATTTTATTTTTTAGTCTTTGAATGTAATACATAATAACACTTTGTACTTTCTCTTAAGAAAAAGTAGTGTCATTTTCAATATATGGTATTTCACTGTTCTGTCTACCGTTATATTTTGCAGAATTGTCAAAAATTCAGCATCTTTCATTGTATCATATTTATAAGACACACTCATTTATTGTTTGTTTTTGCTGTAACAAGATGTGTTTTTAAGTCTTACTGACTTTGTTACTGTGTAGTATTCAAAATTAGAAAAAAAAAATAGGCGTGCCACGTGGTAAAGTTCTAACTGATACTGAAAGAGATTAAATTATCACATATGCAGAACAAAATAAAAATTTAAGTGAAATATTGAATACTGAATAGAAGACGTTATGTCATTCATAATTTTTCGAATAATAAGGAAAATCATGGTACAATCAAACGCTCCGAATGTAAAAAAAGCTATCTGTAAGAAATGAAAAGAAAATTATGACCCAAGCAAGCAACTCTACAAAGAGTTACCGCTATTTAGCAGGACTTGCAACTGTTCAAATTTCGAGGAAGACTGCTTGAAGGTCTAATATTGTAAGAGCCAAGTTAAGATCTGCCCCTCAATTGCTTGAGAGGCATACAAAATTGAGAATGGAATTTGAAGAAGTTAACATGCCAACAGAATAGACCTCGATATTTTTTTCTGTTAATTAAGATTATCTTTTTTGATGAAAAGAAATTAATATTGGCGAGATTTAAATAAAAGTTGCTTACAGCGAGAGCCTGGACGACCGGGCTGCTTAGCGGTTGTAGATAAAAAACTAGTAGGAAAAGAAATAAAAGGTAATGAAAGAAAAGAAAAATCAACTAGAATATATGTCATCGGCAGTACTATCTACTTCTTCAGCCTCAGTTGAATTTTTAATACCTCTAGTACACGACGCGTCGCAACGATGACATATTCCCATAGAAAGAAGAAATGCGTTAGATTGTATGTCTTTTTAAACTTTTATATAATTTTAAATAAATGTTTTAATTTCCTCTACTTTTCGCGTTATTCGCTTTCAATGCGCCATCCATTTTCGTCCACTTCATGCAAATGTACTGATTTATCTTTTTTGACAGAAGCGCAAAACGCGCAAAAAGCGTAGACTGTGTTTATTGTTTTAGATAAAATGCTAGATGATTTTGTATCGATCAAAAGTAAAGTGAGGAACAGAATGTGAAGCTGAAGCGTAAAGTAACAATCTGTTAAAAGTAAAATGTATACATTTTCATTGTAATCAAACACAATGAATGCGTTTCCCGGGTGCAAAATAAAAACAAGCTGCTTTCAAAGTGTGTCAGAAACGCGTCGCTGAGTGAAAATGTATGCATTTTCTCTTTAACAGATTGTTACTTCACGCTTTAGCATCACATTCTGTTCCTCACTTAAAAATCGGTATTCTCTCTTGAAAATTAATCACCCTTTCTTCAAGAGTGTCCTTCTTCATGAAAGAGCAAATTTTTTTGTTTTTGGGAGAGCTGTCAAGCTAACTTAAGATGTTCATGGGCTAATAACCGCCTAGGAAGCAGTGTGGCCAACTCAGCGCTTTTCCCGCTGATTTTAGTGTTTTTTAAAAATTAAAAGTCGGAAAAAAGTGATTTAGCGCTCAGCGCGTTTTTTTTTTTCAATTTAAAATATCTTTGAAAAATAGAAGAAATTTTCATTGACTAGAAGTATCAGATGTGTGCCTGTACTAGTGAAAAAGTTTAAATGTATTGAGTTTTCTCGCACTTTTAAAAGGAAAAAATTTTAACGCTTTTTTAAAGAAAACACACGTTTTAATCTTCATTTTAGCGGATTTTGAAAAAGAAAAGTTGGCCACACTGCTAGGAAGAACAAAAACAATTTCTTATATTTTTAGTAGACTATGAAAATTAAATCGAATTTCTTTTACATTGTGTACAAGAACATAGAAAGTTGTATCCTGACTACCAGAAAAAAACTTTGAAGGGAAAATATGCATAATAAATTTTATTTTTTTAGTTTTGAGTAATTATCAGTATTCTATTGTTTTTTCTCTTTTCAATTGAATTCTATCATAAAAATTAATTAAGTTTAAAAAAAAATGAAATATCCTTCATATCGAATTTCCGGTTGACATTGCGGTTTACTCGGCATAGGTTACCATGGTCTTAGGAGAATAATATTTTAGAACTGGGTAAGCTATAGTTGCTTGAAAAAAATTGGAGGGTATGCGTTATCACAATCTTAAAAAAAAAATTTGGCTCATATAAGGGGCACCCTAACGTACATTCGATGGGCTCGACGGTGAATTTTGCTTTCTGTGCCAAGACGTTGATACCATTTGTTAAGCGGCTTACTGGTTTTAGTAGTAATATTTCCTAATTTGTGTTTTATTGTTAAAGCGTACAGTAATTTTATCACAAAAACAATAATTTATATTTTTAAAACTGTTTTTTTGAAATTTTAAATGTAACACCCTGTTTAACCTAAACATTTTGTCTGGCAAATATCATGGCATATAACCAGTGCTGTTACATTTATAATTTCAAATTATTGTATAAAAAATAAATAAATGACTGTTGTTTTGGTTAAATTACTGTACGTTTGAAAAATGAAATAAAACTACAGTTTTTATATTTAATATCAAAAACAAAAAAAAGTGATAACCATGGAGCAGATTATGAGGAATTCTCCTTTTTTATCTGAGAAATCCTACATGATGGCTAATGAAACATATTCGCGTTTCAACCCCCCTTGATTCCAAATATATACATTTTATTAATCTGTTTTTTCGTTCTATTTTTCCAAAATTTTGCCTTTTTCACTGTTTCAGTTCCTATTTCGAAATTATTGTGCCTTTTTCTAAGTAATAAATAGCTTTTTTGGAGTTTTCTATCGATTATTCTTTCTTAATCTTTTACATATTTTGTGAATGAAATTTTTAGCATAAATGGAAACTTTTTTTTTTACTCCGTTTGTCACGAAAAACATATGGACGTAAACCGATAGAAACATATTAAGACGCTGAATAAAAAAAAAAGGAGGAGATGATAACTTCTCATGTTGGGGGGAAAAACAAATGAATTTTACGGCGGCCCTGGTAAAATTATGTTTCTGGAAAGCTCCACAGTCCAAAATTCGAAACCTGTTTTGGGAAATATATAAGGATCAGGGAAGATCCGACAGCGAAAAATTGCAAAAGTTCCAGTGGTGGCTCATCATTTTCTACAGCAGAATGAATTCTGAGAAAAATTTCCAGTTTTCGAGAATATTTTATTTTTACTCAATCCTGGATTACTTTGTCATTTTTGATCCGATTGCTATCGTTTATGCTTACAGTTTTTGTAATGAAATGGTCTATCGATTAAAAAAATAAAACTTCAGATTTTGTGATTACTTTTTGTGAGAAAGAAAACTTAGCCCACGACTTGTGTGAAAATTTCTCAAAAATCAAACGAAAATTTAACTTTCAACATTTATATCTCAGTCATTTATAATCTGATTTTAACAAACTTGGCAACATTAAACGCGTAATTTAATTATATTTTCTATAACATAGGGATCGATAGAAGCTATAGCTAATGAGATATTAGCCCTTAAGTGAAACTGTAACCTGAAAAACCGTTATTTTGTCATATCTCGAAAACTTACCCATAGAAAAAGAAATTAATGTGATTTTCGTGTTCAGCGACCTCGAATTAGTTTAGAAAACCTACTTTGGTTCATGTTATATTTTCACTGCATTTCTTCATAGTGAAGGCTAAAATAATAATGTGGGTTTTTGCCTAAATGTAGGCAACGAAGACTATGACGAAAACTAAGGCTTTTTTACAGTGGAGGCTAAAGTAACAAGGCGTACGAAAAGTTCAAGGTCATGTTTTTTTTTGAAAGTTTTAAACTGAGATAACACCCCTGTTGAAAATTGAGTGTGCTTTTAAAAGCTTGCGAATTGGTTTGGTTTACGACTAACAATCATTTAGAATGAATGCACTGGGAAAAGTAATAGCATAACCAAATAATAAAAAATAAACTTTTAATAAAAGTTTTGTGCGGTTAGTTTTTATAATCGCATAACAAATTTGAGCTCTAAATTTTCCGTTTTGCTCAGATTTTCTCTTCATCAATTTTTAATTATAAACAAGAGTTCACCTCACTCTCATACCAGTCAGTTCTCCTTCCAAATTAAAGAGTAATCTAAGTAATTGAATTATTATTGGGCAATAGCAGCCAACTAGTCAAAGCAGTCAACCTATGCACAAATTCGCTGACCTTGACATCGCTGAAATATTAAAGCAGTGAGTGCAGTTAACTCAAGAAATGCACTCTTGATATATTCATTATGCTTTATTGTGTTGTACATGCATTATATTTAACCCTAGGATGGGCACCTGGGCTTAATTGGGTCCATTTTAAGTTTAAACATGTATATCTTTTTTGTTTCAATGTTTTCTGAGCAAAATTTTAAACTAAAATTAAAAAAAAAAAACATGCTGTAATAGGCCATAACTATCGTTTTATTCACGTGGGCCTAATTAGGCCCAGGTGGTTATGTTAGCGCCTTCTAAAGAGGTGCCCATCGAAGGGTTAAGCGTATGTTGGTTGTAATATAAAGTATTAGTATTATTGAGAAATCATATAGAAGGCATTGATTTTGGAATAAGTAATCAGTCAAAAAGTGAGACTATAAACTCAAACTTTGGTTTTTTATTTTGTCAAATTTACACCAGATTCAAGGTCTGTGCAATCAATTTGAATACAGTAACCACATTAGGTTAAATTACCTATGTGACTTCTATATACAAAAACACAACATTCCCGCGTTGATACGAAACGAAGGGTTGCAAACATTTGGTGACCTTGACATGATTCCATTTCACCATGGGTTACCAAGGCGACAACGCAGTTAATCTAAAAAGGATGATAATACACTTTAAGGAAACACCAAAAGGCCGCAGGAGTCTGGAGTACCGCTCGAAGACCTGTGCCACACCTTTCAACAAGTCAACAATAATATTTGGAGGCATTCGCTGCCTTTGGTGAATCACATATATTTTTACAAAGAATCTCTTCTCATCAGTGGATGCAAAATTTAACAAGATGATAGAAGACATTCGAATGCTTTAAGGCAAATCAAGGCCGAGCAGATATAGGTGGTCTAGCAATGTGGAGAATATATTAATTTTACGCTGAACAAAAACATTTCTGAGGAACGTTGCCGTGTTTGCAGAAAGTAAAATCGTTTTCTGCAAAAGATTAACAATTTTATGATGAACGAAAATTCGTTCACGATAAATTTTCTTTTCTGGTAAATGAAAAAAAAACGTTTCTGCTAAACGAAAATCCACAACTCTCTCCTCTTTTTATTTTCGTTTTCCTCTCATCTCGATCTCGTCGCAAAAAGAAGCAGCAGCGACGTTTACATTCAAACTCCACACAACAACAAATTAACACAACATAACGGGAAGTATCATTTGTCAACGCATTATTGAAGAATTTTAATTGTGCATTGATATTATTTCATCACATTTTTTTCTATAAAAAAGTGCGTGGTGCTTATAAAAAACTAATAAAAGTGTGTGATTTATAATAAATAAAACAAAAATTGTAATAATATAATTTTATGTAAATTTCATACACTTTTTCTAGTTTTTAATCAGAAAATTTTATTTAAACAAAAACCACAATAAAATGCCAATGTACATATGAAAATTGTTTTTGCTTTCTTTTTATATTTTTCAGGGAAATATTGCACGTTTTTAGTTCATCGTAAAAAAATTGAGAAACGAATTTTTTCTTTGCGTGAAGACATCAGAGAACACAAGGCCAGTCGAGCAAACAAGGATAGCATTCGGGTGGCAAATGCTTGAGCCCCTTCGTTTCGTATGAGCCCAGGTGAAAAACCCTAGTGTTATATCTTATGTCGGTCCTATTATTATTATTTGAAAGAGGACGACTCGAAAGTCAGGCACTGCGACCTATAAGATCTATTGTACCAAAGCCCCAAGAAAGAAAGAAAGAAAGGCAGAGTCAAAGAAAGATAGATAAGAAACATACCCAAGCCGAGAATTGAACTCAGGTCTCCAGAGATAAGAGTCTGGCACTCTGCCACTAGACCACAGTGGCGATGGTAGGACCTACAGTTTAACGCCGATTCCGAACGGCTGTGTGGCAGTTTTTTATCAGCTCGGTGGTTTTGCCATTACCAACCAAAGTGTGTGCTTGTATACATTCTTATAATTCTCATCCACTTCATATCGATAGTGAATATAAGAAGTTTATGAGAATTAACCACCAGACCAAGACGGGAATCGAACCCGCAACCTTCTGAATGAAAGTCTAGTGCACTATCCACTAGACAATCGAGGTCGTCTGTCGGTCCTATTCATATTAAATAAATTTTACTTACACCATTCCATTTTCGGTGGTTTCTTTAAAAATTCCGTTCCATTTAAATAGGGGTAGGGGTATAATTTTAATTGCAAGAACTGTTTTTAGAATGATTTTGAATAGATGTTCCAATATACCATAGGTATAGTCTCAAGATTTTAAGAATTTTGCCATTTCTAATGGTCTAAGGATAAACACTTTAGTGATTATTCAAGGATACTCAAGAATTGAAATATTTTTGTTGTATATTTATCTAAATTTACATTTGTATATACGGAAATGCATAGAGATTTTTTATGATTTTAAATAGAAGTTTCAGAATCCCAATTAGCCAATGGCTTAGCAAATATAATTTCTTTCAAGCCTTAATCGGCTTCGTTCCGAATTTCGACTTAAAAAAAAATATGTACGCAGAAAATATTAATTCAATTTACATCGTTTCGAATTGCGTTGTTTTTCTCTGATACCAATTATGGTTGACGAATATTGAGGACTATATTTCATTATATACAGGATATTTTAGAGACGATGTACCAAATTAAGTCGAGTATATTCTGGATACAGAAGTATCCGCAATGTACTGTCAAAAAGTTACTGTCAATTCAAATTTTTTTTTAGAGTTTTTCATTGAAAAATTTTTATAACTTAAGTTTTTTTCCAATTTTTACCATACATTAATTAACTTCTATAATTTTTAAGCTGTAGTAAGTCAAAGTTCAAACAGGGAAAAAAACAGTTTTAAAGCTTCAAATTCTATTTAAAGAAATAAGAGCAAATATTTCCCTCAAAGTTGCATATAAACAGATTTATTTTTTATTAAAAAAAAAAACATTAATCCAGTATTGTTAGTACCTTGTCCTGGAAACTAAAGATATCGTCACTGAAACAAGATACTTAAGTTTATATCGCTGCCTTAATTTGCTAAAGCCCTAATACGCATTTTTCAAGTTTCACAGTAGAAGCAAAAAACACTTTGGTATTTGGAGTTCTGCTTCGAGAATTTATAATTTAAATTATAGAAAATAGCGTTAGTTTTTGGTGTAGGTCTCTAAAAAGGAGTACAAATGAAAGTGGACACGCTTTATCATAATCCATCAAAAACTCGGTTTTGAAAAACTTGATGTTGGGGCCTTAGCCAATTAAGGTAGTGATATGCAACTTGTAAATGATTGATGCATTTTTAATGAGCCATCAAAACATAGTATTATACACGCAGACAAATATTTTATTATAAGTCTTAAAAAAAATTGAACAAAAGTTTTAAATACATGATTAGGGGAATTTAAAATGATCATTATATTTTAAATTTCTCACTTTTTTGAAGAGATTAAATTTAACACGTTTCATTTGTTTAGTGCTCTAACTAAAATTTTGCTTAGCAAAGTTGATTAGGATTACATGGACTAAACGATATATGCGTGAAATTAAAATAAATAATTTTCTATCCCTTTTAGGCAAAATAAAATGCAAGTCATTTATAAATGTATATTTAACAAGGCATTTTAGTCATGTCAACCACATTCTAATATTGATTGGAATGCTTAAAATATTTAAAAGCATATAAACCACAAAAACTACAAATACACGCACAGTTATTGTATGTCCGTTTATATTTTATATGTTCCAATTGCGTGCTTCTGTTGAGTAGAATGTCCTACATTTCAAATTTTCATCACACAATCTTTTGTTGTAATGTAAATTTGCTATACAAAATGGTTTAACTTGAATATGTAGTGCGTAGTAGTTTACATACATACATACATATATATATATATATGTAAATACGAAGTAATGTAAATTTATATTCAACTACATAAAAATTACAAAACACTGACAGCTGGTTGAGCATAATAGAATTACTTTATTTACATATTACACTTACAGCCAGACTAAGTGCATTTAAAAATACAATTATATGATAAGAGATTGAGATTATTCCAATGAAAACTCAATAACAAGTGACACGGAATCTAATTCAAGTTCTTTTTTTTTCTAACTAATAGTTTTCAAGATTATTTTAAATCAATAATTTTTTTTTTTCAAACGAAATGAATACATTCCAAAGTCTTACAAAATAGTTATAAATTTAGTTCTAAAAACAAAATTAATTTAAACGAAAATCTTTATATTATTTAAATTTAACAATAAGACTTAAGCTTCTGGCATAATACATATTCACAAACATATAAAAAAAATATCGGAAGCAATTAAAGTGCCCAAATAAAATTCTAAATTTTCTTATACTGGCATGTCTGTTTGTCAACTTTGCTTTTACATATTGGTGACATTTGCATGGAAAACAAGTAAATAGGCAAAGTTCTTTGTATGGAAAATATTTGCCAAAGTAGGCAATCGGCACAAACACACATTCACACACAAGCACATCCGCATACTCACATATAAATATCCACATTCATGCATCAAACATTAGTACCTTTGTAACTGTTAGTGCTGTATTAGTACTTGGGTGCTTGTGTATGTGTCTGTGTGAATATTTTTATACATATTTATATGTGTGTGTGTGTGTGTGTGTGTGTGGATATGTTTGCATATGCATGTATGTCAATTCACTTGAGAATTAACACTCGGAAAATATTTTCAACTTCATTTTTAAGTGGGAATTCTTCTAAAGCATTTGTACACAGTCATTCGTTTATTATGCCTACCTTCCTTATGTATATATAAACTTCTATCACATTGCATGTGCATACATGCCAGAATTTCATCTCAAAAGGATACGAACGTGACGAAAGTGCTGGAATACAGGGCAATGCTCCCGTTTGACATTTATTTTTTCCTATTTTTCTTTTCAATGGTAAACATACTCAGGAGTATATATATACTGCTATATGTATAAAATAAAAAAACAGGTAACAGAAATATTTAGTACGTAACAAAAAAAAAAAATATTAGAAATAATCTTATAGGTCATAAACGGTATCCTGGTGGACGAGTGTTAGATTGCAGTCTTAGCTTCTTTAGGTTCGATTCTCTTCATTCTTTAGAAAAACATTTATAACATATAGACTTAATGCTTTACTGGGTTTGACGGGTTCATTTCTCAGGTAGAGTATGTGATTGCTTGTTTTAAGTTAAAGTCTTCTATTACCAATTTATAAACAGCACTCTAATACAATTGCATATTACTCATACGCACTGTGTATTTTATGTATGAGGGACTTATCGCTCATACGACACGATAACCGGGTGAAACTAAATGCGAAACTATGTATTCCAACTAAACTTAAGCATTTTTTATACATTTTTGTTAAACATTTTTATTTGAGTGTAAGTATGCATTAAGTATCCCAGTAGAAAAATGAGTCATCCATAGTGTATATAATCATTGAATGCAACTATAGAAAATTACTCAAAGGCGCTCGATATATTTTTTAATATTTACAGTTCAGATTAAATAATTCTAGGTCGTGATCGTGATCTTGGCACGTCACCTCAAAGAACTTTGGCCCTCTAGGTGTGATTCATTCTGCTATTGCATAAATTTAGATTTAATGTTTTTAGCATTATTGCTTTTTTTCATTTGCGAAAAATTTATGAATTTACCTAAATCTCTTTTTTTTCCGTATTTATAGAAAAGGAGTCATACTATTTCACTTTTCTGAAGAGTCCCCAACAATTAATCAGCTAGGATGTTGAAATGTAACATTATGCATTCTTAAAGCATACGCACACATGTGTCATTTCTATACATAATCATGAAAAGCACGTTTTACTCCAAAAAAAAAAAAAAAAAAATAAAATAAATAAATAAAGAGAAAAAGAATACTGAATGAAATTCTAACTAATGCCAAAACAACAACAACATAACAGTAGCAATAATATAAACAATAACAATATACTAGCATTCTGTTGCCCTTACTTCTGCTATAATGAGTATGAAAGCGCCACTCAATAATTCATTAGACCTTCTTTCTCTCTCTGCTTCTCTTTTTTTCTTTCTCTTTGCTATAAAATAAAAAAGAAAAATTAAGTGTATAACTGTTTATTTTACTTACTTATATCGCACAATTGCGGCTATACCGTCAGAACTCAAAATTTGAAATTTTTCAGTTTTTGATACATAATAAACCTTTCACCTATGATATTTCAGTTGTCACAATCTTTCTAGTCTACTCTCAAAGGTAACAGCTAAAGAATAGATGTATCCTTGTTGGTTTCATACAAAATGTGCAAAAATTTAAAACTTTTAAAAGCTTCTCTTTAAAAATTTAAAATTTTGAGTTGTGACGCTATAGTTGCAAATGAGCGATATATTCTTTTCCACGCTTGTACAAAATACATATATTAATTTACAATATAAATTCATTGCATTGTCATTAAAAATGCACTTTCACTCCCACTGCATTA
This sequence comes from Toxonevra muliebris, assembly GCA_963691655.1. Classification (NCBI taxonomy): domain Eukaryota; kingdom Metazoa; phylum Arthropoda; class Insecta; order Diptera; family Pallopteridae; genus Toxonevra; species Toxonevra muliebris. The sequence continues at coordinate 26,881,638 of OY829327.1, read as the reverse complement.
AGGCGAAGCGGATGTACTCATCTAAACAAACGACAAAAAGGATTCTATAGCAGTTTTATAAATGGAGTGAATAACTATGAAGTAATTTGTAGTAATTGAAATATTGCTATTAATAATTTTAAATTGTACAAAAATATAGTATTTGAAGCTAACCCATTTCTACTTATACAGGAAAAGACTTGACACTCAATACCTAAAACCGATATACTTTCACTACAAATAATATGTATATTGTCCTTACCTTTTACAGCTTAAAATCAGAAAACGTCATTTAAAAATAAAATAATTATTCTGAAATAAGACAATCTGGACCATAGAAGATAATCACATAAAATCCTCGCTCGATCGTCCGATGACCAAATACTTTGCCATGGTATCATGAAGTAAAAGGAAAGAGTGTGGTGATTCGTTTGTTCTCCATTGAACCAGTATGGGACAATGGGACCTACCCCTCCCTTGGGTCCGCTAGTGATATTCAATAATTTCTAGAAATGACTACGTTATGAAAATTTCTATAAAATTTTATAATACAAAATTCAATGAATTTCCCTAATCGATTAAAGCTTTTGAATATTTTTTGCGTATTCTATACATATTATTCACCATTAGTAAAAACTCAATTAAATTTTATAATACAAAATTCTATGAACTTCACAAATCGATTAGTGTTTTTGATTTAAATTTTTTTATCACAAGTTGGCAATGTAACAATAAAATTTAATGAGCGTTGGAACAAATAAATGTAGTTTAAAGGTCAATTGCAGTAATTGGGCAGAAAACATAAAAATTCAGATATGTACTTATGAACACACTATATTAATAACAGAGTTATAAATAGTAAATCACTAAAGGTTGTCGCTTCTTTTATTTGATTCCAGTATTGAACTATTGATTGTTGCTTTTAATTATATACAAATAAATATAATGCATCCAATACAAATAGATTCAAAAAGTCAGACTTTCGTCCAGAAGTTCTTTTTGTTTGAAAATAATTTAAAGTAAGAAAAAATTGTGTCAATAAAGTAACAACCACATCCCCGGAGTTAAACGAAGACTTAAAAACATATGTAAATAAAAGTTAAGGCTATTCAGTGTTACAAATCAATGTATGACACATTAGCAACTGGTGGCATAAAATTGATTTGTGATAAATCTTTCAATCGATATTAAGACTGTTATATTAAAAAAAATTGCTTGAAGAATTTCTTAGAGAAGTTAAAGACATCAATAAAAATTAAACTTGTTATAATATATTATCTTAAACCTCACAAATGAACCTGGCTGCCTTGTGATCATATATTTTTTTATCTGAGATTGAAATTTTTTGATTTAAATTTTAAAATATGTAATAGTTCTGCACAACTGAGAAGATTTCTTACACTTTAACTGGTTAAAGTCTAATGTTGCCAGTTAAGTTGAGTATTGAGTGTTGTTATTAGTTAGCTGATATACAATGCAATGCAATTGCGTTTGTGATAAATGATTTGAAGGGAAAGACGGAATGAAATAAAAAGCTATTTCACAATTGATTCTAGTATGCAGTTTAGTTTAATTCTGTATATCTTAGTCATTAACCCTCTAGTTCTTAACTATAAAAAGCATAAATCAAATCTGAAAATCCAAATGAATACCTAAAATTATTTGTTGTTAAATGAGCTTTTTATCAATTTGTTTTGAATAATTAAATATTTTATTTAAAAATTCAAATTCCCAGCTATTCACTGCTAATAGTGACACGCATCATAACTTATAACCGATTGTATTTTTTAAAAGGTTGATAAAGCAACAGAAAACTGCTATGGTGGCAATTCCACTCCGTTTCTTGAAGGCTGTCTAGAGAAGAAATTTGTGGTAAAAAAGAAAAACAGCCCAACTTGACTTAAGATGGAAAATTATCATATACTTATTTTAGATTATAAATAGTAAACTGGTTCGAATTTTTAAATAATTTTTGAATTTATATATTATTTCAAAAGTAGTCTTGGTTTTAACATAGCCTTTTGAAACAGTGCTATATTTTCTATAATATTTCTATTCAAAACTACCAAGCTCGGCACAGAAATTATATTAATGTATGAAAAAATACCATCACTGAGATCAATCGAAAAACGACCCTTACACAGAGTTCTCTTAAGGCTAATGAAAATAATATTCTATATCTTTCACATCTTTCCAGTCCTAATGTACCAATAGCGACCCCACAATTTTGAAAATGGTTTTTTAATCTCCACAATTGGGAGAATATTTTATAATATTTTTTTCAAATTTCTAGAGGTGACAGAAAATGATTTTGATTTAAATTTTCATAAATTCCTTAGTAATAAATTGACAGTTTTAGCTTCTTTATTTTTTGAATAAAATAAAACATTCAAACCGCTTTAATTCAAGCTATTGAATTTTTCAAAAATTAAACTGAAAAAAACCAATTTTTTAGTTGTAAGAAAAACTTGTTCCCAAAAATTTTTGTTTGGAGAATTTCTTGTATTTTTATCCGACATAAGCAATGTCGGTCAATGAGAGACTCTTGGAATCTTTTGAGAGAGAGATACTTTACTTCTTCTATCGAAAAAGATACAATCATTAGCTATATGCTGACACCGACATAGATAAGCACATATGAATAAAGCGGCGAATGATAGAAATGGTCCTGCTAGGAAGGACTACAGGAGTACTCGAGGGCCTGATGCAATTAACCTTATGAACTGATGCTATTATTGATCCGACCCATACCAACTTAGCTATATGTGAATTTAATGATTTGATTCAACGTCTGGGCAAAGGTTGCCGATTATTCGATAATTTTTAGCCATGAAAATTTTTCAAATTTCTTTTCTTAACACAGAATCTTTAAAAGTACGAAAATTATTAATTAAAAAATTCTGGGAAGAATTGTGCCTTGATGTTGTACCTGAAATTTTCAATGGGGTTTTATATATGTATATGTAGAATCCTGAATACCTTCATCGCTATTTTTTTTCTTGAAAGTTCTTGAAACCGTGTATTTTGTCCATGGCCATAGATAAATTTTTATAGAAAATTTCTGAGTTCGGTTTTTGGGCAATACGAATTTAAAAAAAACTATTAATACGATCAACCATCGAACGTTGGTCAACATAATGATTCGTGTTACTCGATAGATGATTGCGTTAATGACCATTGGCCCATTTTAATAAACGTTCCCGACGAAGTAGATGCATCGACACAAAAATAATTGCAACCGAACATATCCCAAAAACTGCAATCGACTGTTACATCAACAAGTGCGACACCAACTGACTCATCATCAATTAAGGAAATTTGCCATTAACTGAATTTTCGGAACAATCGCAGTTTTTCCCGAGCAATTTATGTATTAAAAAATTACAAAAGGAAAAAAATGTAATCTTGTCATAGATTATAATATTTGTGTTGCGGAAAGTTTCGGCCTAAGAAATCAAATGATTGGATTAGCTGGAAGTTAAATCGATATTAATCGATAATTACAATGGACACTATTTACCTAAAAGCCACTGGTGACAATGTTTTAACATGCATGCAGTCTATTGGTCTAACAGTCCTAGCAAAACCAGCTATGGAGTGAAATGCTGCTGCAGAAGATATCAGCTCTGAAGGTGTCTATGGCATGTGGATGAAATCGGTGAAATACAGCAGTAATGCATCGCACATTTTTCGCACATTTACACTTACTTACGTTGCCTGGGATACATGCACTGCTTCACTAGCATTTTCATTGAAGTTTCCAGCCGCCAGATAATGAAACAGAATCAAGACTTGCTACTCAGTGCTGAGAGTACAACTTCTGTTGCAACATTGTTTATTTGTTGTTGTTTTTTTTTTAATACAAAGCAAACACAATAGTAAACTCATCTTCTTGGCGCCGCTACAAGGTACGGTTCAATCAAATCAACCACACGACGAAAAGTTGATTTTTTCATTCGATATCGCCGATAAAAAGCAATACCGTCCCAATCATAGGCCACTGTGTAGGAGCGCAATGTATATGGATGACGAGGATAAATGTTTAGGTAATGTATAACAGGCTTATATGTAGTCATCACAACAACAGAGTATACAGAGACGGGCAAATCAGACGGCCGTTTTGGAATCCGCCACGATTCCTCATCTGTGATCTTAGTGATAGTTCTTAATCTTTCATTATCCTATATAAGCTACTGATATTTGAAATCGTAACCCAGAATTGCAGATTTGATTCCAAATATCTTCACTGAATAGAGATATTGAAAGAAAACTACCACTACCGTTCTGTATACTTATTGGTTGTTGTGCTTTCTCATTGTAACTAGTCAGCATAACCGTTCGTTATCGAAAGTCTAGTACATGAGATTTAATCAATTTATTAGTAGACTATGAAAATTAAATATATATATGTGTAGTCATCACAACAACAGTGTATACAGAGACGATAAATGTCTTCACACTCTTCACTGATGTCATCGTCATCTTCCAAGAAATCGCCCAAAACAACGATGTTAAGAATAAGAAAATGGGTAAAAACTAGTTTTAGAACCTATAAAACCAAATTTTTCTGGTTTTGAGAAAAATAAGTTTTCAAGAAAACTCGCTTTCAGAATCAAAGTTTTATCGGTTAAAACTAGAGTGAATAATATGATTTTTGAAAACTAATTTTCAGAAAAGTGAATAATACGGCCGTTACTTCATCCGGAATATTATTTACGGGGTATTTATTGGTATGAAATTGATCTGTTCTAATGTAAGCATATTCAGTTAAACTCTTATATTTATATAACCCATAAATAACAACATATTTATATAATATGTGTGCTGGTATGTGGTCAACACGGTTCATCATAACCACAATGTTGTTTCAGTTGGTAAAAGGATTTTGTGTCGATGACAGTTGAAATGCATAAATAATAGAAATGAAATGTAATATTGTTAATGTGTTGTACACAGACTGCTGCACTTTGATGTGGGGTTGCATACATGAACACATACTTATGTATGCAGATGTATATAGCTGGAGATACGTGATACCCTTGAAGTGAAGTTTAAAAGGATTCTAAATAGATTAACACTACTGTATTTATTCACACAAAGGAAATTAAAAAGTTATTTTAATGCCGTTTGTGGTTATTACCATTACTAACGTCAAAGTGCTTGGACTAACTATGCGTTATTTGATATACTCACAATAGAATTAAAAGTTCAATTAAAATGTAATTTGTTTAAGAAAATAAAAAAGTGGAATACAGTTTAATAATCAAATAATAATAGAGTTGTTAAAAATTATGAGATTTTTGTGAAATTATTTGTATTTTTATGCAGTCACACCCACAAAATGAAAAGTTTGAGAGTATTTGTATGTGTCTTTTTCGGAGCAAATTTGCCAATTTGTAGTGACTTAATAGGTATCAGTGTATACTGAGTTTTAAAAATACATACATATATATTAGTGACTATACGCATATAGTTACAATGTTTCTTACATACACTATGTATAATTAGATATGTAAGGCTTTTATTGCAATCAAAACATGACAACGCTATTAAATACTACGCGTAACGCTAGTTTTCTTCTTCTTTTTCTATTTTGCTTACCTCATTTACGAAATTGTTCCGGGAAAATGTGTTCATGCTGCATTTATGTACTTCCCAGTGTTAAGTATATTTAATAAAGAGAACATTTTTTCATTCTCTCTTTCACTACTGCGCAAGTTTAAACTCACCATAGCAAAATAAAAACAAACAGAAAAAAAACTTGATTAGAAGAAGTAGCAGAAAAACCTCTGTAAATCTATACTTTTGCTCAGTGACCGATAAGGAATGCAACAGTAAAATACGGAATACTGATACGAAGACACGGATGCAGACGCGCGCGCCTTTTTTCATTCATTAATACAACACAAAAATTCTAGTATTCAAGTATTTTTGCTTAAAGAGTTTTAAAGTTCAAAGTTTGTTTCCGGCGGTTTTCATTTCGTCGAATACAGCAAAGTTAAAATATATAATTGTGTAAGGATGCAGGACCTTGGAAAATCACCATAGTTAGTAGTCGGTGAATTCATTGGGATTGCAACGTGCTGAAAAACTACAAAATGAATATTTATTAAAACGTAAGCATTAAAGGATTGTAGCGGATTGTGTGTTTATTTTTTTGCGATTACACTGCGTAAATATGTATGAAGAAAGTTTAAGTGAAAGTTTTAATTTGAATTTTACTATGTATATTTACTATATAGTATATATATTACGAGGGAGTGTAAAAAGTTCATTGACTGTTTATGCAATAGTCATGTGGTGAAAAGAAAAAGATAATCAACATTATAAATTCTATTAAATTAGTGTCGCGTTCTATTTAACCCATCGTGTGCAACTAACAAACCCAATGTAATCCAATTTTAGATATTTTTAAAACACAGTTTATTCAGACACTATCAGCAATTTTTAGACTTCAAAAATATTCTGTGTACTTAGTAAGTAGCACACCTCTTGAAAATGAGGTAAACAATAGTATAATGAGAATTTTCGAAATTGTTGTAAAAACGTTATGGCTACGTAAAATGGGTTAATTAAAATGCGAATAGACACAATTGAGGGAATTAGTCATATTATTTTGAGGTATTAAAGCTTAATACCTTTAATTGTTTCAGTGAATGTGTAACGGTATAGAAACTGTTATTGACTTATATGAAATATTTAAATATATGCCATAAAATGTTTATTTTAAAATTAAATTTCAAAATTTTATTGACTTAAGGTTTTTAAAGGAACTTATAATAAAATATAAAGTAAGTAAGTAAAGACCAAAGATAATGATGACACAGGACTACAGAATTTTTTTTCTTCAATGTCTTTAACTCCTATCAGAGCATAGAAGAAACTGTCGCATCGATGCACAATCTGATTCGAATTCGTACATCCATATGTAAAACAGGGATTCTAAGTAACCATTGTTTTGGATGACGAAATTTAACAGTAATGGCTTAATATCAATTTTAAACATTGTTAACAACCACAATATGTTTTGGTTAAAAACTAAAAACCATTATAAATAACCAAAGCTGGTTTCGGCTAACAACAACCATTTTGGTTAATGAAAAGCTATTTGGGTTACCAATAACAATTATGACAAACTAATACTTTTGGTTATTAACAGCTATTATGATCTACCATGATCTGTTTTGGTCACCAGTAATCATTATAGCTAACCACAATTATTTGATAACCAAAAACCATATTATCTCGGATGTTCTTCAAATTTATTGATATCTATATATTTAAGATAATGAATTGTAGGGTTTTTTTTTGTTTTTTTATAAAGTTTAAATAAAGGACAAATTACATACATACATACATATTATCTAACCAGAATTGTTACTACCAACAAACAATTGTTAAACCAATAAATAAAAGAAAAAAAATTTTTTTTTTACATCCGAAATATAAAAAAAAAATAAGTACCCAGAATGCCTGGGATTGATACTTAGAATAGTCTTAAAACAAAAAATAGAAAATAAAATTTTGACTAAAGCGCGGTTCACGACAAATTGGCACGCTTTGTTGTGGTCACCACGTCGCCCCTAGTCATAAGAACAACAAATTTTTTACTGGAATTTGTTTACAATACCGTTACCGTTAGTTGATAAATTTTTCATATTAATTGATCGCAAGTTGGTGATTGTGTGCACAATGGAAGCTGCATATGGAAAATTGATTGTGAACAAATTTATTGAAAATTGTAGAGTTATAAAACGATATAAAGAAACTCTTAGTGTTGAAAGAGCTAAAAAAGTTGTGAACAAAACGGGAACCACCAACCTAAAATTAAAGGCAAAGATCTTGAGGTCCATCAAAAGCAATCCCGGACTATCGGATAGCGATCGTGCCAAAAAATTCAATACCAGCAAAAGTACTGCTAGACGAGTAAGCATAAAAGCTGGGCTAAAGTGCTATCGTGCTATAAAATATCCAAATAGAACAGACAAACAGAATTTGCTGGCCAAAAAACGTGCTCGTTTTCTTTATAATAATGTTTTGACTAAATTCAATGGATGCATTATTGTGGATGACGAATCATACTTAAAATTTGATCTAAACAGCTTCCAGGTCAAAAACTTTATATGGCAACGAATCGTTGTAATGTACCCTCAAAATTTAAGTATATAAAAATGGATAAATTTGCAAAGAAAGCAATGGTGTGACAAGCTATTAGCAGCTGCGGTCTCAAATCCAGTGCATTTGTGACATCCTCTTCTATGACGTCTGATATTTACATCAAAGAGTGCCTTTCGAAACGACCATTGTCATTTGTTCATCACCACCATTCTCCAGTGAAGTTTTGGCCTGATTTAGACAGTTGCCACTACTCTAAGGAAACCATGAATTTGTATCAGACAAATAAAGTAGATGTAGTGCCCAAATATATGAATCCACCCAAATGCCCCCAGCTTCGACCGATCGAAAAATACTGGGCTATTACAAAATATAAGTTGAAGAAAAATGCAGGTATTGTCAAAAATGTGAATTCAATGTTACTAATATGGAATAGCCGCAAAAGTATCCAGGGCGGATGTTCAAAGGTTGATGGGGTCCATTAAAAGGAATACCCGGAACTTTTTGCACAACAAAGAAATTAAAATCTTTTAATATTATAGTATTAAAACACAATATTAAACTTATCATTTATTGCATTATTTGTTATTCTGAGTGTTCTGGTTAAAAAGATACAGCAACTTTCCTGCGTGCCAATTTTGCGTGAACCGCGCTTTACATGGCTCTATCACATTATAGGAAATGGTAATCTTTCAAAATCGAAAATTGGATAGAAATGTTTTTCAAATTACCGTTCGGACTAGACATAAATTTGTTGGTCCCGTATAACATGAATGGATGCGAGAAGCTAGGCCTTCAACGGGCTGTTGTTTGAAGTGAAAATAAAAAATTCAATACAAAATTAATAAAATACAATTTTCTTTTTTTTTTTTTTTAGAAAAGGCAAACGTTGATCTTCTCCTTTCGTTTGTATTAAAAGAGACAAGAGTAGGCCTTCAACACTTGATTGATTATAAAGGGTGTTATGTACTGCGACCTTGAAAGGTCTATTGTACTTCCGATAGTAGCATAGCTCAAGGCTGTCACACAAGCCAATCTTGCTGAGGAATCTCGGTAATTGATGTGCTTCAAGGCTATGATATCCCCACTTCTGGAGTGGTAGTGCCCCAAGTATCTCTTGCTCCTGTGAGTGAGTTCCTCGCAGTGCATTATGTTGTACATTGATGTTTCCTTGTCATATTTGCAGAATCTACAAATGCTGTCCTGACTTATAGCTAGGTTTTCCATATGCTCTCCTAGTTTACAATGCTCTGAAAAGAAGCCAATTATTAGCCGCAGTTGACTTTTACTTAGCGAGAGAGAGAGAGAGCTGCGCTGTTGGAGTCGAGAGTAGTGCCCAGTATGATGATCTGGTGCTTTGTTCTCTTCTTTTAAACAGTTTTTTAGGATTTTAATTCCTATAACTATCAAGGGTTCTGAATCAATGAAACTCTTGACCATTGCGTTCCTTGCTATGTGGTCGGCTACTTCATTACGATGAACACCTGTTTATCCGGGTAGCCAAAATAGGAGCTCTAGGCATTCCAATACTAGTTTTGAGGAGATCTCAACGGAGTCAAATGCTCTGATAGCAGCTTGGCTATCAAAGTATATTACTACGTTTTGCTTTTCGTACAGACGTTAAAGGTTGCACCACAGAGCCGTATGAAAAATCTCCGCTTGGGATACTAGCTAGAAAGTATCACAATTGAGCAACTTTTTTCCTAAACAGAGATTTGAAAAAAGCATTCCTTATACCTTGAGCCCACAACTTAAAAATGTCAATGCAAAGAATTATACCAGATATCCCAATATATATATTTTTTAGACTGTCAGGCCCACTTATGAGGTTTAGAGTTAACACATTTAATAGAATTAGCCCATAGGACTGGTTTCATGCTGGTGTGACCTTAGTCACTGTAGTTCTCTTCTTTTAGCATGTCGTTGTCTAGTTGGCTAGGTTAGTATATAACTATTTGACGTGATATGTGTTCAGTTAGTACTTTTAAGAATGGTTGGAGTCCTGTCATTTTTTAATAGAAGGCTTTTTAGACCGAAACCAGGATTCTACCCGTGGCGTTGAGCTCCATTGGTTTTGATATTTTCCTTACTCATTCCTTGTTACAATTCCGATATATTTTTAATTGAAAATACTTATTAGAATTGTTATGAATAAAAAACTTGTTGTTTAGCTCAAATTAAAAATAAATTTTTCTCATGAAAATTATGGATTTGATATTTCAGCAGAAATATGTTGTGCATTATTCAAAACTCACCTACGCAAAAAAGCAAATTTAATCTTAAAAAATCATGACGGCTTTATTTATGCCAGTACTAGTTATGAATGCACGAAGTTTTATATTTATAATAACGTTATGTATGTGTGTATGTATACATGTTAAGTATTGCCAAATTATTTTGCAAAACTATTTTAAGGTGCGTTTATAAGTAATTTTTTATTGCGCAAAAAAATACTTTGCATGCAAAATGTCATTACACTGTCAAAGTCATTTTGACTGCAAATGTAAATTGATGTTGTTGATTTTGCGATCCAAAAAATATAATATTGATTAAAAAGTGAAAAACAATGTAATATAATACAAATATCGGCATTCAATTCTATATAGCATCCACATAAACCACACAAAAAATTTTTGCCGCATCTTTGACGGGAACCTCTTGCCAGTTGGTGTAAAAATTATATTCCCAAAATTTCAGCTCAATTGGATAAAGTTAAGACCTGCCTCATCAGCCTTAAAGTATCAAAAATAGCTATTATTCATAAAAAAATCAAGGATTCTTTGTGTGTGGTTCGTGCAGTATTATAAGGCCATAGCCACTAAAGCCATATTACTTTATTTCACTTCACATGGAGAAAGAAGGCAATATGCTTTATTTCGGTGGAAAAAGTGAAATAAAGTTATTATTGCATTGCACAAAATTTGTGCGAAGTTTTAACTATTATTCTTTTAAACTCTCAAAAATTGAATGAAGTACGGCATTATGATTACTATACACAATCATAAAGGAATTTAAAAGAATAATAGTACAAAAATTTCGCGCAAATTTTTCACTATTATTCTTTTAAATTCTCAAAAACCTATAAAAAAAAATGTAATACAATTTTTTGTTTTCAAAATGAATATCATTTACCTTAATGGAAAAATTATTTTCTGGTTGTTGTTCATGTTCTAAAAAATTTAAAATTTGGCTCAAATTCCTTGTAATTATGGAAAATAAACCCTGTTTAGGGATTAAGGAGTGAATTCAATTTTTTTTTTTTTTTTTTTTTTGGTTGAAATTACTTTTTGATTTTGGTCGAATTTCACAGTGCCATATTGTACGTGATAACTCATAATAACCAATACATTTATCAAGTTTGAATTCTAAAAGTAAATTTGCATACATTTACGCATTCATATGTTATAAATCATTTTGCGTTTTTAATTTACTTTCAACTACCATAGACTTTACAAAATTGTTAACCGACAAAATACATACTCATATGTATGTCTACTTTAAATATGTATTTATAAATATATGTATATTTGTATGAATATGTACGCGTTGTAAATATTACATTTTTTTTTATTGTTTATGTATATTGGCAGCGCAATATTTTTCCTTTAACATTATTTTCTTTATTTCAACCTTGCAAACCTCACAAGCAATTTTCATCATCAATTTTCCCCTTGAACTTCGGTTGTTGTTGTTGGTTGTATTTGTTTTATTGTTTTTGTTTGTGCACGATATTGAATGTCGATTGATATGAATTATGAACATAAAAGGAAACACTTTGCATGGATCAACTTGATGCAGAGTTGCCATATTTTTGTTTTTGGTGAAAGTGTATAGTTTTTTTTTTTTTGTATATGAATATTTGATGAATAATTTCCCTTGACATTTTTGTATCACTTTATGAGTGAATTACAATTTTATTGAATCGTTTACGTTTCGGTGTAAATTAAGAGAAAGAAAACTAAAAAATATAAAGATGTGAAAGCAGCAAAGAAAATAGTAATTACCACGGACTAAGGGCAGTATCGAGAATCCATCACAACTTTGACAGTTTGTTTTTTAACAATATAATTCAATGGTTAGGAGTATATGAGGTCTACTACCATTTGGGAAACCAAAAGTGACCTAAATTTCATGTCGCTGTATCGCTGACTGATTTTGTATAAAATTAAAGATTCTGTATACAGGAGTAAGGAAAGCTATTTTAAAAGTGGAAAGAGTTATGAATAAAAGGTTGTTAAAGTTATTTTTATTTACTAATATTACTTATGTTACTTTTATGATACTTCGTAATAAGAATATAAATACTCTGAAAACTAAAAATGCTTTATATTTAGAATCTTGAAGGGCATAAGAGAGGAAAAGGTTTTAATGAATTATTGGAATTAGTAATTTTTTGAGCTTATGACCAATGAAGTAGAATCCTACGGACAGAAAAAGAGAGGAAGAGTAGAATGCCAAAAGTTGAGAACCTAAAAGGCACAAGACAAACTAAAGAAGGGAATAGGAGAAAACATCATCACCCATATTGGTCCACACACATTGACGACAGCACCCTGCAGTAAAAATGACTAGTGCATTACTAGCGAATATCTAGTTCATTCGGAACCATAACTAGTTCTCGCTCAATCCACTATCATTGTAACGAACTGTCGAATTTAACATCGATATGTCCTACGAAATATCAATTACCCATCTATGCATTACTTTTGAACCCGTTTAGATCTAGATCAATATGAACTATATTAAAAATAGTTTAATATAGACTGTTTTCTAACTAGTCCAGTTTAGAATATTTATAAACTAGTTTTCTATAGACTAGAAGGCAGTGAGTGCAAAAAAAGGGGTGAAAAGATTTAATGCAGTTTACTATTTTATAGTTGCTTTTTTTTTCAATTTATTCATATTTAATTCATGTTATATGTACAGAAGTATTAAAAGTAAGTATATTAAGAACAAAATAAAAATATAATTAATTTTTTAAAAAATTATTCATTTTATACATATACATATGTATTTCCAAGTACAAATTTTCAATGCTTTCTGTGAAACACAAATAATTTGAATAGAAATTATCTATCCTTACCTTGTAACTTGCCAACTTTTTCTTCTAATTTGGAGCAATTTTCGCAGTTCATGCGTGGTTGCTTGTCTGAAATGATAAAGAGTTTTGAATTCGATCTGGCTTATTCTGTATTAGCGTAATAACTTACATTGTGAAAATACATTTTCTCCCATTGCTGCGTCCATTCGTTGAAGTTTGGCAGACACCTGGTTTGCCTTGTATGCCATTATTCGCAAAAAAAGTGTTAAGAAAATAACTAAAACAAGAAAATTGTTAAGAATAAGTACCTAAATACAACTTAAATATTAAAATAAGTAAATAAAAAATAAGGAAATATGACTAAAAAAAAAATAATAATTTAAAAAAAGAACGGTAACAGCCCGCTTCTGATTTCATTTTTACCTGCACCTCTGCTTCCACAAAGTGCTGCTCTGCTATCTCACAATTTTTGTTTTAACTTTTACAACTTAAAATATGCGCTTATTTTCCTCTTTGGCTATAATAAGCTTCCTAATGTGCTTTTTACTCATTTTAATTTAGTTTTTATTTAATTTTAGTTTAATATTACATCATTACTTACCAGAAATTTATTTTTTCACTTTTCCACACTTTTTCACTGAATACGTGTTTGCGCGCCAAACGTCGAAAAATAGTGACATTTCTTCATCTATCTTTCGTTCATATGTTTTCGTTTTTGCCGAGCGGCTTTCGTTAATTTTTTTCATTCTTTTCATCTTACATCCACTGCTTTACTTCACAACTAGTCCAAATCTAGTCATTTTAGAAACAGTTTAGACTATAGTATTAAAGAATTTTTCTTCGTTTCTTTGTTTTCGTTTTTCCCGAACGACTAAATCACTTTCGTTTATAGTTTTGTTTCTTTTCACACTCACACCCACTGCATTACATTACTACTAGTGCAAAACTAGTAATTTTAGAACCAGTTTTAAACTATCGAATGGAAGAACTAGTTCGAAATTTTACTGCAGGGCAGCTACACGAACACCGGACTACGAAATCTTGTCGGCTACAACTGTCGCCGTGTAGCCAGCTACTAAACACAATGGAAGCGGCACCATCATTAAATACCGCGAAAAAATATAAAATTAGAAAAAAACAATGGCAGCACTGTGCAAGCATACTTTTGATGGAAGTTGAAACATTGAAGGCGATTCTGATCGTCAAATGCAACTTGAAATATCCATGCGTTGATTTCTATAAATACCTCATAATAAAGCTGGAATTGCTTCGTCAAATTTCTTCAAAAGACAAATACAATGCAACAACAACAGAAGGAGATATGGAAATGGAGAACGAAGACGATTGAAATGATGGATAATTTGCTTTCCTTGTTAATTTTCTTTGAATAAAATTAATACCGCGAAGTATATAGTTTTTTTTTTTAAATCGATTTACAGTTTCTTACAAATTTTTGGTGGAAATATACAGTCTTTGGTCCGAAAAAAGATAGTGCATATTGCTTCAGAAAGCTAATGCAAATGACAGATAACTTGGGCAGTTGGACTTGATTCCCATGTTCGATTCGCTTTTAAACCTATAGGGAAACCTTAACATCATGTACGATAAGTTTGATGAAAAAAATACATTGAACAATCAAAAGAAATTTTCTAGGTTATTGCGAAATTATGTTCTTATCTCAACATAAGGTGGATTGCCAGCAGCTGATATGTTATTCCTGAGAATTATTGCTAAAAGAGTAAGAAAAAATTGAATCACAAAATCCAAATAATATAGACTACCTAAGCGTTAGAATACGATGAGAAAAAAACAACATGTTACTATAAAATGTAGAAAGCTTTTCCGTGTAAAATATAAATAGAATTAAATCATATTAAAATTAAATTTCATCGAATTTAAAATAATTAATTTATTTATAACTGTTAAACAATAAAAATTTAATAGTATTCGAAAAATGACTTATGCTTGATTATGATTGAAATGATTAATTCGGTTTTAAAATGGCAAGAGAAAAAATGACACTTTGCTGACGCAGAACATAAATATAAAATAAAGAAAAACCCACAATGTTTAAAATGCATGCCAGCTCAATACCCAAATACACGTTGCACACCAATGCCCATTCCCGGAAAGTGACTTAACGAAATTGTATGTAATTTGTTGGAAAATGACATTGGAGTAAAAGAAAAAGAGAAGGAAAAATTAAAAATAAAATGTAGGCACTTTTAAAGAAACG
This sequence comes from Toxonevra muliebris, assembly GCA_963691655.1. Lineage (NCBI taxonomy): Eukaryota > Metazoa > Arthropoda > Insecta > Diptera > Pallopteridae > Toxonevra > Toxonevra muliebris. Next base: position 26,866,267 of record OY829327.1, on the reverse strand, counting down.
ACAAAAAGTTTTCTGTTGGATATATTAAAAGAAAGAGGCACTTGCATAAGTCTGAAGGGAGAGCTAGTCAGATGTAATAAAAATCAATACTACATAGTTTATTATTGGATGTTACAAAGAAATCAATGATTGGCTACTTCTTGTTTATAATGGTTTCGTCTACTACAGAATGAAATTGAAGAAACTCTGACATTTTATTGGGACTAAATATTAGAGAGTTCTTGTTCTTATAACTTTTTGTGCCATTTTAATCACAGTATAGCGTTTTGTTCTGACATCGAAAAATGATAAACTGTTTTTCGTATTGATTGGTATTTTCGTAGAAATCAGAAATTGATTGAATTAATATTTAATAAATTTATTTAATATCCACACTACTGTGGGTATATAGTTTTAATTAAATACAAATATACACAATTTTTATACAAACGTAAATTTTATTTCTGAAAAGTTCTAGTTAGTTATTAAATTATTTTTTCTTATACAATAAATTTAATAAATTTATAATTCTAAAAAACTACATTAGTCCTACTTAATTACACTTGGCAAATATCCTAATGAGCTTAATACAAAATTAACTTATTGATTTCTAACTAATTTTTAAATTATTGGCACTGACAGTAATTCTTGTTTACTAAAGTGCTTAACTGCATTTGCATTGTTTTTGTTATATTCAAGTATTTTTGTACATAAATATACTTATGCACAACGCACATCTGTTTGTGTGTGCATAAAGTATCAACTTAATAAGAACTGCGCCATTTAGTCTGAAAAGAAGATGAAAACCAAAAAACAATACGCAACAATGAACAAAGTTTTAATTGTACTCTCATTCTGCTTTTCCTTTCACTTACTAAGTGTTTTAAATATTTTAGATAACATTGAAGAATGACTTTCATCTATACTATATAGGTATATACAAAACTCAACAGTATCAATCGTAAAGTATACAAACTAAACATGATCAACTTTGAAAAATACATTTTAAAGAAATTTCGATTTCAGGGTATTAGAAGTTTTCATTGACCTTAGTTAATATATTATATAATTTTAGAGTTTTGAGGGTTCTGTAAATGGAAATAGTTTTAAGCATCATTAGCTGAAAGATAAGCTAGGCCTAACTTTCCTAATCAAAATAATGCTTTACTTCATAAGGCTATCGCCTGTGTGTCTGACTTGCGATATAACTTCTGGGAGCTGAAATCACCAGCATTTAAGTATATAACTTTTTGGGGCATCTCGATCACGAGGTGATCTAAATTTTTCTTATCGGTACCAAAAAATTTTATGAACTAATAACAACAATAGCTAACAAATAATTAATTTCAAGCAACTCAAGCTTTAGAAATGGTATCAATATCTCTTTGAATTTTGGAAATGTTTAGGCGCAAAGTAAAATGAAAGCAATTATAATTGCATTTCGCATTCATTCATGTTGTGTGGGTTATTATGGGTGTTTCAACAAGAGTTGCAGGGTTGGAAACTTTAGTAACTTTGACAGCTGCCATTGTATAAACGTCAGAGTTGACAAGCGTGCTCTATAAATGTGGGAAACTTACCATAGAGCGCTACACGGTGAAAGAACGAATCCAAATAATTTAAATTTCACAATGAGTAAAATACACGCAGATTTTCTTCGGAATTTCATGCCAAGTGAAAGGAACGTACGGTATATATTACAGAAATTCGATTCAACCGGGTCAGTACGTGACGTGAAACCAGCAACCCGTCCGCGTCCCACACGGTCTACAGAAAACATTGCTTCTGTCAGTGAAAAGATCGCGGAGAGCACAAGAACATCAATTTAGCACCATGCACAGCAATTGCATCTTTCTACGGCTACTGTGCATCGAATTTTGATCAAATAATCTCATTCGCACGCTTATAAGATTCAATTGAGTCAAGAATTGAAGCCTGGAGACCACGGAAAGCTTCGGGTGTTTACTGATTGGGTGCTGGAAAAGATGGCCGTAAGTCGAAATTTTTGTCAAAAAAACATTTTTTTCGGATGAGGAACATTATTATCTTGACGGCAATGTCAACAAGCAAAACTGTTACATTTGATGCTCGAAAACCCGGCGCGAGGTTCGAGTGTTTCCAATGCATCCCCGTTTGGTGCGGATTTTGATCGGACGGCATCATCGGGCCATTATTCTTTGAAAACGAAGAAGGTAAGATGGTTACTGTCAACGAACCGTGATATCGTGCCATGATAAACGATTTTTCCTTGCCGGAATTGGTTGATATAGTCACAGAGGACGATAACTTTCGACAGGATGGAACAACGAGCCAGATTGAGTAATTTATATTTTTAGCGCTAACAATTGGCCACCAAGATCATGCGATTTGACGACATTGGATTTTTTCTTTGTGATTTTATTAACCCTTTCGGTATTTTTATGTCATATGGCATAATTCACTCTAATCTGGCGTGATACAAAGGTGTGATACAAAGTTTACTATGCCACTGCATAGTTTTATTTTTATTTTTTTTGTATTTTATATTTGTATTTTTTTTGTATTGTATCAAGTTGATCGTATCGAATTCGGGCGTAGCAGTTCTAAACACATTAACCACTACGCCCCAGTGACCACAGAGGTCATGACTTTTAGATAAGGAAATTATTTGAGTGGTGCTTTCAAAAACATATGTGAAAATGTTCTCTGAGCTGATATTTTGTTATCTTGATTCAAAAGCCAAAGAAATAACTCAGCTGATGCTTTTCCAATAATTTAAAAAATTTGAGTAAATACTGAAATCTCTCTCGCCATTTCTTGCTTTATTGGGTCTGAATTGGATCATAAGCACATACATAGATATATAGTCTAATCAAAGAATATATAATACATAGAAGGCGCATCTCTCAAAATTTTTTCAAAATATGTTGCTTTCGTTTCGGGTGCGGGCGGTCGCAGTAAAGAGGAAGAGCAAAACCACCCATTTTTTTGCTTTTACTCTCTCCCATGCACTCTCATGTTGTTTCTTTTTTTCTTAGGCTCTCACATATTGTTACAGAGTGCATCCAAGTGAGACTGCGTATAGTTTCATATGAATGGTTTTTTTGCTGAAAATATGTAGGTACATGTGCTTGCTTTTTTTGCGTTGTTGCCGAGTATCAATATTGTTTTCCTACCTAATTGATTTTTTTTTAATTATTGACCCAAAATTATGGTTGTCCCAAAATTTTTTTTTGTAATATTTTATTTTTGTATTCGAAAAAGTTTAAATTAATCGGTGTTCAAAATTTATTAAAAAAAAAAACATTTATTTTATAGAGTTTTTAACTTTAAAAAAATCGACATTTTTTTGCAATTTGTTAAAGTATATCTTTTCAAAAATATGTCTACAAACTTTTAAGTTGATGCGGAGTAAATTTTTGACTGTTTGTTTATTTCAAAAAAATTTTCTTCTTGACATTAAAGTAAGTTGAAACTTTAAACGCGTTTTTCTCAAAACGTTGTTATTGAAGTCGATGACAGCTATTATTTAAAAATTTAAGTTTGTAGTCTGGTGTTCCGGCCCAATTTTTAAGGTTTTTTTTGCGAGAATTTTTTATTAAACAAAATAAAATACAATCATCTCAATATTTTTCTATGTTATTATTGACATCTTTAAATGTACAAAAAAAAAGTTTGGAGTTTATTTTACGATATTTTTATAGTGTTTTTTTACACCCAAAGTGGACACCTAAAGAAGAAGGTGTGTGGCTGGCCCGGGTGTATGCGACACTTGAAGTCATCTAAAACAAAAAATTTAAATAGAACATAATTCTTTAGACTTTTCATTCTAGCAGGTAGTAGATTTAAATATTTTTATTAAAAAATAACAAAATGGCAGACTTCTAAAAACAAAATTTCAAAGATCGTTCTTTTTTTTCGTTAAAAATCGGGATAAAAAATAGGAAATAATGATTAAAAATATATAATTCTACTAGGCGAGAGCCATTGGCGTGTAAAATAAAGTATTAAAATTTCAGCCCAATCGGCTTTATAGAATTTTCCCTGGGCCAATTAAAAGAACCTTGTTTCGAGAAAAACGCTATTAAAGTTTTAATAACACAACAGGTGCTCTCAACTATGCCCTATAACTTCGTTAATATCTTGAATTTTGATATGAATAATCATATATCATATCATATATATCAATATATTGTACTTTTGAAATACATAATAAAAAAAATAGATTTTTTGAATCTCGAACACCAGACTATGCTTTTTCAACAAATAATAATTTAGAGATTAATATAAAGATTTTTTTTATGCAAAACTATTTTTTTACAGCTTAAAATAGAGCTGTTAACTTTAACAGTAGGCCATTTTGTTAAATACTAATGTATATTTTTTCAAATTCTTCGATTAATCACTAGAAATCTTATTAGAAAGTAAATCCATTTCATTTAGAGATGCAAAATATTGGTCACCGCAAAATATGTTTTCCAGAAATAAATATTAAATATTTTTGAATTAAAATTGGTTAAAGTTAAGTTCAATACATGCACTTTTAGATAATAAATAGTTTTTATAAAAAACTTTAGTAGTTTACCTGGGAAAAATTCTTGAAAAATGCCTATATAAAAGCACACCGGCTTTGCGATATAAATTAGGCTAAATAATAAAAACATAAGCTCTCATTAAACAAAGCCAACAGCAAAGAGAAACAAATAATTTCAACCACTCATTGGTTTTATGAGAATTCCTGAACTTTGAGTGTAAATTGGAGGCAGTTATGGCTCCAAAGATCAAAATTTTTGTGCAAATAAATTTGTTCGTGATGCGCCTTCTATGTATTATATATTCTTTGGTCTAATTTTTAGTTTTGGCGATGTCAAAGTTTTGGTTTTTTACGCTCAATTTTTTCAAGAATGTAACGTTATAGAAAGGATTTATAATCTATTCTCCTAACTTTTTATCCACTGAATTGAAAAAAAAAAATTTCGGACATCTCTAATTGAAGCAGGTTTGCTAAAAAACTTACAGTCATGCCTAAATAAAAGCGCCAAAACTGTCTATTTTTGTATGGGATAAACGACTCTCCAATTTAGGTATGACTGTTACTGTGCAACAATGACGGAAATGTATCTTTAGATTCTCTTTTCTATTCTATATAGTTTTCTCGTTATTTTTAGTCCATTTACATGTCAAGGGGATAAAAAACTATAAGCTATGACATTTTCTGCTTTGTGTGTGCAACAATGCATTTCATTTTACCCTTGCAGATCCGATGGCTTCTTTATGTTGTTTTTTCTTATAATAAGGATAATTAAATAAATTTTCTATTTTATATTTTCCTTTCTTCTTTCACAGTGAATTCGCCCGTATACTTCCAGTAATTAATTCTCCATTTAAAACGTAAATGTCTGTCACAACATTCAACAGTGTCATAAAACTGAACTCAAATAAATTAAATTTAATTGAACTGAAAACGATAATATTTGCACATAAATCTCAACAGAACAACAACACAGCAACCACAAATGGTTAATAATAAATAAGGGCACTTACTATATTATTGTAGCAGAAATATGCATCAAGTTCTGAGTTATGAAACAGCTGTGCGTGCCAATAGCTCACGTGAATTCAGCGAATACGTTACCAAGCGCACTTGTGTCAGCCTCGTGTTAACAATTGCGTTCATCGCTCTCATATCGGGTAAGTTTCCATTTCATGAACGCCACTAGATTGTCCTTTTTTTTCTAAAATGAGTAGGAGGTTTGCGTGTTGCTAGTGTGTAGGATGATAACGAGGTAATTGGTAAATAATGTTTTTGTTCGTTCTCACTTTTAAAAAGGTTAAGCGAAAAATGTTTATAATTAGATAAAGGTCAAAAAAAGTTTAGAAACTAAATGTTTAACTTTTACATAGGTTTATATTTTTGCCAACACACTCCCCAGTTAATAAATAATATTAATTCTTTCCTTCATCTACAGGTTACCTACTGGGCAACTATGTTACCGAAAGGAAATATCACATTCGTCAAACTTTAAATAAAACCCGCAGCAAACATGATGATCCACATACTATAGAACTTTCTAGTGTGGATTATGCCAATCTAAAAGAATTGAATGCCTATCAGAAAACCAAAGAGAAACTAATCGCCTCGGCACAGGTGTTGGAAAGAATGTTGCAACAACAAGAGACCGGTTACATGTCAAGCTCATTGAATACAGATATTTTTAATAAGTACATATCGTGCACGCAAGATATACCGCCCAATACAAGTATAGAGTCTAGCCAATTTATTGAACAATTAGTCGATAATACGGCAGCGAGACAAAGAGATTGTGTACGTATCATACAATTTGTTATTGATAACCATTTGTCATCTGGAGGATAAATCGTAATGGAATGAAATCGATAGATTCTGAAACTTATATCTTTCTAAAACAAAGGGCCAAAAATATTTTTTATATGTTGTTTTTTCTAGAATACGATGAAAAGTTTAACTTTTCAAAGTGTTAATCTTGTATTTATAATAAATAAGAGTATCTATTAATGCGAGTACATAAGAGTATCTGATCTGGTCACATGTGATGCCACACACATATAAATATATGCACTAGCGGAAACAGAGATTTCCTTTTCATTCATGGCCAACGACCAAAATGTATGTAATTTTCATCGGTAAGGGGGTGTTTTAACTTCAAACTCCCCTATTGGATCCGCTAGTGTATACATATTTATTGTTTAGGCATATACAATTTAAATGCATGAAATATTTATGAATGTGCTCAAAACGATTTTACTTATTGAATGTATGTTTTTGGGTTTTTTGTTTTTTAAATCTAAGAGTATCATGTAAAGTATAATTTTTTAAAATCTACAAAGTATTCATGTACCACAATTTTATAAAACACACATTTCCATTAAATTACTTAATAAAGTGTTTATAGATGTGATAAATATATATACATATGTATATTGATGATTCAGTATTTTTCAATGTTGAATAGTGAAGGTAGATTGTTATTGCTTTCAAACGGTTAATCAAATATAAAGGGATTAGTAAAAAAAAATTATAATTTTGGCTTTCAATAGTTAATTTCTTTGAAAGAAATTCGATTCATCTTCAGCAACCTAAAGCATTTTTTGATGAGAAGATTGTTTGTTGTTATTTCTAACGGTGCATCAGTATAAAGAAAATACTGCAAAAATACGAAGATCTTTTCTTTTTAGGCACCTATATTACTTTTATGGCATAACAGCCCAATGAGGATCTAGGTCAAGTGGGAGTTATATTTGTGTACGAATGGTATGGACTTACAGCTTCATGCCGAGCCCGAATAGCGAAGTGAAAAGTATTTTTTTGGCAATTTTTACTTTTGGAGTTTTGCTACTTTCTGTCAAGAAGTAGAACTGAGTAGAAAATATTCTAGATTTTTTTACTGTGGAGAGTAACAGATGAATAAGTCGCAGGTGACGTTTGATTCTTCTCAGGCCTAGGGCAATATTTGGTGTAGTATGAATTTTTAGTTAAACGTGAAAATTTAAGGCAATACACAAAGTTCAGATTTTTTGTATGGAACTTTATATTTGTGATATTCACCCTATCATGAAGTTTATGCTCATATGAAAACAATAGTTTTAAAATTTGGTAAAGGCGACTTTACATCGTATTTTTCTCTTGCTTCACAGAATTTAATGTATTTTTGTTATTATTTTGTATAGTAAAGTCAATATTTTTTGCCGAAATGAAAAGGAGCGGCTCATAGTGTAGCGAGATTGGACAAAATACCCAAATTGCGATATTAGAGAATTGAAAATTAGGGTATGAAGTTTCAATGATAATACTTTAGTTAAGAAAAATCCAAAAGATTGTTACAAAATATTTATAATGAAAAAATTTATGGACGTTCAAAGTCACTTATTTTTACGTCTTCATTCCACCATATTACAAAGTCAAATTTATGCTTCACCTTTGAATTTCAAGAATTTTAAGCAAGTATGTAGAGTAATATTTGAAAGTTTCAGCTGCTTTCGTCTGCTTTTTCTGAAGATATACACTTTTTTCAGTGAGTACCCGTGTGTAAATTAAAGCGGCTTTGGTTGCAAGTAAAAAGCAATAAGCAAGCCAAAATTTTATTGAGAAAGTTCTTGGCAGCGTAGGACAAAAAAAAAAAAATCTGAGAAATTGAGGCTTATGATCTTAAAATTTAGTACCCGCTAGAATGTGTGGGGTCGGGAAAGGTAGGCCTAAGTTATCATATAAAGAAGGGTGTAAGAGAACGAAAAAGCTTATAGCTTGATGCTATCCCGAACAAATAATGAAAGCTGCGGTTTAGTTGATTACAGACATGAAGCTAAAAATGGGAAAAATGGGGATAAAATAGAACAATTCATTTTGTCAGAAGCATATAAAGGAACAGAGGACGATGACAGTAAGATTTCTCCAGATAGGTAAACTAGCGATGATGACTAGATTTTTTTCAATGTGTGGTGATCAATATGAAATAAACAAAAAAATTGAATTTGTATGTATTTAAATCCCACATTTCATTTTTTTTTAATATGAAAGATGGGCGTGACCGATAGCAAAATAGTTTCATAGGCACCACTTAGTAATCTTGGGGACTGTTCTGAAGAATTTTCAACTTGTTGTTGTTATTTATTTTGATATAACATTACTTTTCTTTAAAAAAATTTAAAAAGTTAAATGAGAAGTGGGCGTGGTTTTAATCCAAATTTTCTAAGATTTTGTGTAATGACTTCATTGCTCATAAAAACAATGTGTACCGAATTTCATTAGTCTACAATAACTCCTTCTATTTTTGTCCGTTCACTACATGAACTCGTCACACTGTGCGGCTTAAAGAAATTATTTTTGGTAACTAAAAAAACTCAGGTTTAGTAAGTAATTTAGTAAGACATTTGATTGTGTTGTACATTTATTTGAAATTTTAAGAAAGAAAGTAAAAAAGTTAAATATTCTGGGGTTAATTATATAGAAAAAAATACTGAGAGATGGGGTCAGTGAATTGGGGTTAATAAATTCGTGACTGGCTATTTTTGTTAGAATTTTAATTATTATGCAAAATGTGAAATCGTTTTTCCTGCACATTAACTATATCACACTGAAATTCTAATAATCCACGTTATCCGATCATATTCTGCATAGAATCTCGTGTATATATTTTGTAAGCTTCAGTAATCTTCAGTTATAAATAACTCATCAGGCAGTCTCTTTGCAGCCATGGTCTTGTGGTTGATTTTCAATGCCGAACATTAGCTGGACCTCATTATTAATCCTTACAGATGTACATATTAAGGGTTCATTGTTGATGCTCAACAAATAACCCAGACAACTATTTCGTAATGTTCTTTTTATTTTTAGTATAACCTTAACCAATAAATTTAAGGTCAATGGATCAGCCTTAACTATTGATCTGCGACAATATCTTATGATAAATTACATATTTTCGTGAGCATAAATTATTATACATTTTGTCAAATAAATATGGGGAATCGTTCATTTAGAAATTAAAGCTTTATTCCGAAACTGGTTGGATCATTTGCATGCCAAACTTATAACACTAATTTAGATGAACCGAACGCAAAATGAGACATATCTAGAGCCCGAGTCGTCTCTCTTAAGCTTAAATAACGATTTTCTATCACCATTTCTTTCTTTCTGATGATATTTGTCTGTCCAAGACGTTGATTATTGACCGAAGTCAGACAAGTCTTGAACAACTTTTTGTTTTATATCTCTTTGAATGTTGAATGTTTTATATCTCTCCCACAGCTAACTCACCGTAGGCGTTCTCTAGCATGTAACGGTTCAGCACAAGAAATTTTCATTGAAACACAAAATTTGAGGCAAACTTTTTTATATTTTTTTGTTGATTTGAAAAAGAGCAAAGGACGCTTGAGGTCTATTAACCTAATCAAAATCTGTATGCAAACTGGTCGGCAGATAGCGCCAAAATTTTATGATGACAGTTGCGTACCTATATTAGTACCAACTTACAGCAAACAAAGTTTGTTCATAATTTCTTCGAATGATTTTTAATTGAACGATTCCCGGTATTTATTTTACAGAATGTGCATACATATAAGGTGGCTCAACAGCAAAGCCTACATAATTCCCATATCCCGATATGAATAAAATTTCTATTAAAATTTATTCAGTTTTGAGGCTGCTTTCGTTAAATGAAAAATGATTTAAACCCATAAAATTATGTCAAAAATAACTTGTTTTCTAATTATTTTTTCATATTGCTATTTGGTTTTAATTATGCGGTGATGAGAAAAATTTTAAGTTTTCATTGTACAAAAATTTAAACAAAAACGCCTTTGACCTATGTGCCCTCCTTATTTTTTGTTATTTTGTTTCTTCATTTGAGCAAAGCCAAAAACTTAAAGTAAGACAAAAAAAAAAAAAATAAATAAATATAAAACATCTATAGAAATTGAAATTTGTAGGCGTTTAAGCTATTCATGTAGCTACAAGCAACACCTTACTCTATGTCTATACCTACATATAAGTATGTGTGTAAAGGCGCCCCTACTTGAGCATAGCTGCCACAGCGGCTGACTGACTCACTCACTGACTGACTTAAAGGCCTAAGTTATCGAAATGCAAATTATATGATTGAGTGTTAAGTTGAAATAGATTAAAACACCTTCTCTTTTTACATACTAGTATAGTTAAATGTCTGCCTGTTTAACGCCAGTTGAAATTAATTATAGTTTGTCATTTTGGGCTTTTGCGTGATGTGACGTTTCATTGATCTTCCCATCTTTGTTTTTGTTAGCCTCCCAAAAAAAAAAAAAATTAAAAAATAAATAAAAAATAAACACTAAAAGGGGGTCTACAGATACCCGAAAATAAATGCTGCATGTATCACAGTGGATATGAGTGGGAAACAGGTAGAGGTGAAATAGTTATGCGGCTTTTGTGTTTAATTTAATACAATTTTTATTTCGGTAACTACCACTACACTGTAACTTGTTAGGTATTTATATGTAGTTAGTTAATTTGTCAGTTATTTATTTAGTTGGTTAATAATCAATTTATTTTTTACTGATTAATTAGTTGGGAAGCACATTTTAGTATGAATAAATTATAAATATTTATTGAGTTGTGCTTTCAATATTTATATTTTTTATGATTTATTTTTGATAACTTGAAACGGAGAGCTTATTTTTTGTAAGTAATAAGGAACATAATTGATCACAAGCACAATTGATATAATAAGACATACATTTTTGTATAAAAATTGTTTTTCTTTGACTTGGCGCCATAATGTGCTATGGAGAAATAATAGTTGTTTCTAAGTAAATGGCTAAAATATAAAATAACTTCGTCAACTTTGGCTCCAACGGAAAATGGCCACAAACTAAAAATGAAAAATAACCCCAAAATTTAAGCGTATTTTTATAATGAAATAAGGTCCCTATTATTAAAATGAAATATAGTACCTAAATGATGAAGAAGCACCCCAAAAATAAATAAAATAAGACCCAAAAAATTAATGAATAAACGAAAAATGGCCTCAATGGTTCTATATAAGTAAAAGAAAATACTAACCAGAACCCAACATTTCCGCATTGTTCTTCATAATCTGTTATAAAAACGGAAGGAATATATTTTCTTTTTATAAATCAATAGCATGTAATAAATAAAAATAATAATTTTGATATCTTGGCCATCATTACGAAGAAAACTGGAAATATTTACAAGCAAAAAATTCGTGTAAAATAATTTGAATTATATTTAAACTGTTCCCAAATGTTAGGTTTTTATCTCGGAATTACATTGCTGAGGCTAATTTGTCGTCTTTTACTAAGAAATTTCTTCTTTTTTTGCAGGTATTTAGGCTCACTAGTATTAAAATATTATTTGTGGTTCGTCTGTTCTCATAACATATCTTAACATCTTGCAGAGAAATCAAATTGATTATTAACCCTTGGATGGGAACTTCTCTGGGAGGCGGTAACATAACCTGCTGGGCCTAACTAAGCCCACATGATGAAAACGATAGTTATGGTCTATTACAGCATGTTATTGCACTGGCAGGTGTGCTGTTGATATCGTGCATGGTCTCCCAAATTTGGTATGATTCCAGTTAGGGATTTGAAAAAGACACATGAGCCGTTGCGTACAAAAGTGGTGTAAGTCATTTTTTTATAATTCGGGTTTTCACCACCAGGCAATAACTTTAATCACATTCCGTTTTGTGTGAAAGTTTTGTAAGCCTAGGTTCAACTGTTTACCGGTAGATGGCAGGAGAATGTGGAATGCTAGAACGGAATGGCGATAGTGTTAAGTGCAAAAAGTGGTATAAGTCACTGATCAAGAAGGTTATGGTTTTAAGACGAACCGTGTGGTAAAATATGATAGCGGGAACTAAAACAACAGTATATCAAACAACATTTAACCAACAGGGAAAGGCTGTGTACTAGCTATGAATTAAATGGTTGCGTTTTGAAAATGACAATCCTTACACCATATTTTATTAAGAAACACTTAGTGAATTTGAGGAATTTTTAGAGCTTAATTAAAAAACAACTCAAATCCTAACACAATTTTTATGAAATACAGAAACTCCGTTTTTTTAAGTCTCCAAAAGCGGTAACAGTAGCAAAGAAGAGTGACATGATGGACTGACCCCCAATTCATCACTCATTTTTCCTTAGCTAAAGACGAAATGATAGAAGATGTAGGACCCTTAGACGAGTAGCAAATGAATAGTTTACTGTAAAATTTTGATTTGTATTTTTAATAGTTTTGTATTTACTCTATTATACCTACTTACAAAAATTGAATTTAATATTGTTTTGAGTTTAAAAATAATTTGAAAAATTTTTTAATTATATTTTGAATAAAAAATTTTATAACAAATGCTATTTTTATTACAAAACTCGCGATCCCCTAAAATGCGTCCGTCATAAATTTGGTGTAAGTCATAATATACAACTTAATTTAATAAATATGTGGGTGTAAGTCATTTTGAGGGTACATTAAAAGTTTATTTCAGTACATACTCAAGTAAAAACAGGGATTATGAAATGAACATGTATCCTATAAAGCTGTTTGTGAAGGGTGAAAAATAATTTAACAATTACTTTTTTTTTTACAACACTTCTACTAAACCAATGTATTGCTCGAAATCGAATTTTATGGCTTACACCACTTTTGCACGTAACGGGTCATATATAGGAAATAAAAAATAAATTAATCAAAATGTATGAGTATATTTGTACATATATATGTATGTGAAAATTATTAATGAAAATAATTAATTCAATCCTGGGGCGAATAGGCATTGCAGATAGCCCGTGTGGAAACTTTTGCAAGCACTCGTACCTGGTAAGAGAATGAAAAAACGTTTGTGAAAGGTAAGTTAGAGAGCATTTTGTGGTGGGAAATACTTCTATGATATCGAAATGTGCCATTGCTTGTTGGATGCGAGGTTTTTAGTGCGTTTGGAATTCATTGCTCTTGTCTCCATATGCTCAGAAACGAATTGTACATATAGCCAGTAGAGATAACTTTGGTAGATTTTTCTTTTATTGAGCTCAATAATAATTGTTTACATAGTTAACGGTGATCACATACTGAGTAGCAATGCCACATTATGCTTACAACTAGTGTCCGACCGAAACCGACTTTTTCGGCCGACACTGAAACCGAATTTCGGCCATTTTTTTAATATTCGGCACAAAACCGAAACCGCAACCGAAGCTTTTTAATATATATGTATATATCTGTGGTCACAAGGCATAACAGCATAAGTGTGTTTTTTGTATTTTACAGGAGAGCACTTCAAAGGTTCAAGTGCTTAGAGTAATCAGGATGAGTTGTGCTATTTTCCCGCCCTAGTATCTCGTAAACCACTGAACCGATAGTCATAAAATTCTGACACAATATGAAAACGGATATGAAGATTCAAATTATGATAATAACTCGAATTCGACAAAACTCGAGTTGTGTTGTTATTGCTTGTGACCACAGATATGTTAAAAACAAAATTCAAATCATTTTAATTTTTTTTTTAATTAAAACAAAAAAAAAAAAACTCAAAAAAATGCATTTGTACCAATTTTTTTTTTTTTTTGAAAAGTGCGTTGACAAAAAAATTCTATATTCGATTCTGATCAACTTTGCCGAAGAAAGGATGGCAAAAAAATGGATCCTACCCCCCCGTAAAATTCAAAGAAGTTTCAGTACTACGTACTGTAGTAGTTTGAATAAAAATCGATAGTTACTTTTAATATTACTTTAACTTCTACGAATTTTACGGAATATGGAACTCTTCTGTCGGTACTCCGAAATTCATCAATACAAATTGGTACGCCCTAATATACATACTTATATATGTATATATAAAATAACAAAAATATTATTTTAACAATAAAGAAAATACATATTAAAGGCACTAAAAAAATACATTTTGTGGTATAGGTACAAATGAAATTCACATTTTTATTTTAATATTCAAAATTGAATAACTTTATGTTATATTCAAAAAAAATAAAAACAGTCCTTTGCGTACTGAAATGCAATTTACAGTAAAATTTATAAAGTTTCGGTTTCGGCCAAATATTCGGCCATATTTTTTGCCGAAACCGAAATTTAGCCGAAACCGTATTTTTGGCCGAAACCGTAACCGAAACCGAATATTCAGTCGGACACTATTTACAACGCATTACAAAAATAAACAAACATAAGTGCTAATACCAAAACACAAAAAGAAACACATGGGCCTACCCAGACTCATGTTGAGACAATAAAGAAAAAATTTTGTTCTACCAACTTATACTCATCGAAACAAATTATGTTTCATTGTGTTCAGAAAACTTTGGCGCAAGAAGTCATAAAGTTTCAGATGGATTCATCAAAGAAACAAAAAAGATATAAATGTTTAAACTTAAAATGGGCACTGATTAGTCCCAGGTGCCCATCCTAGGATTAAAAAGTGGTAAAAGTTATATTACGGACAAAATTTAGTAGATAATCGAAAAAAGTTGAAAAATCTTACAAAATAGAATGCAATTTGGAAGTTAATCTGAACATTGACATAATAAAGACATACTACCGTAAAAGTTTGGGGTAATATGTTCTCAGTGTTGATACAACGGTGGTGCAACAGGATAAGAATCACATGGATAGCACCAAAAGATACATGCAATTTAGAGAAAACGAGAAAGTTGTAATGTGAAAGTTATTAAAATGGTTCTAGCAATCATTAGATTCTAACCCTATCATTTCCGGACATTCAAAAATTACATTTACAGTTACGAAAATTCAATGAAATGGGTTGCCATATCGCAAGACGATTATTTGAAGTCATGTCTTCTCTTACATATGTAAGATGTAGTGAAAGGGTAAAAAAAGACAATAAAAACATTCATCCACACTATTTTCATTAATAGATTTGCATTTTGCGTCAAAACTGTGTAAATGGCTTTTCATTAGAAAGTTATTTTTTCTTAAATAAAATTGAAATTTTATCTAATTTTTTTCTACTAAAAAATTACTTAATTACTGAAGACTTTTTCCAAATCGATCAAATCGATTTCATACCGATTTTTAATTTCATAGAAATATAAAACATTTACACATTTAGAAGCATAAAAACATATGGATTTATTAATGTTTATTAATAGAATTTGGAAGATTTTCTTCAAAAAAAGTATAAGCTTTTCTTTGATTTATTCAAACGGCTCAATGTCAAATTGTCGCTGAAGCTAAATATGAAGTGTAAAGTAGAAACATTTCAATTTTGAAGTGCTTCAATGCTTCAAACATAACAAGTTGATTGTCAAGAATAAAAAATGGAAGAAAACGCTGAATTATTTCTTTGGAACTTAAAGCTGCTGATTACAAAAATTTAAAAAAAAATATAATTGTTTTCAATTAATAATATTAGCGTTAAACTAACTTATTTTTCGGTTTTAATCAATTTTTTAATATTTATTCAGTTTTGATAAATGAGCCATGGCGACCGCTTTGTTGATAACAAATTAATATTTTAATTTTTTCAATTACTTTCTTGGTCGTTCAAAATGTGTACACTTTCACTGAAGGTAAATGCGTCATGCGTCATGCGTCAATGTGAATATGATTGTACCATAGCAAAAAAAAAAAAAAAAAAAAAAAAAAAAAAAAAAAAACAGCTTCTTTAAAAGAAATTAAAATCCCAGTTGTGTGGCGTAATAATCTACAACACCAGTACTTGTAGCGATGTACTCGTAACACGCCCTCCGTCAATCACAAAGACGCGCCACATTCTTACATGTTTCGTAAATGGAAAGAAAACACACAGATACAATACATAAAAACCATTTGTGGTTTGGTCAAGGCACGAGCATGTCTTTTTCTTTATTAACAAAAACATTTCATTTTGGTCATTATCTCACATAAATAATAAAATAAATGAAAACACAGTAGTTTAGATATAGATATACATATGTATATATAGTTAAAGTGGAAGCTGTCACATATTAAAAATACTTAGCGCCATATCCAAGGCACACAAAACAAATACAATGCAGTTTTACATTGTGGGGGGAAAGAGGAAATTCAGTCATGAGATTGTATCAGATGAAATGCTTTTTGTTTTTCGATTTGAAACATTTAAAGGCGCAATCATTGTGGGTGCGGTTGAGTGACGTTGGCAATTAAATGTTACAATTTGTCACAATTGAAAGTTATGGCACTGATTGATGTATACTGCTGATAACTTTAAAAATATGTAACAAACATGTACAGATTTTGAGTTAGAAATTTATTTTTTACAATTTTTGTTACAATTAAAAGAAAATAAATGCAGTAGTAGCAAATTTATTTTATTTTACACATAATAGAAATGTTTAATATTTTAATATTCCAAGGATTATTTTAATTTTGAAAGTTTTAGTTAAATATGCAAATTATCTGCAATAGCTAAAATCTTTAGATTGCAAATTGGCTACATTGTCACATTTTTAACTTTGTTTGGTTTTATTTTTTAAATGTTTAAGCATACAAAAAGCAAACAAAACAACGCTCCATATTTGTGGAATTGCTACCATTTATCATACTTAATACATGTATATGAATGAGGTGTCATATGCATAATAAAAAACCAAACCCACATTGAAAATACATATATATAAAGAGAATATGTGATTAAAATAAAAATGGGTTTTCTATCACAACCAAATATGAAAATATATTTTTTAAAGTTGCAACTTTTGCCTGAATTTGTGATAAAAATATATTTAATTATTCATCTATTTACGTATTTTTTGAAGAAAAATTCATATTCATCAATCATTTTTTTAAATATTATAGTATAACAAATAATATTTTTCGTGTTATATTTTAAAAATTTCAGATTGAAAAAAATTTCAAGTTAATTTTAAAGTGGCAAATTTTAAATACGGAAATTATCTAACAATTCTTTAAAAATATTGAATGTATTATCTTAAATTTACTCCCAGTTTTGAAAACTGAAGGTTTTGCTTAAATATTTTTAGTTATTAAGAAATGTCTAAAAAAAAATGATTATGATATACAATAAGTAAAAGAAAACCTATGGACATCTAAGGATTAATAATGGGTTTTCCAATAGAGAATTCTTTCTAAATAATTTCTAAATAAAACGTAAAGTGTTTGAGATATCGCCAGGTTATTTGTTGTAAATGGAAGCTTTTATCATTCCATTTTAGAATCATGAAGTACACAAACGAACAACGTTTACAAATAATCAAAATTCACTACTAAAATTCGGAGTCGGGGGTCGCAACTTTAAGAGTTTTAACGCTAATTTTTGGTCGTTCTAATCGCCCCACTCGACACTCCATTCGTTAGTTGGTGCAAAACTGCGAGTCCACATTTTTGGTGCTTAATGTTCCGGTGCTCGTGAGATGAAGAAACGCAAGGTGGTTAGAGAATATTTCGGTCGAAAGTACGTCTGTTGCCAACGACACAAATCAGGAATTGGGACTCTTTCAAGCAACATTGTGCCGAATTTTTCGATCAAATTGGCTCAAGACCTGACGCCGCATGACCATTTGCAGAGCCAACAATTTCACAGATTGGTGTCTTGAAAATTTTGACCCCGATCCGAATTTTCATCGCTAAATCATCTTCAGCAATGAAGCTTATTCCTAGCTTAACGGCTTTGTCAACAAGCAGAACATGAACTTTGAACGGTAATAAACTCACATGTGCTGCATGAGGCACCACTGAATCCACAAAAATGGCAAACGTTATAGAGCAATAATAAACTAGTTTTTGTTCCCGAATGTGGTTTCAACAAGACGGAGCCATACAGCGACCGCAGCTATCGACTTATTGAAGACGAAATCCGGAAACCGCGTTATTTCGAAAAATAGAAAAAATTATCCAATATTAAACTTCGAAGTTCAATATTAAGTTCAAAGTTTTTATTAAAAGTTTAAAACAAATAATTGGGAAAATTCAAAGAAAAAGCAAATGACTTCTTTTTTAAAAAAAAAAAAATTTTCCAAAAATTTCATATTTTTATAGTATTAAGTGGTTGTTTACAGACTTGTCAATTGGACACCGAGATTGTGTGAGCTAACCGCTCTGGACTTTTTTCTCCCGGCAACAAGACAGAGAAAAAACTTCATTATAAATCTGACTATGTTTTTGATATTTATAGATGATAGCTCTGTCAGACTAGTGAGGTTTTAGTCTCCTTCTAGGAATTGAAGGACATAAAATGGCATTTACATATAAAATGAACAATGGTTTCTTCCTCTATCTTAGAGCCACAACCTGGACAGAACTAATTGAAAAACAGCTCTAATCATTTAACTTGCCCTCTTTTAAGTTTAAGATTAAGTTACGGCTGAGGTTGAGTAACTGCTTAATTTAGCTTGATGACTAATTTAACAGACGTGAGAGAAATATCAACTGTACAAGAGGGTGGAATATCGGAAAGAAATGAAACTCGTTTGGGTAAATCGCTCGCTGAGATATCCTGTACCCAGTAAAAGTAAATTTGTGAATGACTCGATATAATGTTTAGAGAAGATTGACCGTCAAGAACAACCTTTGATGTAATGCTTGACTGCCAATGTGGATGCAAATTTTCATATTGATTATACCATACGCTTTGTTATATTAGCATTATTGCCGCCTGAAAAAACTCTGAAAGATAGAAGGACAGTTTTTCCAGTGACCATCTTGTCTTCGACCCATTTCTCTCCACTGAGGATGTGGGTGGAAAATTTTTTGGTTTGAATTCGGAGTAAAGCTAATATAGTCTATGTACATATCTTGAATTATAATCTTGGTATGTTTCAGTTCCAACGAGGGTGGCAACAGATCACATAGCTTATTCCTTAATCAGAAGTGAAATTGGTACCCAGTGAAGGTTTTCTAAGAGAGAGGTAGTGCAGAGAACCTCAGTAATCACTATGCGCGCTGTTTTCCGACCTAACTCAGTGATCCCAGCTTTGACAGCTTTCGGAGTAGCTTGCCATCAGAAGTTGGAGCTATAAAGATTTGGCTCGACTATTGATATATAAAGCACAAGAGGCACTCATTCCGCAATGTTAGCTTTACGTTTGATGCTTAAGTCTTGTAGATAAGAATAAGAATCATTAGGCTCATTTCTCTGAATATAAATTTCAAGATTTATTCACAATAAAACCTGTTTATTGACACCTTTGATTCAGAAAGCCCTATTGTGATGCAAAAATTTCAATTTCAAATTCGCGCTTAGTTATTAAAAAACGACAGTATTGGGGACTCCTATACATTAGATGTCAATAAATAAAATGTTTAAATTCTAAAAATATAAAATTACACTATTTTAAGAAAGAAGTATTTAGATATGGTATCACAGAAATTCCAAATGAATAGTAGTTTCAAATTTGATCTGTAGCCTAATCATGCATCCAAGTATCCAAAGGTTAAGGGAAGCGAAATGTAAATTGTAAATCAGTTCAGGGAACTGTGCTTGTAATTTAAGGTACATAGTCATTATGCATTACGGAAAACTCAAGTATGCTGCAGTTCAGTATAAAAAAAGAAACCAAAATACCTTCTTTCACTTTTTCCCAAAAATTTGGTATTGATGCTGTATTTATATTTAACCTTTATGTCGGCAAAATAATGGTTAACTAATTAAAATTTCAGTTATATCTGCAAAAAAGGGCGTGCTGTATTTACAAAGTAATTCTATGTAATTGCTGATTTGAAATTGTCGATGATGTAAACAATATTGTTTTATGTTGTTAGTATTTTAGGTTGCTATACTAAATCATGAGCATTTCTTTTTCCATTGTTGTTTGCATTTTAACGATCTCGATTTGAAAGAAACAAAAGCTTGAAGAAATTCCAAATTTATTAGTGTTGCCATAAGTTAATTGACGATTTGTAGCAATTGTTGCTTGCTTATTAGAAGGAAAAAAATAAAAACAATAACCAAAGTTAGAGAAACTATGAGTACTGCAAGAAGAGGCGAGTTCAACCATAGAAAATATCAACGGTCACATAGAAAGCAGATTGAGAGATGATCTCGTGTAGCTTTTGAAAAGTAACAAAAAGCAGCACAAAACGGTTTTATTATATTTTTTTTTTTTTTTGCATACATAGTTGTATACTACATTTTTTCTCTTTTTGAGTTGAAATCAGAATTCGAACTCGGGCGTGAAACCAGCGTGATGTGTATTGAAGAAAAAAGGTTGTTACTCGCTGATTGTTGTGTATTTTCCATCATGCAACAACAGCAGACGTGGAAATGGTGCAAGGAAAGAAAGAAGGTAAGTGTGCATTTGAGATGAAATGAAAATGCCACAAAGGTCGCCGTCGTCGTTGTCGGAGTTGTTGGAGTCAGTCGTTGGTGTACGAGTCATGCCGCACAGGTTGGACTCAAAAAGTGGAAATAGTAGAGTAGGCACATACTCGTACTTTAAAATAAACAAAAAACTTGTTGTTGTATAGTTTTTTTTTTGCTGTTGTTAATGTGCTGTAGCAATTCAATGCTGTGCAAAATGAAAGATATAAACTTTTGCGGAAAAACATTTTTGTTGATTTGCTTGCCGCCGCAAGTTGTTGGTAATGTTGCGGCATGCAACAGGCGCGCATCTTCATGGTTTAACAGATTTTCGTTGCTTACCGTTGAGGTCGTCATTTATACATAGGTAAATACGTGTGAATGTCTGTATATTAAGGTGTCTCACGAAAAATAGTTTTTTTCAACTCCTTTTTAAAGCTTGGCTTATTTAATCAAAAAACCTAACATTTTAAGCTATCGTGAGCTGGCTGCAAAACCAATAAAAATCTGAAAATCGTCATTTGAAAAGACAAATTTTTTGGGGGCACCTTAATGTTTGTGCCTGTACGTTGATGATGTGAGTTACTTGTTGTGTAGCTGTCTACTTTTCTGGTTACGTTCGACAGCAGCTGCTGCTTTTGTTGTTGCTGCATTTAAAAAAAACTGAAGCTACTGCTGTTGTTGTTGTTGTTAATGTGTACGGTGACTACGTCAACTTCCAGGTGTAGTCATCGATTGCTGTCTCATGTTCATGTTATTGTTGCTGTTGTTTACTTTATACTGCTAGCGAACGAACTAAAATAGCTCATGCAAAAGTGAAATTACAAGCAAATATAAACATTGAGGTAAAAAATCAAAAAGCAAACAAAATAAAAAGATATAACAAAAATGTATTTATTCAAAACATCAACAACAATAACAAAATGAAGAAAATAAATAATAATAGTCAATAAAAATCACAAAAATACACACTGAAGAATGACGATGGCGATTTGCGTCCATCCATTGAAAGCGTGTCGGATTCCATTTAATCTTCATTTGGCAAATTGACATTCGCACAATCTCACACAATATCACAGATAATTGCAAAATATGTAATCGCAAACAAATTCGTTATATGGGAGGAAAACAA
Organism: Toxonevra muliebris; assembly: GCA_963691655.1. NCBI lineage: Eukaryota > Metazoa > Arthropoda > Insecta > Diptera > Pallopteridae > Toxonevra > Toxonevra muliebris. The sequence continues at coordinate 26,844,397 of OY829327.1, read as the reverse complement.
AATCGGAAATAAAATATGCAAAAAGCAAAACAAATTATCAATTATGTACAATTTTCGGGTTAAAGTTCAGTTTTAGTACATACATACATATGTGTGAGTATTACGTTTTTGAATTTGTATTAGATTTTTTCACATGAATTGACTTTTTATTATTAAATCACGATATTTATTATGAATACATTGTCAGCAATTGACGTTTACTTACTAAAAACTTCATATGTCCATGAACATGTGAGGGTGGATTATTGAAAATTAGATAATGATTTGCCTTTCAAAAGTCATTGTCATTCGACTCGCAGATGAAAGATTGCATTTAAATTTTTTTAAGTAAATTATTATTAGAAAGATATGAGCTTTTGAACTGTGAAAGAATCATGAGAATCAACCCAATGGTTTTAGTTAAGTAAGAAATTCATAAAAATCAAAAAAAAAAAAAAAAAAATCATGTATCTCAAAATTTCCAAGGCCACTTTCATTTTAAATTTGTTCCTTTTATAAATATAAATGTTTTAAGGAGATGAATTATTTATTTATTTAATATTGTTAATTACAATAATAAATTAATAGCTAATTTTAAGTAATTTCTTGATTTCACTATATTTTGACTTATATTGTTTACGTATTTTTATGTGCAATATACAACAGATTTGGGAATTCATGTTGAAAAGGTCTTAAAGATAGAAAGAAATATCTTATCAATGCAGTGTTTCGGTATCTTTTGGATTTGGGTATTCAAGCTTAAATTGCTTTAACGATTTTATATTTAACTGAAAAAAATTATTCTTCCTCTGGAAACCCTGTAAAACCTAAGTGAAAACTCGGAAGTAAAACGGAAAAACACAAAATTTATTATTAATTTAATGAATACACTTTAAATTCCAAGTAATGCTATAACAAGCAAAGCAATAAACACACCCGAAATACAAGTATCTGCTGCTCGTGCAAGCAACAAACACCATTAACTCGCCAATTTGTTGGCGGTAAAAGTTCATGCAGCGCGAAAAGCAGGCAGAGACATTCAGGAGTTACAAGAAGAAAACACAGCAGCCGCAACCGAAACCGCAACACATGCGCTAATAGCTTTTAGCGGGTTCATTACGACTTGTCTGATGTCGTTTAATAAGGTGACGTATGCACGTGTGTGTGTGTGTGAGGGTTTGCAATTCCATGCAACAACTACAACAGTACATAATTTCGACAAAGGATATTTTTGTTGCATAAAAAAAAAGTTGATAAACCAGTTGCAGTTTTTTCTTAATGAAGATGAGCCATCGCGAAAGTTAAATAACAAGCAATAAAAAATTTTTGCCATATGATTCAAGTACATAACAAACATTTCATTTTTGAATGGTGTCAAAAAAAGTTTCAATTGCAATTAAAATACAAACAAAAATATAATAAAATGGGGAGAAAAATGTCATACAAATAATTGGCCAATTACATCATAATTGCGCTACAAATATTTCTTTAATGTTGTACAAATTTGACTACCAGAATTTAAGTGGCGTTTTCATTTTAAACAAAACAAAAATTCATAAGTTAAAAAAAAAATTTGCAATGAATTATGATTGAAGTAATACTCGTGCGCAATTCAAATCATGCCAAAAGCAAGTTTATGAAAAAAAAAAAATAAAAAAATGATCACAGCAGCAGCGGTAAGAAATATTTTTCTTTTTCATTTAACACAAAAAACCCCTCGGGGGTCATCACAGGTAAGTTTCTTCTTGTGTTTCTTGTTGTTGTTGTATAGCTCGATTGCCACCTTCATTATGCTTGTAAGCATTACACTCTAGCTACCCACCACATCGAGAGATTTCTCAGCGGTATAGCCAAAAATCAACATATCGCGCAACAGCGTCGGACAATACAAAAAATTAAAAAAAAAAAACAAAAGCTGCAGCAATACAAGAAAAAGTAGCAGCAGGCATTTTTTTCAATTTACATTTATGTATCATCACTTTAAAAATTCAAGCAAAAACGGTAGAAATAAAAGAAAAATAATTAAGCCGGCTTTATAGGCTTACGTATGCCTAGCAACATTTACATATACATATGTTGCTGTTGTTTCTTCTTTTTCATCTTTATACCACGGATAAAGCTCTGCTTACAATATAAAAAAACAGCAATCGCAACAGATTTGATTTCACTTCTGTATTCATTCATCTTTTCTGTATGTGTGCGTCAGAGAATGTTGAGCAAGAGAATGTTGAGCAACAATGCTTAGCAACATTTGCTTACATGTTTTGTTTCTTCTTATAGTCGTTGCTGTCTTTCTACCCTATGTGGCTGCATTCAACAGATATGCATATAGTATGAATGTATGTGTGCATCTTCGTTCGCCTTTGGTTTCGGGTTTTACGTTTTGTTGTTGCTTTTTGTTGCTACTGTTATTTTTGGTTTTGTTGTTTGGTTTTTTCTTTGAGGGATTTTCAGGGAACTTAATCGGCGCGCCTGCGCTCAGTCTGCAGCGATCATTCGTACGGTAAAGGCGTTATATGCGGCTAAATAAGCCTTCAGTTATTACTACAAATACCAATACCTTTTTTAACGGATTTTTGTTTTTGTTTTTTTTTTCTAAAGTGCGAGTTCAGTGAAAATCATCAAATTGAGAGGAGGATTCAAGAAAAAAACGTACTCAAAGATACTAAAATTGTTCATTTTGTATGTATTTAAATATTTGTTTAAAGTGAAAACTTAATTGTCGTTAATTTAAAGATAACGATTTTTTTCTTTCAACAAATTGCAAAACTTAGCAAATGGAATAATTTTTGTTTGTTGTGATTTTTAAACAGAAACCTAAAAGTGCCAAATGAAACTTATTTACATTTTTTGTATTTAATTTTGAATTAACTTCATTTAAACTAAAAGAAAATATAATAGAAAATATACATAGTTATTTGTGATTTTTTTTATTTACTTTTTTTTGTTAATTTAATTGTTTTCTTACTTTCTATAAACAACAGCAACGACTTTCTTCAAAAAAAAAAAACGTTCGGATTCAATTTTAGAAAAAAGGATATTTGACAACTTTAGACAATTGTTGGAATAATCCCAAAATGTATATGGTAAGTAACTAATTTGCGAATAAATTAATAAATATTTAAAATGAATTGTGTTATTTTATATTCAAAAACACAATAATAATGCCCTAGTTGTAAAAAGGATCATTCATAGAGTAATCATTGATCGCTCAAATCTCAGAAATATAAAAATTTTTCACTACTGCTCCAAAGCTTATGACAATTAGATGGCATATTTAAAAAAGCCAAAGGATCTGTGAATTCTGTTCAAGTGGATTTAAAGATATTTAGAAACTTGCCGATTCTTGGGTGTTTTGGTAGGTGTCATAAAACCTAAGATATCTTGGACAGTTTTGCATTTAAGATGACTTGAGTGTCTACCTTAGACCTTCTAAGACGCAAAACTAACTAAGATATCTAATAAATCAGAATAAAACTTCTGGGCACGTAAAATTTTTAATTTTTTGGGCTCTAAAAGAATCCACTTTTAAGACTTAATTTTTAATGAAAGTTGATTTATACCTAACATAGTATCTCGAAATTAGTATTCTAATAATAATATTAGTGTTTTAATACTATATTAATAGTTTTCTACCAAGTAATTATAAACTTGGTCAAAGTTTATGAGTTCTTTGTAAAAACAGTAGTAAAAGAAATCATGCTTTAAGTCTAATATTATGTTCATTCACATAGAACTTTAGTAGGAACATCCATTTTTATGGTATGAAGACCGCCTTGAAGTATGCAATGGAACGTACAATTAAATTTAAATAAAAAAAATTCTACAATCATACAAGTGTCAAAAAAGAATTGCAAAAAGTACATAGAACGGTAGTTTTTGCCAATAATACTATTCAGTAAAAATAACTGTCTTTGTAATTCTCATTTACTTTACAGTATTTCCACTTATATAGATTGTTGAAATTAGGGAACTATCACAAAGATCACTGATGAGAAACCGTAGCTGATTCCGAAACGATCGTCTGATCTGCTAGTTCTATGAACTTTTTGATATTCTTCTGGCAGCATTGTTCATTCAAAGCCTAATAATTTTAATATGTATGTAATTAGCAATGTGAACTGCAAAATTTGGAAGAAATTACAAAAGAAATTTTCCAAATTAAAAATGTTCCCGACTTCTTTTCAGACTTATTCTGTGAGTTTTTCACTTGAGAAAAAACTAGCTTAGTTAAATAGAATACCAGGCTTTAGGAAATAACAATCTGAGTCTATTCAATGCCTTATTCATGTATTACCGTTAAGCCCCAACTTATGGCCCTAAGGAGCTAAGCTTGCTCAAACCAATTTTTATAATAATTTTCATTCTCCTTTTTCACATGTTCCCAGCTAAAACTAAGTAATGAGTATCGACAAGTAAGATAATTCTCTACACTGGGATGTTTTCCTATTCTCATCCTTATTTATTTCTGTATCACCCAACTTTTTTCTAATTTTCTATTAACATTGATAAAATCCACTACTGGCAGAGCGGTTGGTCCATATAACTTTGGTGGAAAAATTAATGATCAAGTAACACATCCGACAATCATATAACTGTAACGGACATATCGCTATCTTAATTTGCTAAAGACCTACCAAACATTTTTAAATTTTTTTAGTAGAAGTAAAAACATTTTGATATTTGGAGTAGGATTTGTAATTTAAGCTAAAAGAATAAATCGTACGTTTTTGGTGTAGGTTTCCAAAATTTTCAGATAAAAGTGAACACGATTAAGCAAATTAAGGTAGCGATATGAAACAAGTGTAAAGACTGGAATAAATATTAGTGAAGGACACAGAGCACTATTTGTATAACACTCGTGCTATCCCTTGAATACAACTTCAAGCTTTACGCAATTATAAATTGAGAATCGAGGAACATCAATCTTTGTCTCCAAATAAGTTTTTCCAATCGATATTGGCGTGCGAGTTTACATATTAAAATGGGATTATATACAACTACAAAGGATAACCAATATCTGAACACTTGTGCATACAAACCAAAAAAAAAAGCATAGAGATTAAGGAAGTTCGTAAAAACTTTGTTTGTTGGTCTTATCCTTTGGAAGGCTAATCACATAAAATCTTCTTCTACAAAAGATGTCTTGACTTTTATTAAGTCTCCTGAACGTCTTTTGTCATAAAATGGGAAATGGCACAAAAGATCTCTTAGGTCGCAGTGCCTGCCTGGTTGGGCTCCCCTAAATAATAAAATAATAATATCCTTTGGAACTTTGGAGCAAATATTTAAAAATAAACGCTAAAAAAGGCGAAGGCTGATATTTCAATTCAGGGGAAGAGAGTCAAGATACTTTTGGGGTTTTTAAAGTTATTATTAATGAAACTCAAGAGCATTTCATTTCAAAAACTAAATTTGCAATCTTAATTATTTTGCTTGAATGTGAGATAAAAAAAAAATAAATAAATCAAATACTTTCCGTTCTACTAGCCAGATAAAAAAAAACTAGCTGTGTGTAGCAAGGAATTTGAATTTTTTATTCAAAATATTTAATTTTTTAAAACAAATTGATAAAAAGTTCATTCAACAACAAATACTTTTAAGCATTCAATCTTTTCGGCTTATTAAAAGCACGCCCATTGAATTTTTGATTGTTTTGAAATTTATGCTTTAGGCATCAAAATTTATTAATCCCAATTTTTTTTTAATCAATTAAAAATTTTGGAACTAGATTGTTAAAAAGGTTTGAGTAGTTGCGCAGCTATTCTGAAGTAATTTATGATTTAGATCTCAACCCTATACTAACTTTTAAAATTTTCCAATTTGTTTTAAAATTATTACTTGGATTTTTGTAAATCTAATTAAACACGCATGTATTTAAAAAAGTGATTTCTAGACCATACAAAAATTGCCTCTTGAAGCACACCATTGCCATTTAGAACTTCCATGGTATGTTTTCTTTGATGATACGTGGAATCAGGTAATTAAGTCTTTTAAAGATATATAAATTAAACGTTCATTCAAATTATACCATGGCAACTTTCCTAATAAAACACCATTCAAACAAGAAACGTTTGAAGATATTCGAAAAATAAAAATATGTATAATTTACATTTATTTATTTGTTGGCCTATTGAAAGTCATCAATATCACAATTTTGATTATCACTGTCACTATTCGAAATCATTCATTAAAATATATGCATGCATATAAATGAATGATGACATATAAATTACATAATTAATAATTTGTATGGATAAACATTTTGAGTTTGCTTTTCATTTTTATGCGGTTGCAAATTAAGCCATTTTGTGTTGAGATATTGTCAGATCAAATAAATATAAATTGAGCTTGGAGGCAAATATCTTTACACATGTTTTAACATATGTTTGTGTATATGAATTGACACGTGAGTGGTTGAATAATGCGTTTGTGTATGTGTATCATTGTTTACACATTTTTGTGGTTTACTTTTAATGATGAACGCAACTAGAGAAGATTAATTATAAAAAAACGACACACAAACAACAAATTTGCGACTAACGGGCATAAAACACTGCCGCCATGACAGTGTGAGACATATTAACACCAATAATACACACACACACATACATAGAGAAGCCAACATAAAAACAACATGCGTATATACTACAATTTCATACATACTCTACACATTTAGCAGTAAATAACTTGATCTCACAAGTGATCTAGATAATTTTTCAATTTTTTTTTATATTTTTGGGTTTGCATTGTTTTTACATATGTATATTCATTGTTGTTTATGTTTTTGTTTTAATAGTTAAGAGGCGGCCTAATGTTTTTAACCTTTGTCATTTTGCTAAGAATTCATATAATTTAAAAATGTATCAAAGATTTTGGGCGTGCTGATTAATGATAAATTTCGTAAGGCAAACCTTGCGTACATGAGAAAATAGCTATTCGATGTATAGGTTATTTGATAAACTATAAATATTGATGACTTGCACTTAATAAACTTAGATGAGCCTAAATAAAAATTTAATATAGTAGGCACTTCCCATATGCTAAAATAAGAATTCGATTTTGTAAAATTTATATAATAAATTATGCTGCGTATGAGTAAATGCTTACATTTAAAATATTAAAAGCTTTCAAGAAATATGAAAGGTTTTTCAAAATTATCAAAGCCATTAATTTAAATGCTATGGCAGTTCAGAGGATAAATTCTCGTATGTAATGGAAGTCAATCACCTCATGCAGTTAGTGTTTTTGATACCAGTACTAGAGTGTGAAAAAATATTCATCTTTACCTTGGCCACTGAAATTAGAGTTGATTGCGCTTGGGTTGAACCAGACCTAGGGTATCCAGATAGAAAACTAATTCGTATTACCCTCAACATACCTATGACTAAAAACTCATATAATAGTAACGCCCAGCGTGGCAGTTAGAGAGACAAATTCCACTACATATTCCATCTTCCATCAATTTGGAAGGTGTTAATGTTGAGTCTTGGGTCTTGATAGCGTCTCATCTGTAGATAGCTATAATTTGCCTTACTCTGAATAGGGTTATCTATTATTCAGAAAAGCGAAAAGGTACACTAACTCGTCTGTATTGAATGGGAATAAAGCTTATTTAGATAATAGCTAATATTTCCTTCTAAATATTTTAGGTTTATGGCTGATGCTAACTTTGTTTTTAGTTGGAGTTCGCAAGTTATTCATGTTTTTTGTTGTACTTATATTCACCCCTTCAGTATTTCCTCTGTAAGTCGATATTTGTCTGCCTTTCTATTCTTCAGTAATATCTGATCTCTGTTAAGCGTGTCTAAGAAATTCAACCAACAAACAATTTGACGGGCTTACTGATGAGTTTTTTTTTTACCTGCAGATCATCATAGGGAATTGAGGGTATCCAGTACTTTGTGAACAGTATCATGTCATTGGAGGAAAGATGCATGCAACAGAGCCCAAGAGACTTTGTAATATAAAAAGCGAAAGGCTTTCTAACGCACTAAAAAAGAGACCAGTATATATGATTTTTTATATAAAGTCAGTAAGTCCAACGAACTATTCACTATTGAATCAAGAAAACTTTTAAAGCTTGAAACTAAGAAATATTATAGTCGAAACTTTCCATCATCCATAGCCACAATTATCTAAGACAAAAGAGTGTTCTACTGATTAAAAATAAATACTCGTTACCTATGTATATATGCTCAATAGTTTATAAAATCTAGAAACAATTTTTCACAACTTTCCACAATTTTCGGAAACTACAACTCATACTTATTAAGTCAATTTTGTGAGAATATATTGATTTCTAGATTTTATTGAAGGTTGAAAATTACTAAAATCGGTCTTTATCGCACTTTTGGATTAAGGGGTTATATACACTTGTGCTCAAGAAAACAAGAAAAAACGGGATTTTTTTTTTTGGGAAAAACAATACAACTTTTTTTAAAAAACTTAACGTCTATTCATTTATACATGTCATAAGGTCTTTCATGAATTTTTTCTAAAGAAAATATTAATAACACAAATTTCCCGACATCTCTTGCGGTGAGCATGACAAAGAAGAAACTGCTTATCTGAAATACAAAAAAATAAAACTGTAGTTTGTACCTCTGAGTGAACGAAGGATTTTGCAGAATTAACTTTTTTACAAAAATGGTGATCGTTTTCCTAAAAAGTGTAATTTTTGAACGTCTGAGCTTTCGATTTATGCAGCAAGAAAAAAAAAGTTTTGCTTGAAATTAAAAACCCTTCTTACACTCAGAGGCTATTATTGTTATAAATAAGCCTGCCAAAAGTCCTATTGATTGGGTTAACGGTTCATGAGAAACTGTGTTCACCGCAACCGTACTTTTTGAAAAGAAAAGTTTCGAGATAATCGCGTTTAAATTTCCGGCAGCATGTCGGAGGTAGTTGGAGGTAGTGCGCTGTTGGCATCTGTAACTTTGATTCTAGTGCTCAGATTTCTATGAAATTTGGAGAATATTTTCTTAAGAGAATGTACTTTGAGAAAATGCAATAAAAAATTTTCGTTTTTTTTCGGCCAACACAAGTGTATATAACCCCTTAAGTTTCAACGAAATTCAGGCGATATACATATGTAGAATAATAGTGCATCCTGATTTGAGTTCAACGCATAAATACACAACGCATAAAACAATTTAAATTGCACAAAAAACAATAGCAGATACTACCTAATCCTGTATCAAATAAGCAGCTGAAGAGAATGGCTTACTCATTTTTTTGATAAAATTAATTGTAATTAAGAATCAAATTCACTCGTTAGGAATGAATTTTAAAAATCCGTAAAAAAAAGTATCAAATGCTCACTTTAGGTGGTATGAGTAACTTTCGGTACAATTATATGAAAAAACTGAGTAATCAATTCGCTTCAACGACTGTACCTACAAATATCTGAGAATATAAATTTTTCGCCAATTAAATGTTTTTGCCATACAATACGCTAAAGCTAATGCAAAACATTCTTTTAAATTACGCTATTCGGAGTAGCTCACCTAGTTCTTGAAATTTTGGAAGTGGTTTTTTCTGTTTGCTGGTGGAAAGAGGATCTGAAATGTTTTTTCAAACTGTATGGAGCAAATCAGACATTTATATAAAACCACTACTTGTTTTCAATTACCTTAAAAAAAAGTAAAACTCTGTTATTAATGGAAAAGACTTGAAACTTGAAAATTTAAATAAAGTAATCATTGGAGTACGGTGATTCAATCGGAGGATTTGTAATTTTTGAGGAATATTGTAACTCTTCAACTGCGTTTTAGATTTGTAAGACATAAAAACTGACTCTATCTGAATGTTAGAGTACTTAAGTCTGTAGGTGATTCCAGCAGAGCTATTAAGGTACATGTACATATTCGTCTTTAAATTGTAATATTATGCGATGTACTTTTTCTTTTTACTCTCCAGTGATTTTTGTGGTAAAATCTTAATCGTTCGATAACAATATGGTAGAAATACACAGATATCTGATTGAAGGTTTATTAATTTCATTTCTGAAAAGATGACCGCTTTACACATTTCACTAGCCACCTGTGTCTACCACATATTTTGGAAGGGAGCAATGTGTAATTATACACTTCAAGGTGATAACTCAAAAGTCAACTATACTGCAAATGAATAATGATAAACTAAATGTTAAAAATGGAAAATGGAAAGTTGTTGGCTGTGCAATAACAAACTGGTTGTGTAAAAACTTGTAAGGATTTTTTATGACTGTGTGCATATTTATATTGCAAATATTTGTCATGAAAGTGTTTACGCAATATGATGGCAAATCGAATGAAGAAGAGAGACAAGACGAGATGTTTGTTTATGTTTACGGAATTTCACTTTCATTGTAATTGCATAATTTTTGTAAAGAAACCGATAATGTGTGATTTAAAAATAAGAAGAATTTTAAGCATAAAATCTCAATGCAAATACAAGAAAAAAAAAAATTAAATAATGGAGTTTCTCACAGCTTCACCTCTGCATCTTATCTGATGATAATGAACCTTAAAAATATTATTAAATTTCCATTGATTATCCGCATACATATATGTAAGTATGTATGAAGCGCAGTACTCGTGTGAATACATATAGTGGAACATAAAAAGAAGACACCAAGGCCAACTCCGTTATGCAAGTACCCGCACCCACTTACCACATATGTATGTACCTAGCGAGTGTTGTCTTGGTATGTGGCAGTAGCAGAGGCAGCATTTGTTGCATTGTTTGTATTTATTGTATTTATATTATGCGCCAGCGTGTTGCGTGCTTTTTTCGTTCACTTATCAATTATATAATTGAATTTAATATTTTACTAAAACCATCAAAAATATATACATAAACAAACGAAAATGCAACATTGAAGGGCGGTACACTCGAAAGTGTACATAGGAATGTTTGAAGTATGTGTGAATGTAATATGTACATTGAAGAGGTATTTAAATCAAATAAAAGCGAAGGCGGCAGCAGCAGCATGCTGTGCACTTAATGAGCTATGGGCTACCTCTGCTACCTAAGCATGCAATATTACTTATTATGCTGCTTCCTCTTCTTTATTTTCTATCTTTTTGTTTTTGTTTTTGGGTTTTAGGTCAATTGCAGCATGGGGAAATTGTTTACTTTTGGTCTAATGTTTTTTTTTTTTTATAAAATCTGAACAATGAAGAAGTCACAAATATAAACAATTATGATTTAATATTATTTAAAAATGTTTGACAATTAATTTTTAGAGTTATTGCAATAAAGCAAGAAAGAAATATAGTAGTATACCATATACACAATAATGAAAAATAACAAAATAATTGCTAAGCAACTTAAAATGAATGGTGTATTTTCTCTCGGAAATCCTACCCCACATAGATTTCGACTATTTGTGTGTGTGCTTAATCGCCTGAGTTGTCTGTCTATTTCTTTTCTGTTTGTATTTTTGTCTGCGTTTACTTTGAGTTTATATAGTATATTTTTTATTTACATGAACCTCCCATTTGAAATTGTTGAGTTGCTAAAATATATTTCTGAACTTTGTAGATATTTTCTTAGCTTCTGCTTTATCTCTTTCACTCTTTCGTTCTCTTTAGTTTCCCTTAATCTAAGTTCAGTTTTTAATGCTTTCAACTGATAAATGAAAGCTAGCTTTTGAACTCAAGAAATCATGCTCACGTAAACTGCCTACGCTTCTTCATATTTGCATCTAAGTGGTTTTCTATATCATTGTTGCTTGTTGCACGATATTCATGTTATTTGCTTCTTTTATTTAATTTTTTTTGCTGGTTTTTAGTTTCTTGTATTATTTTTGTTTTGTCTGATAAATGTGGGCAAATATTTTTGTGAAAAATTACATTTAGACATGCAACAAAAGTTGTTCATATATTTCATTCATAATGTCACCATTCATCGGGTTCGTTTCTTGAGTCTTTCGTTTCACACACAATCGGGGAAAAGTATAAATGTTATTTTGACAATTGTCATTAATAATAACAAGAAAAGTTAAAAAAAAAATATATATATATTTAAAATGCCATATATTATGTATACTTTTTATGCCTACAAATAAAATTTTAAATATACCTAGTATTCTGCACGCTATTTCATAATATGATATGTTATATTGTTAGTAATATTTTACACGATTCCAATTAAGAAACACAAAAAGGGTTCCGGTAGTTTGGATATAGTAAAAAGTATACCTATAGAGCATACATATAACAAAAGATGAAATAGGCCAATTCTAATCCTGGGCTGTTATCCCACAAATATATTTGTTTTGAAATCATAACACACAATCATCGAAAATTAGGTTTGAAAAGAATATATTTTTTCATGATAGTTTTTTAGGAGACTATGAAAATTAAATGTAGAGGTTAATTTTCAAAGTCATGACTTAAGTTCATGTCAATTTCGTTATTTGAAGTTATATATAAACAGGTTAATGAGCAAATGTAGTCATCACAACAACAATGTATATAGAGACGGGCAAATCAAAGTCTCTTAAAAAACTATCATGAACTGATCGAATGGGAACCGTTCAGAAAAAATGACACCTAGAATCATTTTCTCACAAACACACACACTCTCTCATGTACTAGACTTTTAAGTAATGAACTGTTATGCAGACTAGCTACAATGGGAAAAAACAACAACATAAGTGTATAGAACGGTAGTGGTAGTTTCTTTCAATATCTCTATTCAGTGAAGATATTTGGAATCAAATCCGCAATTCTGGGTTATGATTTCAAATATTGATAGCTTATATATGATATTGAGAGGTTAAAGACTATCTCTAAGATCACTGATGAGGAATTGTGGCGGATTCCGAAACGGCCGTCTGCTTTGCCCGTCTATATATACATTGTTGTTGTGATGACTACATTTGTTCATTAACCTGTTTATATATAATATATTTTTTCACCTAATTTGAAATTCTGAAATAGATTTTTCACAGATAACCAAAACTCTGCTTTCATATTTTAGTGAAAAAATTTCAATTGTAAGCCCAGCGAAAGAAGTTCACTTCTATTTGTGATTGATTTGAAGGCATTCATAATCAAAAATTTTCGTTTATAAATATTGAGCAATAGACCTAATACCACAATATAACCACAAATAGATTCCCTATACCGTGTCTAGATATAGATTTGAGGAAATTTTGGTCCACCTTCATTTTTACAATGACAAGCAAGAACATGGCAAATTTAGCTTCATAGGGGATCCAAAATAATTTTGTCGCTGATCATGGAATCAACTTTATTTTGAAATCGGCTCATAGGGAAAATTTTCGTCGCCATAAGGTTAAATTTGACCAGGTGCCCTAAGTAGTCATTTTTGTGGGGGGAAAAGATCAGCCGGACTTTAACAATAATATCGTTAAAATAAAATAAATAAAAAAAGAGGTCAACCATCTGGTATTTACTCATTTTATGTCTTCTAAAAAAACAGTTGGTTTAATTTATTTTATTTTATGCATGCAAATTACTTCGTAAATTGCCCGCTTTTATTTTTAAACCACTCTTCCTGAATGACCTTGGTGAAATCTTAAAGTATGAATCAGGGAGGCTTCTTTCATACTTAAACTTCACGAGGGTGCTATAAGCAAAGGTGTGACATCAAACTGGCTCTTTGGAGACAATTTTGTTTTCCAATAGTAATTACAATAAAAGACAATCATTCCTTCTAACACCCTGACATTAATACTACTGTATTTGCTACAAGCTGCACCTAAATGTATACAATAAAATAATTTAGTTTGAAAAATAGAATATTCGTTTTATAATAAATTCGTTCTGCATATAAATTCAGTTTTGAAATATTTGCTACATACTTTTAAATCACTCATGATATAGACACATTTAAGATTAAGCACTTTTATGTTTTTTCGGCAAATCTTTCATTTATAACTCAAAATGATTTATAACAGTTAATTTTGAAGAAAATCTAAAACAAATGATAATCGCATTGCAAAGTGTGTTGAAAAACCGAAACAACAGCAGCGTTTAGTGGCACGTAACGAATGCAGTATTACGTTGTTAACAACAACAGCGATAACAACAAAATTCAACTACATCAACAATAGTAAAAAATTTTATATTTACATAATATCCCCCACAACAACAACAACAACAGTAGCAGGAGCAGCAAAAAAAAAAAATATTTTTTGTTTACAACTCAATAAACTTTGAAGAAGCTCTAAAGAAATAACAACAAAAAAAAAACTGAAGATGTTAAAGGCAAGCAAAAAATTGAATTGATGCTGAAGAAAATGATGTTGCAGATAAAAAAGTGAAACTGAATGAAGCTGAAACAGAAATCAACGCAAATCTACAGCAAAGATGCCATTGACTTTGCAACTCCTAAAAAAACTAAATAAATAAAATAAAATATAAGAAGTTAATTTACAACAAAAACAAACAGTAAACAATGACCATGTATATGCAGGTATACCTATATATATATATGCTTATGTACGTGTGTGTGTGTGTGTGTGTATATATGCATAAATATGTATATTATATTTATATATCCACCTATCTATGAGTGGAAATATGTTATTGTACGCATACCTACATATAAAAAAAGACAAAATTGTTTTTATGAACTTTTCCAGCAGAAAATGTATTACGTTGGTAATAAACAATTATGAAATTGCATACATACTAAAGAGAAAATATTCAACAACAACAACAACAAAAACTACAATACAAGAAAAACAAAAAAACTAATATTTGTGGAAATAACTTGGGAGACTCAAAATTTTTAATGAATTTTATCTGCTAACATTTTTATAACTTCACTTAAAGACACCCACAATTGACAGATATACTAGGACACATCAAATTTTTCAGATAGAAAGATAGCGATGGTGATTGAAATTTTTTTTTTTTTTTGTTTTATGTTATTTTGATCGTGTAAAATTAGTATATAGGTATTAAAATATTTAAGACATGAAATTTATGTAAAGGTATGTGAGAAAGTTTTGTTTTCGGAGGCACATAGATTTTCGGAAAATTTGTAATTTCAAGTAAAATATTAATTAAATATTAATCTTTAAAATAAATTTACTCATATAATTTTTTATGTTTTTTTTGAGCTAAGAAACTTTGAAGATATTAAAGAAAATACTTTTCAAAGTTATTATTGCTTTTAGAGAATTTCTCATTAAATTGATTCGAAATAACAGAAAAAAGTGTTAATATTTGCAAATTTTATTTAAATTCTTTTTTCTAGCTTTTTCTCTAGCTAATTTCATTCAGTCTTGCTCAAGAATATTAGTGAGTATATCAAAAGGGTTCTGGTCTCCTGAATAGGACCGTCATTTATCTGCTAATTTATTTCCGTCTATTTCATGTTATTCATCTGTTAACAACTTAAACGTTTGTTATTTGAATGAGTTGTTATAGTAAAGTAATTAAAAACTCACTAAAAGTTTTCTTATGAGAGCTGTTAAATATAAAGCGAAGTGTTTGAGAACTGCTGATTGTGGAACCTAAAGACTTAGGAATATTTGGAGAGAAATTTAAATCATCTGAAGAAAACACAATGGGTGATATGGAAGTGCCTTAAATAGTTTCTGCTAGGTTTAGAATTAATGAGATATGAAAAAATTGAATGAAAACGCTAGGTCAACATCCTTATTTAAAGAATAATTAAAAGTAATTGTGCTTTTGCGGATTTTGCATCCACTATATATTCATAACCACACGATTAACCAAAATATTAACTACGTTTAACATTTTTCACTTTTTAGTGTAAACTGACTCTACGCATGATTATAACTCACCTTTGCACTGACCTATATGATTTATAGCTTAATTTTTTTATCTCTTTATAAATTATACCTCAGATAAAATATGTCATGTATACAAATATAAAAATTAATATGTATTCATGCACGTAAACTAAACTAGCTTCAACATAACTCCAATTAAGTGATCATAATAAAACGCAATAAAACTTGTCGATTAAGAAACATTGGTTTAAAAGTTGCTATACATAATTATAAGTAGCTAAGGTAGCTACTAACTAGTAACATACATATCTCTTTATTTGAAACTGACATTCACGCAAAATACTAAAATTACGATAAGATATCAAAGAAGAAAACTAGCGCCAATCAAATCATTCAAAGTAACAGAAGTTAAATAATATAAAACTGAATGTCATTCAGCTTGATTAAAGCGCGCATTCAAAATCATAACAAAATGAAATTTATACAGAAATCAAAAATGAAACGTATAAAAATTAAAATGTTAATTTTTAGTAGTTTTTATGCGCTGAAATTGCAGATTTACATGGTCACATTAATAAGACAGCAACAGCAACAACAACAACAGCAACCACATACACACTGTAACAAAAGGTTAGGAACTAAAATTTAAATATTATTGTGATATTTTATAAAGTGTGAAATTATGTTAATTTGTTGAGTGTGGAGTGTGTGTGTATATCTGTGTATGTGGTTATTTTGAAGCATTGTCACATCAAAGTATTTGATACTAACAAAAAACAACAACAATAAAGTAGTTAGAAAAAAATATTTATGTTATATTTTATGATGTCTTAAGTCAAATAAAAAAGGTCATAAAAATGTTAAACATTTATATTGGGTAACCAAACTGGAGTAAACTGTGCGTTAATTTTATGAAATATATATGAATGCATGAATGAAGAATGAATCGGAACACGAAATCTAGTGTACAGTGTGGCAAATTCACATAAATACATAAGAAATAAGTTTATGGATACCCTAGCTTTTGGGTTTTGCATTTTTCAATATTGAAGGAGTTTGTTGATAAATAAATCTCCATACATTTTTCAGCTTACCGAAATACTTTTTCTGATTGGTGATCAAAATATTATCAATCAATATATTACTAGGGGGGTAAAGCGCTACTACTATTTCACCTGCCTCTATTTAATGGGAATTTAGCTCTAACCGGGTCGAATGCAAGGTCAAAAGATAACTGGTCAAATATTTTCATCTTTTCTTCCGGGTTACGAAAATTCTGGAACTCGATTTGGTTTTCGTAATGTCAAAGAAATCCGCTTCTATATATCATAACAACAAATTATCTCATAAAAAAAAATTATCCCATAAAAAAATTATACCCAAATTATTTCCCTGAGATATCAAAATAAAAAATTCTTGGATTTTAAATAACTGAAAATTATTTAAGACTGAAAACAATTTTACAGATTCAAATCTGGGTTTAAGGTGCATGATCTTATTTTTTGATCAAAGTTGATTTTGACCCACAGGACAATATTCTATTACAATATTCTTCTTTTCACGAAAGAACATTAAGGTCTGTTTACTACTGATTTTTATACAAGTTGAAGTAGAATTGATCCCTCATCTTCTTTTGAGCTTCATCCGAAGTTCTGAATGGTTTTAATTTCAAACAAAATCTATACCGCAATGGGCCAATACTTATGCTGCCTCACTTAGCATAAACGACTCAGTATACGAAAACATTTTGTATTTTTTCAAAAGGCATTTATTTGTCTTTCAATGTTATTATAAAAAAGCAAGGACAGTAATCATTATAAGCAATAACAATTACAAAAAAACAAAATTTAATAATTATTTTATGATTTTACTTTTTCCATCAACGTAATAATTATTGTCTGGTATAAAAAATATTATTTAATTTTTAATTTTTTTTTGTTCAACCGAAGAAACCAAAAATTTTCTCGATAATAAAAATTATTGTTGAGTTTAATTTTTTTGCTCAGGAATAAAAATTATTTTTTTGAGTTTTATTTTCTTGGTTGATGATTAATGATTGACTTTTATTCTACTTTTAATTTTTCAAAACGAAAAACTCAAAACGTCGTACAGTTTTGTTGTTGTGAGTACGAAGATATAAAATTTCTTTATAGTGGGACTCTCGTCGATGGATTCTTTACTTGACGAAGAGGCCTTAATCGAATCCAAAAGACGGGATTTGATATCTTAGAAAACCGTGTTTGAAGCTTGTACAGTTGAGTCATTGATTTACTAACGGTATCGCTTACAGTGCTGGACCACAAGTGAAAGCAATACAAGAGTCTTTTGTCCATGTATACAACAACTCATTGATAAGAAAAAAATAAAATCGAAAAATAATTTCTTTGGTTGAGCAAACAATGATTTTTATACTAGATCAAAAAAGTAATAATCCATAAATAATAGTTAGTTTTAGTTTTTAGGAGTAACGCTTACAAAATAAAAAACTTTACTAGCTTCAGTAAAGAATGCAACCAATATCATTTTGGTGTACTCAACTATGTTTTCCGGCATTCGGAAGATGTCGATTTTGTAAAATAATCATTATTTTTGATCTCTGGATAGAAGTTTCTGTTATAAATTTCCATCAACAACTTTTCACTTGAAACAAACACATTTACAGGGTAGATAATAATCTTACGCTTAGTGAAGTGCAAATAAGCAATTTATGTTAAGTAAATATGTTTCATTTTTTAGAAAGAAGTTTTAAAATACAAGTTTATTTGCTAAAAGTGAAAGATTCGCTTACCATATTTCTAGGAAGTTTAATCCAATTAGTAAGTTGGTAAATCCAAATTATTAAAAAAGAAAACATTATAAAAACCTACAATTAAATCAATTGCTCCACCAAAATGAATCTGCTGAGTTTTAACATTTCAAGCAAGTATTTTGCCACACTGTACTTTGCAATATTTTATCGGATACCTATGAATATTTTGGCAATGGCATGTAAGCGCATTGTTAGAAAATACATATTTATGTGCATATAAATGTTTTATGTTTGTACTGACATATGTTGTTTGTGTATTTAGTGTATCTTTGAAAAAGGTTTTGACAAACTTTATATTAAATATACTAAATTTTGTTAATTTTTATTTAACATGCATAATTTTATTATGAGTTGGCGTTTGTTTAACATGTGACGACCACTAGCGGATACATAACCCCATGAAACCCCCAATGACTGCATAAAAATGATTAAAAAAAACCCCACCCTGGATATGCCAGTGGTCACGACATTGAGGCATTGATCAAATCAATTGAAACTGGAAAAATATAAGTGGATTATGTGTGAGTGAATTGTAAGTAAATGTAAGTTCATAGTATTAAAGAAGCTACTGAACAAACTTTCTAACCTTTTTTGTATTGAGTACGTACTTAATGAAAGTATTTATCCATTTTTTTAATATGTACTTATAACATAACATAATTTATATTTTCCGCATCTTTGCATATTAGTGGCATTGCTATAATAGCAACAACAGCTGCAGTAACAGTAGAAATATGAATTATGCACAAATCTTCAAATCGACACAACACTAAAAAGTGGCGCAATCAAATTGCATGCAACTCTTCTTCTTTTTCTTTTTTTTTTCTCTTGCAACATTCGTCTGCCCAAAACGAAGATGAAGAAAAAGCAATAACCAGTGGTAGTTCAAGTGGTCTTCCTATATTTTTTTTATGGATTTTTGTTGCATTTGTTGCATTATTTAAATGTTGGTTGCTTTATAACTGCTGGTGGAGTCGAAGTAGCGCAAATGAATAGCATTTCATTATTTTCGGCTTGAAGAAAAAGATATGTAGGTATACTGTAGAGGTAGCTAATAGGGATGTCAATCTCGAACTCTCGGGATTTGCTCGTAAGTTAGGCTAAAAAATCGTGGAATGGAAAAGAAAAACTACAGGATATTAAAATTAAAATTTTAAATTTTTGAATTTTTTTAATTCTGCTTCGTGTCAGATATACCTTTTTATTATTTTCTTTTAGTTCATATATATACATACTTATACTTATTCTCTACACAGTGTTGCCACAACGCGGCCATCTGACTTGCAATTATCCTTATTATTCGCTAAGACAGATGCGGAGTTGAACAACGGTTTTATATTAGCCACTTCCCATATACTTTCGTAAGGACGTTTTTTAAAAAATATCTGTCATTTCTTAGTTCTTTCCTACCCTGTCAGGTTCCCTGAACTTAGGAGCAATTTTTGACGACACTACTGACGTACTTATTTTCAAATCGCCCTAGAATTCAGGTTGTATAGATCCCCCTCAGACTTTGTATTCACATTTTCATTCAAATGTTCACTGATCAAATCAATAGTTTCCCTCTTTGCTTCACTCCGAACAGAAGCTGACTTGGTGTTACATGTTACCTTGTAGCAAGCCTGTCACTATTATAATATGTCTCATATTATTAGCGCCAAGTAATTTCCGAAAATCTTTTGAAGGGGAGCTGATGCCTTAATAGGAAATCGATATTTTTGGTAGACTGTAAGTATGCAAGTAAGACTTTAATTGGCTCATCACTTCCTTCGTAAAACTATTCCGAGACTAAAATTTGAATCTTGATAAGTATTCCGGGATCGACATCTCGAATGCCTTCGTACATATGTATACGTAGTACATATGTGTGTGCATTGGTTTTTTCGCTGTTGTTCACATGTAAGCAGATACTTTAATATTATGGAATTTTGATGTGCACTTGTGCAATTTTATGCAAATGCAACAATTTATATGCCACATGGAACCTACAAAACGTTGCATGGTGAAAATTTTTGCATTGTCCGGCAGTTTAGTCATAAGTGTGAAATAGCATAAATCTTACTAGTATTTAATTATTGTTTTGCAAAATTTAAAACGTTTTTCTTTGGCATTATCACTAATTGAATTTTCACGTACTTCGGCTTTCAAAATATTCATGCATATATGTACATATTTAAATCCAATCAGCCATTTCTTATAAGTTAATTATTATTAGTTATGCTGCTAATTGCATAACTATAAATAAATTATGCATTTTTTTATAGCAAGCTAGTTAAATGGGCGTTTCAACTCTATATGCACTTATAACAAAAATCTTTTAAAAACTATATCATTTATCAATTTTTATTATTACTTACGACAAAGGTGCAATAGCTATTTAAATTTCAAGATGACAGGCAAATTTAACTAAGCTGCTAATTGTGAGAACATAAGCATGTTATCTTCATTTGTACAATAAATTTAACAGGAAATAGTTAGCATAAAACAAAAAAATAAAAAAGACTTTTAGTGTCAACTAAGTAATTATGAAATTTTTTTATTTGCATGCAATTTTTATGAGAAGCTGTGAAAGTATATTTCTGTTCCGAAAGATATTCATGCAGAGGAGACGTTACGAAACTAGGATGCTGATGGGGCATCTTTTGCAGAACTATGATTTGAACAGGTTTCTTTTTATAAATCTTATTTCACGCGCACTTTTTAATTAACTTTTACTTCATATAACCATGCAAAGGACTTCAGACCTGAAACTCATATATTATTATTTTTTTTTTTTTTCATTCAAGGATCAATATGAACCAAATATGATCTATATGGTGCAGTGACATAACTTCAAGGTACATAATTTCAAAATTATGGAATTATATCAGCTTAATTTCAAATTTTTCATTTGGGATTATGGCCGTTTTAAAAGAGGTCACGAACCTAAGAACAAAAAGACATAGTTCCAAGAAATTGTATCCATTATTTGTTGACAAAAACTTGTTTTGATGTATTTTTCATTGATTTTGGATTTATAAAACTGAAGAAAATATTGACGATTACATCATAACCTCTATTTGGAGTTAAGCCCCTTTTTTAATAAAACATTTGAAATTATGACTGCAAAATAAGAGGGCATAATCCCAAATTGCAAATTTGGAATTATATCCCTTGGATTTATGTCCGTTTACCAATCTATATATGGAACCATGGAAAAATATCAGAGCAATTGAGCAATAACCTTTTTAAGGGTTAAATTTACTCTCTGTGAAGTAATTTTGAAACTTAATCCGAGTCAATGTAAGCACAAAACAAAGTTCAGTACAGTGCATTTTTTCTTAAAATGTAAGATCAGCTCTGAATTGAGTTGGTTGAACGTGTTTAGATGTTCTTTTACGCTCTTTATTAAAGTAGAACGATAATGACCACTTTCATTTAAATTTTTATCAATTTTATCAAAATTCCATCAGTTCGTCAAAATTTAATAAAGTGTCGTAGTTAAAAAAAAATTTTTTAAAAATTAAAAAAAAAAAAATTAAGATGGGTTTTTTGTTTTCTCCTATTACACGCTTAGGTAAATACCCAGCGAACCATCCTCCCGAAATAACTGTAAAAATGCATTACTCGAAAAATAAATGTGAAGAATATTTGGTTGGAATGGAAAAAAACTGAGGAATCAGTTCTTTTTTTCGAATAATGAAGCTTTTATTTAAAATCCAGACCATTAACGAACAGTGTGTATTGAATTAACCGGTTTAGATCTAAATCTCGAATGTGAAAGAATGAGATTTCTAATTTAACACCTATTTGAAAGGCTGAGAGGTAAAGCGGTACAACATATAGTTCAGAAAAGTAGTATAGTAGGGAAACAAAATATGTTTAAAGCAAAAGAAGATTAACTCCATGCACAATTTTTGCTTTTATCTACTTATTTAATTCACTTTAGCTCTTATAGAAATTTGAACTCGTGTTTACTCTCAGCCTCTCATTTATTTCTACTACAGTTGGCTCTATAACAGTGCTGCCGAAGGTACTCCGATCGGAGTATTCGTACTCCACTCAAATCTCAATCCTCCTGTCCTCCCCAATCGGAAAAAATCCTCCTATTTCATATTCTTGAATTTTTGGGTTGTATTCTTGAATTTTTGGTTGTAAACGTAAATCAAACTAAATATGTTCTATTGGGTTATTTTAGTTTCTGTCTGTGAAATATTTGTTACTATGACTAGCTCTACTTTATTTATCGCTGGATCACTGTCAAAATTCAAAAGTTCGCGTTCCATTCACATTTAATTTCACATAAGAAAAACGCAACTGAAGCACATCGTTTACTTACTGAAGCTTATCCTGACTGTGCCTTAGACGTTTGAATGTGTCAGGTGTGGTATGCCCGTTTCAAAAGTGGTGATTTTGATGATGAAGACAGGGAACGTTCAGGTGGCCCGAAAAAGTTCGAAGATGAAGAATTGAAGGCATTACTCGAAGAAGATATGAATCACAAACGCAACAAGAACTTGCGGAATCTTTAGGAGTTGATCAATCAACCATTTTTAAACGATTAAAAGCATTGGGAATGATTCAAAAGCAAGGAAATTGAGTGCCGTACGAATTGAAGCCGAGAGACGTCGAACGACGATTTTTCACATGTGAACTGCTGATTGAACAACAGAAAAGAAAGGGTTTTCTGCATCGTATTGTGACTGGCGATGAAAAGTGGATACGTTACGATAACCCAAAGCGTAAAAAATCATGGGGACCGCCCGGACATGCATCAACATCAACGGCAAAGCCGAACATCCATGGATCCAAGCTCATGCTGTGTATTTGGTGGGATATAAAAGGTGTCGTGTATTATGAGCTGTTGAACTCGAATGAAACTGGCGACCGCTACCGACTACAATTGATGCGTTTGAGCCAAGCATTAAAGAATAAGAACCAGAATATGAGAATAGACACGACGAAGTTATTCTTCAGCACGACAATGCTCGGCCGCATGTTGCAAGGCAAGTAAAAACATACTTGGAAACGCCGAAATGGGAAGTGCTACCCCACCCGCTGTATTCTCCAGACATTGCTCCTTCTGATTATCACTTGTTCCGATCGATGACACATGGCCTGGCTGAACAGCACTTCCGTTCTTTCGAAGAACTCAAAAAATGGGCCGATTCGGGGATAGCCTCAAAAGATGAGGAGTGCTTTCTACGCGGAATCCGTATGCTACCAGAAAGATGGGAAAAGGTTGTGGCTAACGATGGACAATACTTTAAAGAATAAATTTATAATCACTTTTTCACAATAAATGTCCAAATACGAAAAAAAATACGAGTTTATACATTCATACTCCCAATATTATAACTTACTGATACTACCGTTTGTTTCCAAAGATGGAATATTTGCTTTTTAAGTATATGAATTTGTTTTATTTTCATACATTTTTTAGCTTTAAGTATGACTGTGAATAAAAAAATGAATTTTTTTCTAATAAAATTTCTATACATTAGTGCAACTGTTTGTAATTATCTAAGACTCAAAATTCTAAGTAATACTTATTTGAAAACTTTTAAGACATTTTGAAAAATTTTTTAGCGTTACATAAAACCCAAGGATTTTCTTTAATTTACATTATGCTAGTGTAAATTACTTTATGCTGCAATGTCTAACATTCCTATTAGCCCTGTTCACGCTTTAGAGTAAAGTGCTGGTTAACGGAGTAACAGGTTAAAAGTGTAACACAAAATTACTCTACAACAACAAAATATATGACATTTTCCTTTACCCTCACTTTACACTTTTACTCTAGTTTGACCCTTGAGTAAAATATTTGTTACTCTATTACTCTGAGTAAGAGAGAAAATTAGTGTTGCCTACTTCTTGATTTGTATGACAACAAAAAATAAAAAACAAAAGTGTTGTTGATAGTGAATTCAATTGGGAACATTGATCGCAGAGAGTACTCTGTCTAAGTTTGAGATGAGTTCACGGTCTAGGGTAAAACATTACTTTTTTACTCCGTTACTCAGCTCTTTACTCTAAAGAGTGAATAGGGCTATTGTTTTTTACTTCTTACAACCTTCAGTTACTCAAACTTAAGTAGCTAGCAAAATTGAGAAACCGACAAAGCTTTGAATGAATTCTGGATTTTTTGATGTTTCAATGGAATTGTTGATTTGAATGCTCTCCAATACATATACAACATTGAAGGAGAATTGAGTTAGATATGTACAACGATTTAAGCTTTGCTCTTAAAAAATTTGAGTATAGTGTTTAAACAAAAATTTAGAGTAACTGGTTAATTCAGATTATCCGGATATACATACCTATATACTCTGAGTTTCTTTTTTTTAATTAAGGGTTTTCTGTCCAGATTTTTTTTATAAAATTTGCAAATAAGAGAAATAAAAATGTGACACTATCTGGATAGTTTTTATCTCGCGACCTATATCCAGATCTGTCTCGAATACTTATATCTACAATGGTTCGGATAGTTAGATGCATTTGTTTAAGTGCAAATAACTCATCTCTTTAGGTGTCTTAGATTTCCTAACCAAGAACGGTATTGAAAAGTTGTTTTCATGGTCTTTATCATTTAGAGTAATCTAGGCTTTTAATAAGTGTGTTTAATGTTAACCACCGAAATTACGATACTAAAGTTTTAGATTAACGTATAACGTGTGTACGAAATAAATGGAATTTGTGTAGATATAACTTAAATGGATTTACTTAAATGATTTCAAAGTTATATTTGATGAAAAATATTTATCATAAATAAAAACTATAAATAGTAAAAATTTTTTAAAATTGATTTATAAAAAGCATTAATCAATTAATAAAACATCGAAAATATAATAAACATAAGTTTTATTATGTTTTTCATTGATCTTTTGTTTTTAGTATTTTGTTAACAAAACGACTATTGTTCTTCAACTTCATTCAAAAACAAACAATAATAGCAAAAAAGAAATGCTGTTAATTAATTTACAAGTGTGAAATTAATTTTCATGCCATGCCAACATTTGAAACACAATTAGCATATACTCGCCGAGAAGTTAAGATAAATATGTTAAAAAAGAAATCAATCAAATGTAAAAATGTATATTGATGTTTGTATGTATATGTAGAAACAAGTTATATACACATACATATATTTATGTAAATATATAGGTACATAATTACTTATGTAAATATAAAATAAATGCAAGATCATAATAAAGGTACAGGGGGTATGCATATATACTTACACATACATCCACATTAGGGTGGTTGGTTAGTTAGAGTGGTGATTCGAGGTGCTTGCGTACCGTTTAAATACCAGGATTTGAGGATCTTTTTTCCAGAATGTTTTTCAGAGAGCTGGTATTTGAAAATTTTAGGCTTGGCAACCGTAAATCCCACTAAAAATGTAGTGGTAGTGAAACGTATAGTTAAGTGATTAAATTCCTAGTCCGGTTCAGATAGTTCAATGAGGTTGCAGACGTTTTGTTTATCTAAGGTTTTTACGCAGGTTCGTCTTAAGGTTCGCAGACAAAATAAACTATAGGTTGTTTCTTTTTCCTTTGGGTATTGAACGGGATTCTCATTTTAGTTGCTTGCTTACCTATAAGCCAGAAGCTAGTAATTATTGGCGTTTGTTTTGAGATATCTCCGTTTTTATCGATAAGTTGGAAGGATCTCCTTGCATTTAGTTTGGTCATTATACTCTGCTGGTTTTGCATCTACCGTTATTTTTTTTTAATTTCCATTTTACCTGAGTTTTGTGGTATAAATACTAGTTCAGTGTAAAATTCCACTCGTTTACCTTATAGTTGCCGCCCTCTTTGGGTTCCCATTAGGGTGGAGTGAAAAATCTAGTTTTTTAGGGTCACCCAGGTAAGTTAGTGTCAGTTTTGATCAATTTTTCAGTTTAGCAATACTGAGTTTAAGCTGAAAACGTAGGTACAAATTTGTGTGTACTACCTTTGCAAAATCGAGATATAACTTGAGTTAAAACAAAGTTTTGGTTTTGAAAAAAAAAGTTTTATGTTTGAGAGACAAGTTCTTTATTTTGAAAAACCGAATCTTAATTCCGAAGAAAAAAAGTTGTTTCACTTCACCCTAGTACACATATACATACATAAGTATCCATATATATGTGTGTTAATTAATTACAGTTTTTCATGCGAAATATATTTTCAAGACTAAATCATGTAACTAACGAACTAATTGCCTGCCTGCTTGCCTGCCTGACTTATTCGCTGACCATCCATCTGCCTGCCTAACAGCTTGCTAATAATTTACAACTTCATTTCCGCAATATTTCTCACGTTATTCATGTTTGAAATTTATTAAAATGAATCGAAAAAAAAAATCCGAAAACAAAAAATTATAAAATTATTAAAATATCGCACATGCAACATCGCAAAACCATGAAAAGCAATAACTACAGCAGTGAAATTTAAAGACGCCTCAATGCAATGCAGAAAAATTTCAAAGAAACTATTTTATTTTTATGACCACTGGCTACAAAACATAAACACAGCAACTGCAATAGCAAAAGCAAAAGCAACAACATGGAAAAATCCCCTTCTTCATTGGCGTTAATATGCTTACCCCCATTTGATATGTGTTGTGTTGTGGTATGATGTGGTGAGTTTAATTTTATTTATGCCTTTGGAATATTGATTTTAATGCATTCATTGCTTGAATCGATTTATGATAAGGCTAAAGTTAACTTTTGGGCACCTACCCATATCAACTAGCCATCCAGCTGACAACAATATATGCACATGCCGATACATTCATCATTTACCATGTTTATAAAGCACAAAGTATTTGGTGAGGTTTTTGTGATTGCTGCTGCTGAAGTGCTGTTTAGCTGATTTCGACCATTGACCACCACAGTAATTTTCTTTTTATTATTATTTTACTCATGTTTATACCGATGTATGTAATTTAAAAATGTTGTTTTTAATTCAAAATATTGAATGTGTGAAATGATGATGTTGTCGATGATTATGCTGATAATGATGTTGTAAATGATGATGTTGTTTGTTGGATGAAGATTCGCTCGTGCAGAACTTGAACTTTTAGCGCTTATACATATTATTTTTGTAAATAAAAATTGCAAGCTTTTGTGACTTGTGATGTGATGCTTGTATAACTTGATTTTGCAAAATCAAAAGTGAAGAGGTGAAGATGAAAAAGCTGCAAAATCATGTTCGATTCGAAAGTCAGCTTTATTTTAGGTATATATCTTTTACTATAAATCTTTTATTATCGAATTGTATTATACTGTGTAATGAAATGTTTTTTGTTTTTATTATTAATTGTAAAAATCAATTTCACTTAACACTAAATAACATATTGCTAAAATCGTTTACTTCCTCTTCATAACATTTAACGATTTAGGTGATTGAGGTGAGGCTATAGCATTGTCATTACCTTAACATACTGGCACTAGGGTAGGAATACCATTTAAAAGTTTTTTATGGAAGCCTCACTAAATAATATTACATACAAAACTAGAGAAATTTATTTCTTTTTTTATGCAGCAAACGATTGTCATAAGTTGAGTAAACAAATTTTTAAGAAAATCGATTTTAAAGTTTTCAATACTACTTCAATTTACTACCACTCTGTAGAATGCAATAACGACACATACATAGTACTCCTCTCAGGAGGAGAATTCATAAATATTCTTATGAATTTTTTACACAAAATTGTTATTTCTGTATACATAATTAGATTTTCTTTTCAACAAATACTGTGAAAAAATTATTGCAGCATAATTTATTTAATATGTTATTGTTATTTGGTGATGTAAAAATGGGTTATGATTTCAAATATTAGTAGCTTATATAGGATATTGAAAGATTAAGAACTATCACTAAGACCAATGATGAGGAATTGTGGCGGATTCCCAAACGGCCGTCTGATTTGCCCGTCTCTATATACATTGTTGTTGTGATGACTACATTTGTTCATTAACCTGTTTATATATAACATCAAATAACGAAATTGACATGAAATTAAGTCATGACTTTGAAAAAGTAACCTCTAGATTTAATTTTCATAGTCTCCTAAAAACGATATAGTTAAGTCGTTTATTCTTGAAATAATTTTAATTCAATAATTTTACATTTCACATTTTTTTTTTAAATGGAATTATACAAGTTGGTTTTTTTAATTTATAGGTTAAATATTTGATTAGTAGGTGACCTGGTAAATGAGTGCAGTCCCAGCTTTCTCAAGTTCAATTTACAGATGGAGAGTAATTACTCAAAAAATTATTTACCTAGATTGTTCTAATAAAATAAGTCACTCCGATGACTTAGTGCTTAGTTGCTTGACTGAAGTACCAGTTTAACAGGTTCGATTCTCAATTAGAAAACCAGAAAATTTGGATAGTTTGTCATGGATATGTGCTCTTTCAATAATAAACCTGTTTATAAGAGTCGAAAGACCACCAATTATTTGTTAATACATACGTGAAAAAGTCATTTGTTTTTATTCACATTATAAGAAGAAAAAGTATTTATTCGACATCGAGTTCATTAGCTCTTGCTGTTCTAGTTGGGTTAACCATAATGTTTTCATAAAAAGTTGTATACTCCTTTGCAACGTTAACTGACATGCTCAGGACTTGTATTTTTTCAAAAACAAATCGCCACTTTAACGACTCATATAGCAACGGAAGGAATTTAGCCACTAACACGCCCTTTTTGGAGTAAACGTACAGCTACGGCCAATGAAATAACAGTGATGGATGGAGAATGTTTTATATCACGCAAACAATATTTTTTTAGTGACATATTTGTATAATGTTCAGTTATAATGTTTGAAAGGGTTAGAGTTGTATCTCAAAGGTTTTATAAAAAATGCAAAAAAGAAAAAATCCTTGCAATAAATAATTTGAACTGTAAGAAATAGCAGTGCTTGTAATGAAAATAGGGATGCGAACAATATATTTGAAACAGCTTTCATGTTTTTACTAAGTAATTTTAAAGATTAATTTTAAGTAATTTTAAAGACGACCTCGATAGCCTAGTGGATAGTGCACTAGACTTTCATCTGGGAGGTTCGGGTTCGATTCCCGTCTTCGTCTGGTGGTTAATTTTCATTACTTTCTTATATTCACTATCAATATGAAGTGTATGAGAATTATAAGATAGTGTACAAGTACACACATTGGTTGGTAATGGCAAAACCACCAAGCCGATAAAAAATTGCCACATCGCCGTCCGGAATCGGCGTTAAACTGTAGGTCCAAATTTGTGGTATCACAATGGGCCGTTCAGGCCTAAGTGTGTCTCTCGACAGCCACTCCAACCTAACCTAACCTAAGTAATTTTAAAATTTATTAAAAATATCAAATTTTGGCTATACAAACGACACATTGGTGGGTCGTATTTGCAACTAAATCTCTCTGTAAGAGTCGTCTGTCTATTTTTGATATTATCTTGAAAACTACTTTTTCAATATCTTTCCATATGTTTTGAATAAAGTTTGGGTCTATGGATTATATAGAAAAACTAAGAACATCAATTTTGTTACGAGAGAGTAAGTTTTTATGGATTAACTTGCATTTAAGGATCGTAATTCCGGTAATTCCGATCAACAGAGCCGATATATTCTGATCAAAATGAAAAGAATATTCTACCAAGATATCGATCCCCAAAATTTACAAAAATTTATACTCTCAAGACAATTGTGATGTTTTAAAATGATCTATTAAATCTACAAACTGGGCTAAATACACATGGAATGGGCTAAATACACATGGAATGTTCATGAAAAAGTAGTTTTCAAAATAATAATAAAAAATTTTAAGGATCTGTAAGCCCCAATTATATCAGAATGGAAGACTCCTGTAGCGAGGTGCCGAGGGTTAGTTGTTTATATGCCCCGCCCATATATAACTTGTTCCCAACCCTATTTTTATTACAAGCACTGCTTTTTTTCATCGTTAAAATCAAGATTGTGAGAGCTTTTCATTTTTTTAAATTTTTTTTCTAACTGTTGATGTTATTTTTAAACATTTTTAATTCATCTGTCAGTGCTATTTATTATTGACCGTAGCTGTACTTAACCCTTTCTTCTCAACTTTTTTATTTGGGGGTAAACAATTTTTTGTAGTTTTATACTCGTAGACTAGGGCTTTGTTAAGAATAAAAACCAAAAAAATGATGAAAGAAGTTTTTGGGAAAGGCTGTAGAGCTTTTGGAATTTGGAGTAAAAATTCGAGAAAAAAATTTTGATTTTTGAATTTTATTTTTGTGGAAAAAACAACTAAGGTTTATTTTGCAATGTAAAATAAACTTTTAGTTTAGAAAATACTTTTAAAAACACACTTGTTCACTAAGTATAAAAGGTGAAAATTTGAAACATTTGGAATTTGGGTTTATTTTTACTAAAGTCAAGTATACAGAATTTGGTTGTTAAGTGATCTATAGTAAAATTTCATGGGCAACATATTTCTTGAACATATTAATCCTCTAACAACCCTCGTAATGAGTCAAAAAAGAAACTTTTTTGAAAATGGCAAAAAAGACCCATAATGGTGGGTGGTAAAGAGTTAATATGTAGAAAGAAAATATTCTACGGAAAATTCTACTATAAATTGCTGAACATACAAACAAGCTCTAATGCAAAACTAACAAGTTATCTTATGGTTTATTATACTTAATCTGTTAGAAATGGGCGAACTTTGGGCCTACGTAAAAAAAAAAATTGACGTATACTTTTAAAACGCCGAGACCCGTATATTTTTTTTCCTCGAGTTCTATCAGCATCCACTTTCAGAACCTTATTATTTTTTCGTTTGTTGAACAAAAAGCAAATCAACACTATCACAATTTTTTTAACACCCGCAGAAAATAATTCGAAAGCTATCAACCTTTCATGTCTTTTGTAATAGTAACCAAATTATTTATTGTACATTATATTCTACATCAGAGTTGCGTGAATTTGTACACTATAATGTACAATTTTTTTAAGCGTGTAAAACATTTTTTTTTTAACTTTTTTTAAGTTATTAATTTTGTATTATGAAATGGAGTTTTAACTTTCGTTTTAAACTATTAAAATTAAAAAAAAAAGGTTTATATACTTGCTCAAAATTTTAAATTTAGTACCTTCACTTCGTAAATTCACTCAAATATAATTTAGACTGTTTTTCAAAATCAAATAAAAAAAAAACTGTACTCCCGTTTTTGCTCAAACTTTGCTTAAATTATGAAGAGAAAAAACATGCTTGATTTAAAAATAGTTTTTTTTTATGTTTTTAAAATTCTCGATAGGTTTGAAATGAGAAGTACATTTTTTTGTACATTATATTAGCCAAAAATAACGAAAGGGTTAAACGAATAACAACGGAAGAAAAAATCATATTTTTTTGAAAGAAATAACTTGTGCTTTTTCAGTAATAAACAAAATGTAGGAAATTGCAGTTTCGGTCTCGGTATCGATTTTGGGCAATATTAAAAAATGACTAAAATTTGGTTTCAAAAGTTATTTTTTTTTTGGGGTATTAAAGATAAGTTGAAATAATTAATTAATTAAATTTTTAAAATAGTTTCAAGATAATTGAAAAATGATTTAACTCACAGATGTGTTAGTTGCATTTTTGAATTAAAATGACTAAACTGCATTTTCGAGGCTCTCAACATATTTATAACCTGTCCAGTGTGCAGTTATTATCAGTGCCATACCGATAATAGTTGCTCAAAACACAGTTGAAATCTGGGTTAAGTGCTAAAAGACTTAAATTTGTAACACAAAATTTACGAGCAAATTTTCATATTTGGCACTTAGCATATCTGTGAGCTTTACCATCGATTTCTATTTTCTGTTTGAAAACTTGATTCATTTTATTGTCTTTAACGATAAACACAACTGAGTTGATTACTTTGCTCCTCAGTGTATTGATCATATACGCGTGTAAATTATAATCATAATAATGTCTATAAATTTTTGTGCCCTCATAATTTAAAAAAAAATTCAATAGGAATTAATTTACATTATAACTGTCTTTCAATTTCAATGGGGCAGATATTGTATGTCAGTTTTGATTAAAAAAATGAAATTAATCATTTAAAAGTTTGTAAATTATCATTTAGACGCACACATACCCAACATACAGACACACACAATATAAAAACAAAAAGATGGCATTATAAAACCGCGCTCACCTTAATCGAATATGTTTATGAATAAATATGTTTGCTACTTTATTGATATCTTTTAATCAATCAATATTTCATTACCCCAAACTCATTATAGGCTACCCGAAATTAGCATATTCAAATAAATGTTTAAAATACTTAATTTATGAAAAAAGATTTATAATTAAAATTTGTTCATCAACTTTTGTTTTCAATACTAAATGGGTGTTTTATTTAAGCAAATCAAAAAAAGAAAAAAAAAACATAATTTTAAAATTTTTTATTGATAAGTTTTCAAAATATTATATAATTATTGTTTAAATGCGCTTTGTAATTAAAATTTCAACTGATGTAGATGAGAAAACAAATCAAAATTTTCAGGAATATTGCAAAAATGGGCAATTGGGGTCAAGAGTTTTCGCATTTAAATTAGCAGTCATTTTCTTTTCATTGAATTTGTTTTTAAGTAGTTAGGTACTTAACCCTTTGACGCCCAAATTATAATGGGGCTTGAGAGAAGCCTTTTGTTGTGAAATTATAGTTACTTAGGTCTTCCACAATTATGATACCAAATTTATTGCTTCTACATTGGTTTATTTGTCCTTTATTAAAGGTTAAAAAACAAAGCTATGAAGCTGTAGACAACCATCGGATAACTCTTTTTCTCCAATTTTTTGATTTTCATATTCTCATATCTTTTGTAAACATATCTGATAAAAAAAATTCCGGTTAGTAATAATTTAATGCATTATTTTTGAAAAAACGGTGCAAAAGATTTTACTAAAAATTTTTGCATTTAGGTTTTTTGCTGAATGTTGCATATATGCAATATTGGGTATGAAAGAGTTAATATTATTTTAGTTGAAAATATTTATGTTGCTTTACTTTTATAAAAGGTTCTTTGAATTAAGGAAGAACTTTCCTTTTTTATGTTTTGAGACTCACACGCTTTAGGTTTCGTTATATTCTCGTATAAGAGGTGATTTGTCCAACCCTAATTTTGGTTCATTAAGCAAGATCTGCAAACATCTCAATTGTGTACAAAATACAGAGCATCTGTTGATTCTTCGCTTGAGTTTTAAGTAGACAATATTTTTTGTTTTTAATTTTAGCATTTGCCTTAAAGTGAGACGTGATTTTTCAAAATATACAAGAAGACAATGTTTAGTTCTGAAAGCACGATAGAAAAGGTGCTTTGTGAATAACATTACCGCAACAATAATAATTTCCTAAATCAAATTAGTAATGACCCATGATGGCCTTACATAAAATATGAAATACATACATGAAAAAATCGTAGAAAAATTTCAAAAGATTTTTGAACTTTAACCAGCAAAATTTCATCAAATTACTATTTTAATATTAAAGAAATATCAAAAATTTAGAGAATAACCAAAAAATACCAGCACCAAAAACAGGCAACACAAATTATTTATATTTTGTTGCTGATTGGTTAAGTATGCTGCCAAAAGATATTGCTGAATTGAATCACGTAAACATTAAATCAGACTAGAGCGAGCAGAGCATGGATGTAACATGGTTGCTTGAGATTTAGTTAGCAGTAATTTGAAAATTTTGCATTACAAAATTGTAAAAAATAAAAATTAAATTTAAGCGAAACTGTGGCGATGTACAAAGTGGCAACAACGTGACTTCGCACGAGCTGCAACATAAATTTGTATACCACCAACACCAACGCTAAAGCAGCAACAACAAAGTTAGCTAGTGTTGTTTGTTGTTGTTGCTGCTTAATGGCAGCAGCAGGTGGCTGAATGCAGTAATTACGCTAATTTTAAATAAAGCGCAAATGTAAGAAATATATATGTATGAATCTATGGAGTTTGACTTAAATACAAAAAAAAAAAAAAAAAGAAAAAATAGAAAATACCTTAGATTTACATAAATTTTCTTTGTGAAAGATATAGTTTTGTTTTTATTTTTGTTGTTGTAGGAAAATTAAGTCAAGCTGTTATTATTCTCAACATAGCAATTGCAAAAATGGTGAATGTAATAGTTTTTTTTTTTTTTTTTTTTTTGGCAAAATTTTTTATATACTTACAACAACAAATACGTGAAAGGGCTTTAGTCGGTCTAATTCGACATACTCAATTTTACATAGTTCTAATAAAACGTTCTTGGAATAAGAAATTCTTATAGTGATCAAGTTATTTGGTATATGTTTAAGCAAATAGGAGAGCAAGGGTGCTACACCAAGTGACTCCAATTACAAATTACAATTTCCCTAATGATTAGAAAATCAGCCCTGGAAAAACATTAATAGAATTTAAGAAGTCTAAAACTTGAATTGAAAAAATGGCAATGAAAGAGCAGGCAAAATCATATACTGCTCTGGAGTACAATATCCGGGTATTAAGCTCCTGAACCACCTCATAAATTTTAAGTTTAAACTACGATGACTTCAAAGTTTGGACTGGGATCTGGAACATCATAGCAGCCAATGGATTATTAGAGTAACTCCCAATGTTTCGGTAGTAAAACTTTTTCAATGTGTGTTTTCATGCAAATTCTAACTGATATAAAGCATGAGAAAGAAAATTATAAATTTGTAATACTGGATCAGAAACTGAACAGTATTCGGTATACTAACCAAATTGGGATTCATTGGTTTACAGTGGACGTAAAATTGGTATACCGAGAAAAATGTGATTCGAAGCAAGATATGAAAATTTTAAAATCAAACACGATGGCCGCCGTACTAGGTATTGAAAAAAAAAATATTTAAGCTTCTTAAATGCCGAAAATTGTTTGCCTGGTGTGTAGGGTAGGTTAGGTTACGTTAGGGTTAGAAGGGTTTTTAATCTTATTGATAATTTCTACTTCAAGACCAGTTGCGATTCTTTCATATTGCGATTTTGAAATATTACCACGAACCTAAATTCACATGGATTCAAACTGATATCAGTCGTTGCTTTTTATAAATTTCAGATATCGGAATTTTTACTCCGGATATATCAGTAAAATTGTCGAAGAACCTTGCTCCCAATGCGCGGAGACGTCGTTCTTGCAATGCAGGAGATTCACAGAGTAGACGCTAGATCGAATCAATTTCCTCTACATCACCGCAGCTTCTGTAGTAATCGTTGAACACGAATTGCCATTTTTGGATTATATCTGCAATGTCAAAGCGTCTTCTGATCACTATAGTTACTATTCAGATTGATGATGTATCCAGGGACAAGAAAATCTTTTTTTTTGACATTGTTTAGTGATTCTTATTACTCCAAACACTGTTGACCACAGCTTCCATTATATTATCAATCACATTGTATAATTGCCCAATCGGCAGCAGTATTGATACATTTGCTTTTCTAAGGTGCATTTCCGAACTCTGTCGGATCAACTTGTCTGCTGTATTGTTTTCTTCTATATCATTATGTCTGGCAGCCTAGCATGGTTTAGTCCTATGGTCAACAGTTTGATAACACCTGACGAGTGAGTCGAGGAATTATATTTTCCCGATCACATGATCATCTTTAAAACAGTAGCGAAGTATTTTACCTATTTTTGCCTCAATAGGAAATTAATTATAAGCAACAATCTCACTTGAAAATCTAAGTAAAGATTTTGGTGAGTGCTTCGCCGTGCAGGAGGATGTGATTTTTTCAATTTGCTTAAGGTTGATCTACTGTCTCTTTCTTCTTCTCTTAGTTTATATATTATGGCATAAGTTCCTATAGCTGGAAAATTTGATATTCTTGGCAGTTGATTTTCGTGCTAAGTTATCGTCCATCTTATGCCCATTAATTTTTGTGTGTCCAGGCCTAATTCATTCAGTAGCTCTAAGCATTTGAGAATATCTCAAAAGAGTCTAGTTATTACTACGTCTTAGCTTTTCCATTTATCTTAACCTTACACAGCCTTATGGCAAGAATATACACTTGAAAACTGAGAAAACAAGCTTTAGCTGCTGCTTAGTTTATTTCACAATGGGTTTCGAGATATTGGTAACTCGTTTGTACCTTTATTATTTTAATTTCAACAATAGCCGGGCGCTGAATATGGACGAAATCTTGGCTTCACGAATCTGTAATTTACAAAGTAAAATTTTTCAAAACTTTTCGCGACACGCGTTCAGAATTTTCCACCATAAAACAAGGGGTTTGTAAGAACTATTGGTAAAAAATTATTAATTAAAAGTTTAACTGTGATCATTAGAATTCAGAAATGGGATTGCAGGTGATCTTGGAATAAATTGGTTGAGCTTGCTAAATTCCACTGTCGCTCGCTTTCTGCCAGATTGCCATAAATTCAAAATCCAAATTTTCGAGATAACCGTATTTAAAAATTTCAATGAACTACCACTAGGTAGAACGGAGAGAGTATCTAAGATATTGTTATGATTTTTTTATACAAGATCTTATCAACCATATTTGCATACTTAACTGTTATTTGTATTTTTTTTGGATTATCAAGGTCTTGCAGAAAGCAAGCGATATGTAATTTACTACTAAAACTTTTCACACAGAACACAAATCCGAGCTCAGTTTGCGCTAAACGAAGAAACCCCCATTATTTCTAAATTTCAACTTCCATTTCCTTGAGGTCCGAAAAATTAATCGATTGCCTCCCTCCCTTTTTGGAAACTTATTTTAAGTAGTCACCCATGTTTATATGTACAAATGTCTTCAAAACTTAAACGCGTTTATCTCTTGAACATATCGTATTAACATTTTAAATCCGTATGCATAAAATTTGTATAGAGCATAATCGTTTTTGCTACAAGTAACTCGATATAATTGCGGTAAACCAGCGTAAAGATTCACACGATCCGATATGGTATTAGAGTAATTTGTTGTGAGGCAGAAATGTGTGCGCAAGCGCATAAATGCATTAAAAAAGTAATTTGTTTATTAAAAGTATATAATTATTTGTGAGTACATGTGCATATTGAGCCTATACAAACATCAATTTGAACTATTTCTTAACCTTATCCATCAAAAATAGATAGGTACCTACTACTTGAATGTTTAAGATATTAAAGAAGTGGCACAGAGCGCTCTTAAAAAAGGG
Source organism: Toxonevra muliebris (assembly GCA_963691655.1). Lineage (NCBI taxonomy): Eukaryota > Metazoa > Arthropoda > Insecta > Diptera > Pallopteridae > Toxonevra > Toxonevra muliebris. Next base: position 26,806,734 of record OY829327.1, on the reverse strand, counting down.
AGACCACATAGACATTTGATGACTGTTTTTGTGGAGGCATAGAGTACCTACTCCAACCAACTCCAACCTACTCCAACCTTCTTCAACCTACTCCGACCTACTCATGTGTGCGTGAGTGCTGACATTGAAGTAATTAAGTTACTTGTACGAATATTTAAGTGTACTCATTTGTTAAATTGCATTTTGTTACTAATGCTACTGATGACAATTGTGCGAGTCTTAGTATGTGTGTATGTGTGTGTGTGTATAAAATTGGGTCACAAAAATGTCTTCCTTTGCTTTTGTCTCTATGAAGTAATTATATAATACTCGTATTATTATCAAAACCTCAATAATCGTTAAAGGTTAAATGTTGCGCATAATAAATTTTATTTAATTTTTTTTTTCTTTTTATATTTTTTCCAGAAACATTTAACCTGCCTCTTGCTACTCATACTTGCCTCATACACAACACTTGCCGATGATGAGAGTTCAACTGAAACCAATGAGATTATACAACGTGAAGCAATAAAAAATTTGGATTTTTCAGTAAGACAAGCATTACTGCGTGCCATAGATAAACTTGAAAAGGAAGCAGCCGACGATGAAGAGACCAACGACAACGAAGATGTCGCCAATGAAGACGGCGAAGTAGTAGGAGAAAATTACAATAAGGCAACATCAAATGAAGCAACCACAACGAATGATATTCACAGCTTACCTTTTAGCACTGCATCCACACATACGCCGGCACCAACTGAAATTAAACCAGAACTGGAATTACTTGAAGAAAGTACAAATGCCGCTAATGTTGTGCCAACAGTACAATTTTATACAGCAATTTTCGATGAGAAAAGTGCACAAGAGCAACCGTTGTCCACGTTCATTGATCGCTCAAAGATTTGGAAGAAACCCCTCAAGAAAACACAATCACTGAATTTTGGCTCACCTGTCATTGTTGCTGATGCGCAAGAGCAGCAAGCAGTTGCATTGCAGGATAACCGTCAATCTGCCAGAAGCATTGGCGACACTGCGACATCGGTGCGTTTGAATGAAATTTCTGGTGAGACACGTGATGAAATCAAGTTCGAAGTACGTAAATCAACCAAGAGTACAACTCCAACAACAACTGCAGCCACCACAACAACCACTACAACAACAGAACGACCACGCACCACCAAACGCCGTACAACGACCACTACAACTACCACCACAACAACAACACCACGTCCAACACACAACGAGGATGGTGAAAATATTGAGATTGTCGATAAAGATGATATACGCATACAGGAGGCACCGCTGGTAACCGCCTTCACTGTTGATTTGGATGAAGGTGGCACTGCCAAAAAAGTTTTTCCCATTATACATTCAACGACCGCTTCAACTCAACGCAGCACTCAGCGTACGCTAACACAGCTACAACAGCAGCAGCAGCAGCAGCAACAATTTCAGCAGCAGTCTCATCATTTGGGTCCCACCATTTCAAAGTTGAATGTTTTGCCAGGTGGCCCGCAGACTTTCTCATTCAATTCAGCCAACCCAATCAATAATAATTTCTTGCCAACACCATTGCCTACGCAGGCCACTCCATTCACAACCACATCGTCGAATATATTTGCGAATATTGTTCCAACTGGAAATTATTTAACGGTGATTTTGGTTTATAATTTCATTAGTTTATTTTACATAGTCTTGAAATTGAAACTAGAAAAATCAATCATAAACTTATACCCTTGTGTGGAAGAAATATTTTTAGGTAGAATTTTTAGATGGAAAATTATTAGTTTTATGTGTTTTGAAAAAACAAAAGTTTCAAGGATCTTGCTTTCGGATCTTTAGCTCGCGATTGAATAATTCACCGAGTTTCTTATGGCTTATGTAGTAAGCTAGAGACTTATCCCTCAAGACAGATTTCGCTGCCGTGGCTGCCTTGGCATTAAGATGCTCACTAAACAAAAGTTCGGGATCGAGATGACATTCAAATATTTGATTCTATTGGAGGGTGGTTACCATATGCCCAAGAGGACTGGTCACCGAACTTGTGGCCGCTTATTTCATATTATGAACAACGGCATTTCTGTCTTCCCAGAGTTGAACTATAAGTTTTTTCATAGCACAAGCTCTTAACTTCACTTAGAGCAGATTTCATTCGCTGTGATTAAATTATTTTTTTTTTTAATTACCAATTTTAGTTTAATAAATAATTTTATTTTCCGATGCAAATATAATATTTATGATTAAATCAATCATAGGGACTGAGTCTCTTCGATTCACAATCATTTTAATTTAGTCTTTGTAATTTTAATTCAATGGCCACTTCAACTTGACTTCTCAAATTTCTTATTATCTTTTAATTTATTTTCAGAAACAAACACTTCAATCATCAGTATCTCAAAATATAAGTCCGAACGAACCAAATTTTCCTAATAATTATTTAATCGAACGACAGAGGCAATTAGAACAGCAAATCTATCAACTGAAAGTGCAGGCACAACAACAACAAGAACTTATACTGCGCCAGTTGAGATTGTTTGAGGAACAAACGAAATTAGCAAATGGACCACAACCAACAAGCTCAACCACAATACATCAACAATTTCAAAAACAAATACCACAACCAGTACCATCAGTTGAAACGATAGCACAGCAACAACAGCAACTGCAACAATTTCAGCAAACTCAACAACAACAGCAATTTCAACAACAGCCGCAGCAACAGCTTCAACAACAACAACAAGAACATGGATTCACAATACGCCCCTCGGTCGAATTTATACCCAGTTTGTTGAGTAAAACAACCACAACAACCTTATTTCCAACATTCCCTGTTGAGCAACAATTACCTCTTAAAGAAGGAGTAAACAAATTTAGCAGCAATTTTACACCAAAGACCGTAGGACAAACGCAGCAACAATTGCCAGTGCTCGATAACAATAATCCAGTGCAACAAGTATTTCAAAATTTACAACAAAATCTACAACAAAAATCGCATAACTTGGTGAATTCAGTTCCATCGGTACAAATACAACCATCGAATCAATTTAATTATGTGCCTAGGTTTACGACATCGCAACCGTTGGAATTGTCGGTGTTTCAATCGTTGCCACAACATGGTCATCAACAATTTCAGCCCGCGCAATTGGTGCCATCGTTTGTGAGTAATGCAGTATTACATCAGCAACAACAACAACAGCAGCAGCAGCAACAACAGCAGCAACAACAGCAGCAACAACAGCAACAGCAGCAGCAGCAACAACAACAGCAGCACCAGCGTGCACGACTATTTCGTCAGGAATCAGGCACATCAAACTTCGGTCTAAATCCGGTACAAGTTCAGACAAGCAATTCATTTGCAGAACTTATACCAGCGTCTGTTATAAATCATCAGCAGCAGCAACAACAGCAACAACAACAAAATATTGAAAATCAAAATTTCTACCGACAACATTTGGATCCACTTTTTGGTAATCTATTACAGCAAAATGCACAGCAATATTATCAACAGCAACAGCAACAGCAGCAACAGCAACAGCAGCAGCAGCAACAGAAACCCACTTCAGGTAACTCATTTAGACTTAGTAATAGTAATAATAATAGTAATAATAATAATAATAATTTAAATAGTATTGGTGGTGGAACTAGCATAAATGGTAACAGTAGAAATCTTAGAAGTCAATTTAATAATCTTGAAGAATTTAATATAATTAGTAAAGTTTTAGCACTTAATCATGGAATTAACAACTTTACACCACAAAATCTACGCTACAACGGTGGATTCTAAGATAAAGTACACATTCACCGGGTACTTTCGGGTATTTTAAGATGTACTACAACTATTACTACATGTAAAGAGCCATCAAGTTTTGTGAGTGTTTATGAGTGTAACGTGACGCCACCAACTTTTATGTAATGTGGGACTAAATTTTAAAATCAAATTGCACCAAACTCTTCGGCATCAACAGATTCACCAATCGTTGCACCATCAATGTCAGCACCAGAGCACCGTAAATGTTTTGAAAAAAAACTTTAGCACCTTAGCACTTAGTAATATCTGTTTATATTATTTTCAAAATTATAGATAGCTTTTCAAGCACAGTTGTTTTAAGCGCAGAGGAATTGGAATCTTAAGCATGACTACGACTCTCTGAAATTTAGAAAAACGACTCTAGCTATTTTTGCTTTTCAATTCAGTTGTTCATTTAACTTGAGACAATATCAAAAAATATATTGCACATACTTTTTCCAAACATATTTTTTAATAAAAAATGTTTAAATCGGTAATTTTATACTGCATGCGACCGTTTTTACAAGGCTTTACATTTTCTCTCTCACAGTAATTAGCATATCAAGGAAGAATCCATTTTATATATCATAGACCCGCTCTCATTTAAAGTAGTAAATTTCTTTTGTCATATCTGTCATTTAAAGTAGTATATTTTTTATCATACCTGTTCTTAATCTCTCCCTTGTTTATATCAAATACATAAACCTCTTGCTATTCGCCATTTTGTATTGTAGATCTACTCTCATTTATATTATGATTCTGCCATTATTTAACAGTCTCTCTTTTCGTTTTACAAAATTATTCCCTCTCTAATATTAGCCCTAACCAAGAGTATGTACGAAAGTGAGAGGCTGTGATTGAGCATTAATTTTTATTACATAAACGTATTTGTTGTAAATAGCTTTTGCTCTCCAATTTGACTATTTTGTACTACAAAAACAAAATTTTCAAGAAAACACTACATTTTAAAATTGATTAAAGCAAGATATTTTTCAGAGTGAAAGTTTTTGCTGTTTTTTTTTTTTAATAGTTTCAAAGAGTTGGAGTTAGTAATTTGAGTTTCCATTCCAAAGCATTGGTTCACCTATTGTAATGTAATGAAATCTTTATTTTTTGAATGTAGTTTTGTCTAACAAATATTAAGTACCTACCATAAAAATTATATTTTTCAATTTGTGTTACTTATTTTTTATTTTTTAACGATTGATGCTTCGAAGTTTTCAAATTGTTAAAGTTGGAACTACAATACATTTAAGCTATGTTAATAAAGTAAAAACTACTTTATATACTCTTAATTTTGTAAATAAAATAAATATTAAAATAAGTTAAAATAAACTGATTGAATACCTACATATTTGCATATTGCTAAATTGATTGTTTTTTGTTATTATTTTTCTTTTAAATATTTTTTATTTTTTACTTAACTATACAATATTTTTATATACAGCAGTTGTTATTGTGTAATTATTTATTATCTACAAATAAAATTTTAAGTGATAAAATCAAAATGACAACGATTTTCTTTACAATAATAAAAACAAACATTTTTATTTAATTGTGACAGATTGTTTTCCTTTTTCTCTAACGCTTTTTCATAACAAATATATGTAGAGCGTTTATTTGTGAAGCAGTTTCTTATTTAGAAATTCATTCGTGGTTTGCTATATTTCTTTGAGACCCCGGAAGTATTTACAGTTTATTATTTAATTCCACAGATTTAATTTATAATATTTTCCATGGAGAACTTTGGCTTGCTTCAGTTTTCTCAGCGTTCATTTCGTATTTTCGGATGGCTGAGATTGACTGATCTTTTAATTGTTGGTATAAAGCTCCATAGAAATAGACGTACAAATTAATTAAGAGAACATATCATATACATAAATCATTTTATTAAAAATCTTCATGTACGATTAGTGCAAGATTCAGTGAACGATTAATTGTTGGGAAAATTTCAGTTAATCTCGAAATAACTACGACATTATTAAAACACATTTGTGAATAAAGCAGAGATTAAATAAAAATACAGAATTATTTTCCCATAATTATTGAGATAGTGAAAATGAAAACATTTCAGGCGTATTTGGGGTGAATGTCTCCATAAAAGAATTATGAAAGATTTGATTAACTGTCAAAGAAAAAAAGTTGAATAAACCAATATAAGTAATTAAGTCTCTATATTGTTATGCACTTGAGAAAAAGCTTTGATCTTACTTTACAAAAATAAATAGTAAATAAATTTTGGTTGCGTTTTTAAAGTATTTTCAAAGAATAGTTACAATTTTTATATACAATATTTAAAGTGAGATATGTCCAATAACCTAATGCTCTTTGCACAGGGTTTACCTGCTGCATGTCTTTTTGTGCGTTACACATGTAATATAACCTTTACATCGAGGTGTAAGGGTATAAAAATATGAGGTAACACCATGAGGTAAGTTCATGATATAAGTATCCATTTATTGAATGGTAGTATGAATAAATGAGAAAGTGACGTCATGTTGTAAGTACCGACGCACTTCAGCTTCTGTTTGACTTCTGTTTGTTTCTGTTCTTTATTTTATGAGGGGAATATATTAACCTAATGATGTTTAAATATATGCATATATGCACGATGACGTCATATCGTAAATATATATGAATGAAATTCTTCAAACATTATTTGCTGCTGTTACTTATTTTGTTAACCACCTACTGCTAATTTCGCTTTGCAATGAAAAGTGAATTTTTATCAACCAAACAGAACGTTATTGTTTTTAACGGCTTTAAATCGTCAAAAACAAAATGTCTGTAAGTAATTCTAGGTAAAAAGTTCTGCACCCCTTTCTATTGGTCCTGAGTTGAGAGAATGTGTATAATTTAGACAAATTATTGACGCATTTGGAAATATTTACAGGGTTGATAAATGATACAAATAATTAGAGTGCGACCAATGGAGGCTTCGGCTAAATATTATACCTTTGGGCAACATTCGACCAATTTTAGGAAGAAGCAGTAAATCGCGGATTTTTAAAATCAGTTCTTTTTTTTCGTTTTTGCACATTTGCTTCTAAAAAGTTTTTATTTGAAAATTTTGGTCATGTCATATATTCAAATATACGATTTTTGTTATTGTTATTGTTTGTGCAAAATTATCACTATTTATCAATTTTGCTATCGCTTTTTTTTTAGAAAAACACGCAGTGAAATATGAGTAAACTATTATTACTTTTTTATTTGCAACCAAGAATGTTTTTTTGTTTAATTTCAAATTACATTACTAGTGGCAACTACAAGTTAATACCATTCAAATACCATAAAATAGTTGCACCGGTTTCTACTTAATCAGTTAGTGGCTGTTCACACAGGCGCAAACATGAATGCCTGTCTGAAAGAGAGAGGTAGAAAAAAACGGTAGAAAGAAAGAAGTAGGAACTCGCCTGCTTTTTCTAACTATCTATTTTTTCTATCTCTCCCTTTCAGACAGATGTACAATACAACAAAATAGAATAACAAGCCTGTGGAATTTTGTTGGGAAAAATATATCCAGATCTACAACACTGCGTGTTAAAGGGCTGAGCGGAGTTTCTAGCTCTTAAGAAATTGTCAAATTCCACACAAAATATGTTTAAGAAATGCTTAAAAAACGTTTCTTTTGAATCTGTTTCCAGTTTTGTTAATATTGTAATAGATTTTTGTGTCGTTTTGTAAATGCTGAAATTTGCAACCGTGGTATATTTATTCTTAAAAAACAAAGGCAATACTGATTTTTCCTTCAATAAAGAAATACAAATTCATTATTTCTTAAAGTAAAGTAAAGCTGTATACATAAAAATGTAAGTAAAAGTAAGTTGATTTTATAATTATTAGCTGTTTTGATCCAACCGAAATATTCCCTTTTACAGAAATGGAAGATACACAAACAAGTCAGCAGTTTAAAGAACCAAAAGAGGCTACAGGTTCTTTAAAAAAAAAAACAAATTTAACAGATATTTGTCCTTTTGGTTTATTTCTGTTTTCAACACAAGATGGCTATACCGTGTAGAGTTGTATTATTTCTTGTTTTATTTCTTATAGTGCGGACACACGTGAGTGCATTTCGTTGAAATTCTGCATTTCAAATTTAGGTGGACACACGTTAAAAAATGAATTTCAAATTCGCTTTTTGACAGTTTATAAGTTTGGAGAAAAAGAAGAATTTTTGTGTGTGTTTTGTGTAAATAAAAATAAATTAAAATGGTGCTTTTCAATTGCATTTGAACACAAAGAAGTTATATGTCAATTATGGATAATTGGGGGAAAGGCAATGAGTTACTCTCCGACTCCATTATTTTATTTTTTGATGAAAATAAAATCCAAAAAATTTCTAAAAAAATTTATTAGATTTTAAATTTTTCCTGTTTTTTACAACCTTGTGTTTGATGGTTGCTAGTTACTTTCTTCATTTCAGACGCATTTCAACAAAATGAGTCTGAAATGCAAAATTTCATTTGATACGCATTTCAACGAAATGTTGAATTTGCCTGGAATGCACTCTCGTGTATCCGCACTATGAAAGAACTTTGTATTTTTTTACTTGACCTGAAGGAGTGTATACTCTCCTTTAAGAAAAACAACAAACAAAGGGCATGGTTCTATGTATATATGTATCTTACAAACTGTAGGCTATTAAAAATGAGTAGACTTTTTCAATCTAACTAAGAGTCTGTGCCAAATGGTATCAAAGTACTCGAGTGAGTAAATTTTTGATACTTGTGAGGTGAATATGAATGTCAAAAATTTATGTAGCCTATGAAAATTTGACAGATGGAATAAACAAAAGACGAGCTTCCATGTGAAACCAGAAAAAATTAAAAAACAAAAATGATTTAAAGTTATATATAAACAGGCTTAATGAACAAATGTAGTCATCACAACAACAATGTATATAGAGACGGGCAAATCAGACGGCCGTTTCGGAATCCGCCACAATTCCTCATCAGTGATCTTAGTGATAAGTTCTTAATCTTTCAATATCCCATATCAATATCTCTATTCAGTGAAGATATTTGGAATCAAATCCGTAATTCTGGGTTATGATTTCAAATATTAGTAGCTTATATGGGATATTGAAAGATTAAGAACTTATCACTAAGATCACTGATGAGGAATTGTGGCGGATTCCGAAACGGCCGTCTGATTTGCCCGTCTCTATATACATTGTTGTTGTGATGACTACATTTGTTCATTAAGCCTGTTTATATATAACTTCAAATAACGAAATTGACATGAACTTAAGTCATGACTTTGAAAATTAACCTCTAGATTTAATTTTCATAGTCTCCTAAAAAACTATCATGAACTGATCGAATGGGGACCGTTCAGAAAAAATGACACCTAGAATCATTTTCTCACAAACACACACACTCTCCCATGTACTAGACTTTCAAATAACGAACTGTTATGCAGACTAGCTACAATGGGAAAAAAACAACAACATAAGTGTATAGAACGGTAGTGGTAGTTTCTTTCAATATCTCTATTCAGTGAAGATATTTGGAATCAAATCCGTAATTCTGGGTTATGATTTCAAATATTAGTAGCTTATATGGGATATTGAAAGATTAAGAACTTATCACTAAGATCACTGATGAGGAATTGTGGCGGATTCCGAAACGGCCGTCTGATTTGCCCGTCTCTATATACATTGTTGTTGTGATGACTACATTTGTTCATTAAGCCTGTTTATATATAACTTCAAATAACGAAATTGACATGAACTTAAGTCATGACTTTGAAAATTAACCTCTAGATTTAATTTTCATAGTCTCCTAAAAAACTATCATGAACTGATCGAATGGGGACCGTTCAGAAAAAATGACACCTAGAATCATTTTCTCACAAACACACACACTCTCCCATGTACTAGACTTTCAAATAACGAACTGTTATGCAGACTAGCTACAATGGGAAAAAAACAACAACATAAGTGTATAGAACGGTAGTGGTAGTTTCTTTCAATATCTCTATTCAGTGAAGATATTTGGAATCAAATCCGTAATTCTGGGTTATGATTTCAAATATTAGTAGCTTATATGGGATATTGAAAGATTAAGAACTTATCACTAAGATCACTGATGAGGAATTGTGGCGGATTCCGAAACGGCCGTCTGATTTGCCCGTCTCTATATACATTGTTGTTGTGATGACTACATTTGTTCATTAAGCCTGTTTATATATAACTTCAAATAACGAAATTGACATGAACTTAAGTCATGACTTTGAAAATTAACCTCTAGATTTAATTTTCATAGTCTCCTAAAAAACTATCAAAAATGATTTAATTGATTTAAAAAAAAAAAATTTTTTGATCCCAAGTGCAGCTTACAAAAAATTTTCTTTTAAATCAATTAAATTTTTTTTTTTAAATTTTTGTTGGTTTCACATGGAAGCCTAATGTGATTACAACAACAACCGATTCCGATAAAACCGTTGAAAAATCTTGCGCATGAAATATGTGTTGCACTGTGTTATTATTTGGTTTAGTTAATTTTATGGTATATGCAATTTTCCGTCATTGTTTTGCCAGCCATATTTGTCAATATTTACTCGAGTACTTTGAAACCTTTTGGCACAGCAAAACTCGAGATTTTTTCACCAGACGGAAAAAGTTTTACACCACATTCTACCATAGTACTTTGCTACCGTTTAGCACCTTACTAGAATAGTAAATGAAATATATCATTTTGAATTAAAAAAATACGTATCGATTATTTTTCAATGAAAACCCTGAAAAATACCTATGTATTATATTATTAGTTTTTTAAAAAAAAAAACAGTTAAATTAAAATGAAATGAAAAACAGAAATAATCAGCTTCGTCCGAAAATTGTAACGTTGTCTGAAGTTCGGCTTTGGCCAAAAATGTCAGCTTCGGTTGGAAATTATGATTAAATTGCGAATATCATGTAAAATAGTACTAAACGAATTAGTCTAGTCATTTCTATCACATACTTTTAGGCTTATGTAAGAAAATAGTATCTGTACACGGGAAAAAATGTAGTAACAATAGGCGTCATTATTTTATTGAATTAGTTGCCTCGTTCGGGAATGGTTTGCAGCGACTTTATTTTTAAAAATAAACTGGACTGTTTTACAAAGCGACAGTGGAAGATAAGAAAATATACAACTCTGTTCGCAAAACAGAAGGCTCGTTTCGTATCTGAGTAGCTGGAAGACGGACGTGTTTAATAGGAAGAAATCATCTATGAAAACTCTCTCCTTCTTATTTGAATGTAAATAAACAAAAGCTTTCTTACCAAAATTCAAAACTATTATTATGGTGATTTTAATACTGAACAACAGCTTTTGATATTATAACAGTGGAGTCATCTCTCTGAGATGACTCCACTCTATTAAATTCGCCTTGGGGTGAACATCAAAACTTCTCCAACTCAAAAATGAACTTCACAATCATACCCAAATTGAAGCGTCGTCAAAATTCTCTCATATCCATCGCGTTTCTTGACGACCTAGTTCGATTTTCCATTAGATGGCAGAGCGAAGAGAGAAAAAAATAGCTGACTTTCAAAATTCTCTGTAGTATTCTCTTTGGGCTCTCTCATTTATTTATTTTCGTGGACCCTTTCGCAATAAAAATGCTTTAAAGATTTCAATTATTATTTCATTTTTGTTTATTGCACAATTACAATATACATTCATCATTTTCAATTCCTTCTTCTTCTTGTTGTTTGTTTTAAATATTTATTTTTGTTTTTTTTTTTTTCTTTATAAACTAAACATTTGAGTAGTTTATTTTGAGGGGTATTAGGTAGGGATGTGGTTAAAAAGAAGTAATAGAGAATTTATCAATTTATTAAATTAGTTAAATTTCATTTCATTGTGTGTGTATGTGTGCGAAGCTTAAAAATGCTTCCTTTCTTCCTTCCTTCCTTCCATTCTTCCTACACTTTACGTATAAATTAACTACTGTGAATATTAATTGCTAAAAACTAATAACTTAATTAAAATTAAATGTACTAGAAATAAAAATTATGCAACTAGAACTAAAACAAAACAAAAGAAAAACGAAATTTCATTCATACACAAAAAATAAAAGACAAAAAATAAAAACTATTTAAAAAAGAGAAAAGAAAGAAAGAAAAAACACAAAAAATGTCCATCAAAGAATATTGCTTGAAATTCATTTTAACGATTTTTTTGTTTGTTTATATTTTTTTATAATAGCGAAAATTCGTAAAACTAATTTAACAATGATTTATTTTTGTTTTTAGTTTTTATATAACTAAATTTCAATTTATAATTAAAACTTATAATAAAAAAAAAAATATAGTTTATTTACTTAAATTTGTATCATTTTGTTTTGTGGTTGTTGTAATAATTTGATATATGGTACATGAAATGGGATTCTAGAGTAAATTAAAATTAAAATAAAAAAAATATATTTTAAATTGTTTATTTATTTTTGTTAATAATATTTATTTTTTTTTTGTTTGTTTGTTTGTTTCTTTTTTTAATTATAATTTAAAGAAGGAAATAATATAGAGCTCAACAAAAACGCAAGCTTTCTCTAATTATAGAAAAAATAAAATAAATACGAATTATACACTCATTGAAAAAAAAAACTGTTAAAAATAATAATAATAGTAATAATATTTTTTATGCTTTTACCGAGTTTAGCACGTGTATAGTTGATTAAATTTTTATGATATTTTTATTTCTTTTTGCAATAATTTAATGATAAATATTAAATTATGTGTATGCAGTTTTCATATGGATCATTATTTCATTGATCTTTTTGTTGTTGTTTTTTTACATTAATATAAAAATATCTATACATTTTGATAATAACATTCGTTTTTTTTTCGATATAAAGTCTTAGGAATACAGTTTTCATTACTTTTTGGGGATAGTACATTAAAGTCAGGCTTGTTCTGAATTCCGATCGGAATTGAAAACAAAATCTTTTAATTCAATTTGCCAACTTGAGCTTTAATCGAAAGTGAATTACAGAGCATACCTTAATATATGTCTACACAAAGTGATCAACCGTTCATGACATTCAGATAGAAAGATTCAATGAAAGTTGAAATCACTGTTAATATTTGTATACATATAAAAATGTGTGTAAACATATGCACAGTTTGTGTCTTCAGTTTAAAAGGGAGAAAGTTTAGGAGTAGTTGGCCCATTTGGAAGGCGATTATTCATGCAAAAATATCATCAATATATGTTTTTACAATATAAACTAAAATGCAAATATGAATGGCTTTTACACATTCTCACAAATGTATGCGCATTTAAAAATTCTTCACAAAAATTTGTAAATCTATATAAACATGATTTTTAGTTTGTTTTTAATTTATAACCAATTACTTATACGCTAAATTTGTTATATTATAATATACAATATAGTTGTAGAATAAGGCACAATATAATTTGTTTCTTCAGTTAGATTTTTAAATATACAATATCTATCTATATTTTTTGTTTGTTTCACTATTTTTCCTCAAAATTTCAGAAGATTTTCTTCCGCCAAATAACATATAAAATAAATTAAATTACAAAATATACACGAAAAAGTATATCAGATTTTCAGATTTCAGTTGATTCAATAGGTAATCTCTGTGATTTTACGCTTTTTCCCAATTTTGGTTACTCGTATCTCTCCTATGGTTTAGAAAATATAAACCCAAAAAAAAAAAAAAAAACTCAAAAGTAACAAATAACAAAAACTTTACACTTCAACGCCATAGTTGCGATCGATAACATATTCGAAACGTTGATCGTCATCATCTTTAGTATTTTCTGCAACTGCTGTAGATGTAGCTGCTGCCGTGGTTGCAGCAATTGTTTCCGTTTCAACAGTTGTTGTTGTTGTTGTTGCTGGTGCTTTTGTGACTTCTTCAATAGCTGGAGCTGAAGTTGATGTCGACGTCGATGTTGTCGTCATTGTTATTGTGGAATTTATAGCGGCAGCTACAGCATACTTAATTGCTGCCGCAGTCAATTCTCTACCTCTATCGCTGAGATTCTTATTTCTATTGCTACTGGCAACCAGCGCTGTATTAATGGCAATTGCCGTTTCTGCTACATTATCTTCGTCGTCTTCGTCATCATTATCATCATCTGCCTCTTCCACTACTACTACTTCTTCTTCTTCGTCCTCTTCCTCCTCCTCGATGGGATCTGCTTCGGAAAGCATAAAATCGTTTGGCAATTCAGGAACGGAGAGACCTTTGCGTGTGAAGAAAGTTATTTTTTCTCTGCGGGGAGGGAAAGAAGAAAGATGATGCATATAAAAATTAAGTCAAATAAATAAAAAACGTATTCGGGAATAAATCGTTACTTCAGTTGGCGGAAAAAAAATTGTCTCAAGAACTAAGCTTAATAATAAAAATTTCGAGCGAAAGTACATATTAACATGTTGCAGTGTGGATGAGGTTTTCCAATCATTAATTAATTGAAAGAGAGAGAACCATTAATGAAATGTTGCATTCATTGAGGGAATCATTGAATTGCACAGATCAGTGATTGTCGTTATAGTTTAAACCAGCGTGGGCCAAAAAGTAGCCTGCTTGTGCAAGAGCATAAGAAATTTCAAGCGTAAAAGGCTCATTTCAATAGAAAAGAGATCAGCCGATCATTGTAAAAGTATGGGTGGCCATCACTGGTTTAAGCACTCTACTTCTTTTATGGCACAACATCCTATGTAAGGCCTAGGCCGAGCTTATCGCACCCATTCATGTTGTGCAAATTATATTTGCACACGGATGGAAAGGGCTTAGGGGGAAAAGCGAAAAGTATTCTTTGTACTTCTTTGGGAAATTTTGCTCTTAGAGGTTTGCTATTGCCAGCCAAGGGGTAAAGTCGTGTAGGTAAAACTTGTATTTTTCTATTTTAAATTTTTGACCGTGTCGATAGCACAGCGCTTCAAGATTCATTTCATATTCATATATTACTCACTTGAATGACACCAAATCTGGGCATCCTTTTGGCACTTTAGTTTTGCGCAATTTGTATATCTCCTTTGAGGTTTTCATTAACAACTTCTGTAATTGTTTCTCCTCGGGACACTTGGCAGGATCTGCACGTTCAACTAAACGTTGGAATTCTTCATTTTCAATAGCCCAAGCAGCAATCAAAGGATCCTTGTTGTCGCGCGCTTTTTCGAGACTGGAATAAGAAATGAGTATACAAAAATTTTTGTGATATTAAAAAATTATACACTTACGCTTCTTTGAGGTTCTGTAATTTGGAAATTTGATCATTAAGAAAATCTAATTTGCTATGCTGCGCTTGCAAATCCAGTTCCAAATCTAAGCTGGTTCTGGGTATGTGAGTATGATGTAATTCTGTAAATTGAAAATAATTAAATAAACAATTTCTAAAATACTTGTATATATTTGCCAAAAGCACTTACTTGTAACTGATTTGTTCACCTTGGTGTGGAAACGTAGTGATCGACGTTCAACAGCGCCACGATGGAAAGGATGCGGTGTACCACCAAAATGCATTGCCGAATCGGAATCACTACGATTCAAGCGGCAAATGTAACGATTCTTGTTCCCTTGTGCCGATGGTGTGAAAGTTTGCGAACGTTTAACTGGCCTGTCGTCAGCCATTTGCTGTTGTTGTTGCGAACGTGACTTTTCCGGCAGGAACGCACATTCCGTATTTGTTTCTTTATCCGCATATTCTTGTTTCATATTGTCCATAAAGGCAAAAGGATCTAACACTTGCCCCAAGTCCACCGTAACCTCTAAATCATCCTCTTCATTCTCATCGTCTTCATCATCATCGTCGTCGTCCTCATCCTCTTCATCTTCGTTATCGTTTAGAGCGAGCTCTTGCTCTTGCAGCTGCTCTTCAGTAATTTGCTCTTGCATTTCAAAGGGAGGTGCTTGATTTCGTGTCAGTGTGGAGGTTTGCGATGATGTTATTGTGCTTTCATCAGAAGATTCTTCTTTGCATGACGCAGCTGATGATGCAGATGCTGGATTTGATACAACAGCACCGACCACGGCAGTGGTTGTAGCCGCAGACGCAGTAGCTGCAGCAGCAGCGGCAGCGCTTGTTGATGGCATGTTGTCAAGTGGTTCAAAAGTGGGTATAAATTTGGAGCTGAGCACATTATACCACTTAAGAGTCGAGTCCTCGGGATTGAACTCGGCCATACTGATTTGCACTGTACCCTATAATGTGTGCGAGAAGAGTAAGAGTGAATATAATTAGGGAGTATGAGAGTGGCGCTCTTCAAAACACTTACAATGATTTCTTCCTTCTGGCCGGTCATGCTGACTACCGTCACTTGTAGACTCTTCGTTAGTAGTTTACTTAGCGAGATTGGCACTGCAAAAGTATCGCTGAAAACAGGTTTCTGGAAGTCTGAGTTGGCTTTTGTCCGAATTGATGTGAGCGAGTTGGGAAGTAGGGCAGCGCGTAGATATCTGCAAATGAAAATAGGTTTTATAGATATAGTATATTTTTTTTATAGTGCAAGGAAGCTTATTAGTTTTAACTTTAGATAATGTGCGAGCTCAATCAAAAAATCAATTATACTCACACTTGCGAATTATCCGTAGTGGCAGTCCAAAGCGCTGACAGATTGTTGGCACGTTCCAATGAGACAACCAGCACCCCTTTTTCCTTTAGGTATTTGAGTCCTATTTGCACTTGTGCCAACTCTTTACGTGGCAGATGTGCACGTGATGCTTCAAAAACACCCGAATCGCCGGCAACAGATTCATTGCTGACTGCTGCCGAAACTGAACGCGTATTCGATGTAGATGATGAGCGGCTGAGCATTTCCTGTGGCAGGTCGAGCAGTGATGGTTTCTCGGAGATGGGTGAGAGTGGAGCTGCCAGATTGAGTGGTGACGACATGTTCAATTTTTGTAGTTTAGCTTCTAGCATCATGCAATCGAGCACGGTTGAATCCAAATCGTAGGGATAAGTGCGTGCAGCAGCTGCCATTTGAATGGGCTGATATAATGGAGGCGGGCCAGCTGCTGCAGCTCCCGCATTAGCGTAGGTGGGTTCTTCTTTAAGTAGTTGCTGGTGTTGCTGTGACGATTGATCAGCAGCTGGATTGTATTTCATGGGTGAGGCGGGTGGCGTTTCCATTGAGAGGCTGCTGCGGGGTGACAACGAGATTTCCGATGATGGTTGTTGCTGCAGTTGTGGATGTGGAGGCGGTTGTTGCTGCTGTTGAAGTTGTATGGGTAAGTGAGCTTGTGGTTGTTGCTGGAAGAGGCGTTGCGAACGACGATGTAGATCAACTACATCTATCTGTGGGTCAACAGCGAATGGATCAATGTAGATATCTGTGAAACTAAGCGCGCTCTTGCTACTCGCAGTAGACAGAGAACCCAAACTGGAACCACTGCTAATGGAGAACGTACTCTCTGAAGAGAATGACTTGAGACGCTCTTCCAACAGCTTTGTGGATTTCAGTGCTTCTTGCAATTTGGCCAGCAATAATTGTTTCTCTTCGTGGAAGCGCAAGCGATTGGCAATACACTGGTTTGTAGCCTCATACGCCTCCCTTAGATCCTCCTCCAGTTTGCGTCGCGTTTGTTCTATAGCAATTACGTCCTCGGGTGAGCGTGATTTTATGGAAATGCTATTCAATTCATTGAGTAGTTTCTCCTTCTCTTGAATCAGCAATATTCGATCTTTGTCCGATTCCAGTTGACCCGGCTCTATGCGTTCCACATGATCTGCCAATTGTTGCTGTAATTTCTTAATGTGTTTGCGCCATTCGGCATACTGTAATTTGGTCTTTGCCATTTCAGCAAAACGTGCGCCGCTATTCATATTGTCGCCCGCACCACACAGATCCGTTTGTGAGGCAACACACACACGATCGAAGGGTGACGAGGCATTCATTAGATCAGCATTTTCATCGTTGATCTGTTGACGACTCAGTTCATTCTTTATTTGCACCAGACTGCGCATTAATTCCTCGCGCACCTTCTCTCCGGACACCAACGACTTGTGCACCTTAAGCATTTCCTCGCGTATCGCCTGCACCTCGGCAATGTCGTAGCAACCATTTTGGCGTGCATTGATCTTCTCGCCCACTGAATACAGTGTACTCATACCACGTTCAGTATAGGAGATATCGCTGGTAATGCGTATAAGTTCCTGTTTGAGTTGTCGCACGCGTTCTCTGGCCAAAGCCAAATCTGCTTTTAACAATTCAGGATCATGACGACTCATAGACGAAGATGAAGAGCACACTAAAAAAATAAATGAATAAATATAAGTAAATATGCGATTTTTTCGAACAGGTACTTGAGATTAATACTTACAGCTGCTGCGACTTGCTGCTAGCTTATTCAAGTGATTGTATTCATCCTGCGCTATCAGGAGACGCTGTTGCTTTACATCGTACATTTCTTTTTTGTTCTCTAATTGATCCTGCGCTGCTACCAAATATTCACGCAACATTTGCTCCTGCACACTTTTCCATTCTTGCCGCGGATCTTCGAGCTGTGTCGTCTGTTCAATGTGATTGATGTAGTAGCGTCCGATATTGGGATCGTATGCTTCCTCCCAACCGACGGGCAATTCATCACCGACGCAATCTTCAAACGATTGTGGTTTTGTATAACTGCAAAAGATAGATAAGCAAAAAAGAAGGCAAATTAAAAATTTATGTTAAATACATATACTTAGATATTTATGTTATCTAATCGCATTGCAAATGGTTAAACTTCCGGTTTAATGCGTGAGTATTAACGAAAATATTTTGTTGCTTAGACGAATCTTAACTAAACAGAAACAACAAGTAAGTAAGTATCTTCTCAAATAATAATTTCTTTAGCTTATTCGTACGACTAATTCCCACGCCATTTAGCCTTATTGGTTAGTTGGTTGGTTGGTTGGTTGGCTGGCTTGGTTATTTGAAATTTTAGCTAGTCAAGTTAGCTGCCGCCGCCGTTACCGCGGACGAGATAAGATTAGCAATGCAAATTTATGTTAGCCTCATAAAAATGTTTGGTATTTCCTAAATCAATAGAAAACTTTTGTTTTGCTATTGAACCTATTATTAATTTAAAATTAGTTATTTACAGATAATTTTGCTTTTTCTTGTTATTTCTCGTTTTTTGTTTTTGTGTTTTAATTATTTGTTGGTGTGTGTGCGTTTTTTGTTTTACAATGAATGGAATTTCACAAATATTTATGGTGTTTCTATCAACAAAAATAAAATTGTTTAACTTGTGGGTTAGATATTTAAAACAAAACCAAATGAACAAAAATCGACACATGTGCGCAAAAATAAAAACAGAAATATACAATAATCAATGGCAATATCAAGAAAACCAATAATCATTTTTGAACTTTAAGCTCTAAGGTCAAAGGGTGTAATTAATCCCATTTGTTGTAAAATTTTAATTTTGTTCAAGTGTTTAATTTGGTTTAAATATTTACAGATTTTTTTTAAACCAATTTTGCAACGTCTGCTATCATAAATTACTTGTAAAAATTGGTAATAATCCAATATGACTCAACGCACACAATATTATTACCATTGTCTGTGAGAATGTGAAAAAGGTTGAAACATTCTTGAAAATAAACTGTGATATCATTAACGATAAGCGCTGTAAAAATATTTCCCACAAATTGTCATACAATTAACTTTTAACCATCATTGATAATAGAAAGAAAATTAACTTCTTCACAAATAGTTTTTATATTAAGAAATAGAGCAGATTTGGGTTAAATTAACTAGCAGGTATAATCTTAGGTTTTGATATCTTATTTAGGTAAACTCTTTCATAAAACAAAAAAGAAAACTTTTATGTTGAAAATTGGATTTCTAGCCTAAAATCTTCTAGAAAAAAAAAAAAATTTTCGACTGTTGAATTGAAGGAAGTTCAATATGGCAAAGATTATTGGATTATCTTGAGAAGTGATCTATTCTCAGACGCTTCATGCCAAATCAAACAGAAAAACATTTTGTTTCATTAATTTAGATTCAATTCCTTGATACTAGTTTCTGGATAAAAACGATTGAACTGAGATAAAATGGGCAAGCAAAAATGTAAGTATGTAATAACAACGATATTTTGTATCCAAAAAGCTTTTGCTTTATAGAGTAGAAAATAAAATTTTTAGTTCCTTTGTGAAACTACTAAAATAAAATTATCCGATCGGAATTTTTTTCGGAGCAATTTTTTACTCATACTGAAATAATAAGCTCGATCTCATTATAAAGCGCGGTTCACGCAAAATTGGCACGCAGGAAAGTTGCTGTATCTTTTTAACCAAAACACTCAGAATAACAAATAATGCATTAAATGATAAGTTTAATATTGTGTTTTAATACTTTAATATTAAAAGATTTAACTTTCTTTGTTGTGCAAAAAGTTTCGGGTATTCCTTTTAATGGACCCCATCAACCATTGAACAACCGCTCTAAATACTTTTGCGGCTATTTGGTTCCATTTTAGTAAAATTGAATTCACATTTTTGACAATACCTGCATTTTTCTTCAACTTATATTTTGTAATAGCCCAGTATTTTTCGATCGGTCGAAGCTGGGGGCAATTGGGTGGATTCATATATTTGGGCACTACATCTATTTTATTTGTCTGATACTAATCCATGGTTTCCTTAGAGTAGTGGCAACTGGCTAAATCAGGTCAAAACTTCACTGGCGAATGGTGGTGACGAACAAATGGCAATAGTCGTTTTGAAAGGCACTCTTTGATGTAAATATCAGACGTCATAGAAAAGGATGTCATAAATGCCCTGGATTTGAGACCACAGCTGCTAATAGCCTGCCACATCATTGCTTTCTTTGCAAATTTATCCATTTTTATGTACTTGAATTTTGAGGGTACATTACCACGATTCGTTGCCATTCAAAATTTTTGACCTGGAAGCTGTTTAAGTTCAAATTTTACGTATGATTCGTCATCCACAATAATGCATCCATTGAATTTGGTCAAAACATTATTATAAAGAAGACGAGCACGTTTTTTGGCCAGCAAATTCTGTTTGTCTGTTCTATTTGGATATTTTATAGCACGATAGCACTTTAGCCCAGCTTTTATGCTTACTCGTCTAGCAGTACTTTTGCTGGTATTGAATTTTTTGGCACGATCGCTATCCGATAGTCCGGGATTGCTTTTGATGGACCTCAAGATCTTTGCCTTTAATTTAAGGTTGGTGGTTCCCGTTTTGTTCACAACTTTTTTAGCTCTTTCAACACTAAGAGTTTCTTTATAACGTTCTTTTGGAGATATTTAACCCTTTCGCAATCTTTGAACCAGACCACGACGGATTTCCAATAAATTTGTTCACAATCAATTTTCTATTTGCAGCTTCCATTGTGCACACAATCACCAACTTGCGAACAATTAATATGAAAAATTTATCAACTAACGGTAACGGTATTGTAAACAAATCCCAGTAAAAAATTTGTTGTTCTTATGACTAGGGGCGACGTGGTTACCACAACAAAGCGTGCCAATTTGGCATGAACCGCGCTTTATTATTTCTTAACATTTCTGAAATAATGAAATCGGGAGTCTGGTTAAAGTATAAAGGAATAACATCCTCTATGAAAATTGTGTGGCTCCACTAGTGGATTTTAAGGGAGAGAGAAGCTTTAGGAACAACTTCTTCTCCTGGCCCTACACGATATATTTTTCTGCCAGTATGATTGTTACCCCTCAATTAAAATACTTTTTGAAGGAACATTAAAAAGCCTTAGGTCTGCTAGTGTGTCACACTCTTTGTAAATGCTGGAAAGCAACATTTTTATTGACGATTGTTAAACTTAACTTATTGTAGTTTAGAAACATCTTGACCAATTAACGGGGGAATTCAATTAAGCTAAGAGTATGTACATTTTAACCTTCAAATGTAAACATATACGCAATTAACCGGGAACTACTTTACGTATGCATAAACCTGACTGTTTTATATGTGCCACAGCTGTGGAATGTCGACTAAAATACTCCATGATACAATGCGATAATTTCCATAGTCAATCGAAAGGAATTTCGCTATAATTTATAATTATAAACAAAAATATTGCAAGTCAGTAATCAAATGCAAACATTCATACAGTTTAAATATTCAAGAAAGTTGTTTTTCGAAAAAAAAGATCCCAAAGAAATCCCCTTAAAATTATATAAGATTAAATTTCGCAATTTATCTGAAAAATATTCAAAGGAATTTTAACAGCTTCTATAGAATTCTATTCTCTAGAAGTATTGCGCGTTGCATGCGCTTCTTTTTTTTTTTTTTTTTTAATTTTTTAATGAAAATATATAAACAAAAAGAAGAAAAAAAAAAATATACTAAAATTCGTATTTGATTTTCTAACGCTTAATCACTACCAAAATACTTGGAAGTTTTCTACAGTTTAGTACTTTTCTTATTGTTGTTGTGTTTTGTTTTTCTGATTTTATAAACATTTTTTTTGAACTTGTTTATCTTTCACAGTAGAATTTCGTAATTAAATAAAAATGAAGAAAAAGTTAATGTACAAAAATATTTGTAATTCCAGGAATTATAGATATATGTACCTAGTATGTATATTGAATTTTATTTATTTATTTCTTACATTTTTTTTTTTCAAATTTATAATTGCATTTTTTGTTAATATTATCAGTGAAAAAGAATTTTAATGCCAAGACGAAGTTCGTTGGCTGATATAAATAACTAAGTGTAGGCAAGTAATCAGTAGCGTTTTTAGGGCAGACCTAACAACGCACTGGTTAAATATGATTTATTCGAGTTATGTAAATCGCATTCGAATTCAAAGTGATGAAGTGTAGGAAAAAAATGTTGAAGGTATGTAAGTGCACAAAATTCTTTAGAAAATTTAAATTAAAACTTTTCAATATTTTTTCATTGAATGTTCGTTAAACGCCCCTGTTTGGCTATACGTTTAGAAATAACTTTAGACTTTACGGCAGCAAATTTCAATTCACAAATAACTTTGCAAAAAAAAAAAAAAATAATAATAATAATTAAAATCCCCGTAGTTATACATGTTGTTTGTTGGACTGTATGGTGAACGTGCTAATGGACATGGTAACAAACAAAATTTAAAACTTGTTAAATGTTATTGCCGTCAATTTCACAATGATAAAAATACAAATAACTTAAAAGGTATGCGGTTAAATAGTTGTATTATAATTCTTAAGATATATGCCAAAAACGTCACGTCAATCAATCAATTAGTAGGTATTATTTTCATATAAGTATATGTATGTATGTATAAACTAGTTGAAGAATTAGTTCATTTTAGTACCCTACACTCAACATCAGTTCAGAAAGGGGTGTAGACGTTTTCCGTTTTTATAGATTCATAACAAAAAAGATATTAAAAAAAGTAGAGGGAGTACAAGCTATGGCAATAATTATCTACTCTGCTGATAGGTTATGAAAACAATAATTTTTTAAAAAGTGTGAATAAAACGAATGTGGTATCATTCTAATTAAAACTTTATAACATTTCTAATGAAAAGCTTTTGTTGTAATCGAAATGACGGCAATTCACAAATAAGAAGAAAGTTAGTTCCTATCCAGCCTAAAATCAAGAAATATCTTTATTTATTCTCGGAACAAATTCCAAAACACCTGACACCTGACAATATTGCTTATCTGCATTAGACCTGTTAAAGAAAACTTCACAGCATATATTAATCAATTAGATCAAATAAAATTCCTAACAGCGAATTTAGATTATTACAATCATTAACATGTGTATAAAGTTTTTTTTTATTATGTCGACCAGAAACTAAATACATTTCTTTTTGTACAATGGAAAATTTTAAGGGGAATTGAAAGTTCTCAGCTGATTTTCTTTTGAATTGTTAACAATGAACAACCATAAATTTGTAGAAAGATGCTTCTGATGCTTAAGTTCAATTTTTCAAAAAAAAAAAAAAAAAAATTATTTTCGAAAAAATAACTTTTACAATAATCACGTGGTTAGAGCAAGAAATGTTTAAATCTTTCTTTTTGAATTTCATTGCACAATTTTAATTATACAATAGAAAAGATATTGCTTAAGTTATATTTATATTTTTACTAATTAAACAAAAATAAAAGAAAAAAAAATTATCATAAATCTGTGCAGAAAAATGCTGACCAATATAGACGAATAGAAAGAAGTATAGAAGTAACTAGTACTTATATGTAGCTCACAATTACATATATGCATATACTTAAATACCCTATTATATAAGTTTCAAAATGCTCAAGTTTCTAATTGAAGTGCATGTCGATATACACACATACAAAAGCATATACATATATGTATCTACATTCATGCATACATATCTACATATGAATAATGTTAATAATTAAGTTCTTTGGAATTACTTTTGCTTTTAAAAACATTTTAATTCCGCATTCATATGTATGAGTTTTTGTTTTTGTTATGTTTTTTCTTCTATTTTTTTTTTTTCTTTTTTGCAAATCTGCAATTTTTTTTTTTTTTTGTTTTTGCTATCTCTTTTTTTTTTTTGCAATTTTTATTCTTATTTTATTTATTTTTTGCTTTCATTTTATTACTGCTAAAGCTGTTGGTTGTAAAGTAGACAATTAGAAGTTGTTTTTGGTTGTTAAAGATGTCAAAGAGGTGTTAGACATGTGTACATTTATAGTACATGATTTGGTTTCGTGGTATGGCATGAGTCTAACGTTTAACGAGTGTCTAAAAGAGAGATAAAAATTGACAACATACATACATGTGTACATGACCTATGACGTCGTACGTCACTCATTCATTGTGCCTTACGTGTTAAGAGATATTGACGTGCGAGTTTTGGTGATTGTATAATAGACGTAAGCAAAGCAATATCGAAAAAAGTGATTTATTTTTTTTTTGTGTTCGTTTCCGATTTTATCAAAAAGATATTGAATACTTGAAATTTTTGGGGATATGAAAACGGAATTAGTCATTGAGTGAAACAGTTGCTAAGATCATTGAATATTATTGTAAAATCTTATTTGATTTTCTTTTTGAGAGCTGAGCAAATACTAATAATAAGAGAGCAAATACCCATTTGTTTCTATTGAATAAAAATTTCTAAATAATCAACTACCATTAAAAAAAAAAAAAAATACTTCTACGTACATGTATAAATAATTTTATTAATTTTTTGGGTGGGTGTTTTCACCCATGCACATATGTATGTATACACCAGCAAATGTACAGGCACACGATATAATTCGATAAAGCTGATTGAAGAGGTCAACTGTAAACTGACTGCATTGAATTATACGCTGAATTATATGCATCGAATGCAAAAACACATAACGAGCCTTAGTAATACGCTAAGCTTGGTCATGGTCGAGAATGGACAAACACAAGTCGCACAAAAATTTTCTGCTAAATATTAGAATGGGAATTTTTTTCCGCAAGGTTTCTAGAGGAAGCTGAATCATTTTAAAATGTGTGTAAAATACTTTTACATATACTAACATTGTCAGATTCACATAGATCTCAATATAACTGATAGGAATATGAAAATGCATATGGTTTGAGGTTGAAAGGTTTCATTTAAGATAGTTATACAGAAATAAATGATTGAAATTCCAGAATCCATTATTGGAGCTTAGAATCAATTTGAATAGCGTTTTAAATATTTCTATTTGGAATAAGTATGAAAATTCATATCCAAGTTTGGTGAGTTCATTTATAATTTTTGAACAGGAATATGGTTTTGTTATAAATGTGTTCCAAGTGCCAAGATGGACACTTTTTTTTGATTTTTTTTATAAATATTAAAAATTTGATCTATTAAAATCCTAACAAAATAATTACGCACAAATTATTTAATTTACAAAGAAATTCAATTTATTCTATAAAATTGAAATAATGTGGTGAAGTGCCATCTTTTGTTGGTTGATGAGAAAAGAGTGCTATGATTTAATTTTATGATTAAAAAGTTCACATAAAAGAAAAATTTATTTTAAGCACCCAATGTTGCTAATAAAAGTGAAAATGCACCATTTTCAAATAATTCAAAAAAGCAAGCGTTAATACTGGGCTAGAGCATGGATGTTGATTAAGTTCAAATATTCAAAAATGAAAGATTACAAAAATAAGATTAAATTTAAAGATATATATACCTTCTTTAGTACTCAGTCTTTTAGTCATTGTAGCTCAAAATTAAGAAATTCAAAAAAAAAAAAATGTTGTTCCTTCGAATTCTATGAGGTTCATGTTCTCAACACAATGCAACAAAACTTGAGTGCCAGAACAATAATACAACGAATTCGTTACTAGTTCGGTATATTGAAGAATAGTGAAGAATATCTTAAACACTTCAGCAACAATCGAAAAGCAATTGTAGGGTATAAAATATACATACATATCATCATATACGACATAATAATTGTCATGCTAAGCATGGTAAGCATGACAAGATGACAACAAAACTACAATATGTAAGCAAGTATGTTCATATACCTACTGTTGTTAAGTTGACATAAAAATGCATATTGTATTTTTATACATACAGTACTCGTATATGTAGACTGAGATACTCAACAATTTACTACTCGTATGTATGCATTTACTTGATACATTTGTATCTTGTTACTTTGTAATTTACAGTAAAAAATAAAAGTAATAAGGCTTCTTCACATTTACGGCAGTCAGTCATTTTAATTCTTATTGATTTTTTTATTTCTCTTTCTTTCAATTCTATTTTCAATCAATCTAATATATGATACTATAAATATGTACTCATTTTCTTTTAAATGTAGCTATTTGTTTCTTTTTTATTTTTTTTATAATTAAAATTGAAAACATCTAAAATAAATTATTAGCTTTAAATGAAAATTCAATGATATGCCAATTAAAATTCCATTTTTTAATAATAATAGTTGTTATTATTTAATAAACATAATTAAAGATTATTCAATTAGTAGTTAACCTTCTCAGTGTTTAATTGTTTTGAAATAATTAAATATTTGTGTGACAAAAATGTGGATAATGTAGAACAATGTTTAATGTTTCTATATATAGATATATTATGTACATAAATTCGAATGTTTATTACTGATTAATATGTATGTAATAAACATTTTAATTACTAAACATAATTGTTTTTAAATATACAAAATTATACATCGTCGCCTGAGTATTGATTTGGCGTATAGGTATAGGAATACTTATACACATACGCCAAATCAATTCCCAGGCGACGATATGCAATTCAATCATTTAGGTTTATTCGCAAAAAGAACTATTTTATTAATAGATTTGTCGCAAATTCAATCAACTTCTCGAGTTTAGAGGACGAATTTGTTTAAGATAATTTGATTTTATAAACTTTATACCAAATTGGTGCTCAAAATTTTTTGAAAGACCTAGAACATAAATATTTACAGAGTAGTATATTTTTTTCAGCCGAAAAGAGATTGGCGAAATCGTATTAATTATTTTAAATGAATTATAGACTTATTTTTATAACAAATAGAATAAAAACAAATCCTAAAACTAACCAAAATAAAAATAGTTCCAAATAAGCGACAACAACCAATAGCACCCAAAACTAACTAATAAGTAAACGGCGATAAAAACGAAACGAAAAAAAACAGCAGCATAAATTAGCGGCTATAAACAAAAAACGAAAAAAAAAGTTTAAAAAAAATATTTGTGGCGCGGAGCGCGGCGAAGCGTGTGTGCTTGTAATTAATTCACGTTTAAAATATTTTTCTTAAAAATATATATAATATTTGTATGTGTGTATAGGAAACCAGTTTAACATAACTTCATTTTTCTTAAATTTTTTTTTTTTTTTCATTATAATTTCAAATAATTTTACAATGCATTAGTTATTTGTTAGAGTGTGTGTGTATGAGTGCGTATCTGTGTGGTTGTTGGCAGGGGAGCGATTGGAGAATATGGATATGGTGACAGTTGACAGAGCTCAGTTTATTATTAACTTAAATATATGGACGATGTATTATTCAACCGCACCGCGTTTATGTCTCTGACGTTTGAGTTTACGCCGTTTCGCCGTTTTACTTTAACTCTTATGCTAATTTGAAGTAATAAAAATGTGTTTCTTATTGTCATTATTATTGTTGTTATTATTATTACTTTGGTTTTTTTTCTCTTTTTTTGTTTTTTTTTTGCTGTTGTTGATTTAGTTATGATACGAAATTCCATAATAATAATCATAATAATAATAATAAGTGCATAAATGTATATGTTTGTGTCTGAATTATCCCAGTAGAAAATGAGGCCACTCATCAGATATAAATTCAGTATTAATATCTATGAGGAATATTTCACTATGAGAATGGGAAAGTAGATAATGAGCAGTAATGAAAATCGATGAATTCTTCAATCTGAATAACTATATTCATTGATTGATTCCTAGAATGTATAGGTATAGGAAAAAGAGATATGATTTTTTGTTATGATTTTTCTACAAGATAATAATTTGAAGCCTTATTCTTAAAAAAAAAATACAAAAAAAAAAAAAATATTCTTCCATTCCTTGCTGCTTTGAACAGTACTCAAAGAAAAAAAAGGGTTTTGGAATATATAAAGTGAATATAAATGATTATTTTTCCCCTTACTGCAGGTTCCATTTTCCCATTAGGAAAGCTCTGTGTTTGTTTGTTATGAAGAAAGAACCATAAATTCTAAACTTTCACACATTCGTTTCTACTTTGTAAAAATCTGTCGACTGTTTTGTTTGTTTTATTGAAATATTCTTGAGCAATTCAGAATTGGATTTCGGGGAGTGTAAAATCGCAAGTTTCTTTAGACAAAATTACTGCGAGATTTCCATCCATTTCAATGGATAAACAGCTTTCATATCTTTAAAGATAGAAGGAAGGTTTGAAAATGTATGTTCTAAATGAAAAACCAAATCTAACGCTTGCCCAGTGTTGGACAAAACTCAATCTGCATAATTAGTGAAAAGTAATAACTAAAAAACCAATCACAAACTAATGACTGATAAAAATTAGTCTCGTTAACTAATAATTTCATGACTAAAATGACAATTGCGATTTGATAGTTAGAATAGTTGGTAGGTTTTGATACCTTGACATTTTTTTTTTTTTTTTGTAATCCCAAATAGTTCCTATAACGAAATTATGGAATTGTACATTTATAGTGAGTGGTTCAATATTAAAATCAAGTCTTATTAAAACATCACTTCTCCTAATACGAGGTTTTGGCATATACCCAAAGATATGTAAATCTATTTACTTAATAAGTTATAGCTTCAGATTTTTCATAACACTGTCAATATGACTAAAATCAATGATTGATTGATTTATGACTGATTCAATTAGTTTTGATTCTGACTAGCTATTTAAACATGACCAAATTTTGTAGTGATTGGTTAGTCATGACTAAAATTCTAGTTGCCCAAAAAGTTAATTGAAAAAAATAGTTGATTATGCCCTACTACCATGAAATGAGATTGTAGATCAGAGATAAAGAGTTCTGAGCCATTTCCTTGAGGTGAGAACTATCCTCAGTTAGAGGAGAGAACGCAACCCTTTCACGGTTGATCTCAAATTTGATTAAAACCAAAAGTCTACTGGGATGCTACTTAATTATATACATACAACGCATAAAAATACTTTGTTAAATAATAAAGTTTTTACATTGACAATAAGATTATCGCATAATATAATGAATGTACATATAAACTAAAATTCAAAAAGAAAAAACAAAAAATATTAAAAATAATAAAAAAAAAAAATATTTTTCAACAAACTAAATAAAACTTAAAATCATATAATTAATGATATAAAAATTATAACCAAATATACATTTATCTATATATATGGTACATTTACCTCGAACTTGGAATATATGCACGTAAATGGTAATCAACCCAAAAGAGCTTAAACAAAATTATACATACTTAATACCCAAGTAGATTCATTTAACAAAAAAAAAAAAAAAAACAAAAAAAATTCAATGATTCTAATCACGTCTAAAAATATGAAAGAAAAAAAATAACAAAAAACATATACACGCATCTTTAGAATATCTATTTAGCTATATATACATAAATAGAATAATATTATATTCAAATAATTTGTGTCTATGCTTATTGATTACCCACCACAGCAAATGTTCAAAATTCTTTTAATTCTATATTTCTAATACTACTACTACTACTACTAGTAGTAGTAATCTATCTACGCACCTCTTCTTCAAGTACAATTTATTCTAAAAATTCATAGCAACAATCACCTTGACATACCTACGGATATAAATTTAGACCGCAATATCAAAAACTTGAAAATTTGAATTTTCTATTTTTTTCTTTTTGCTTTTCATTTTTGTTTTGTTTTTTTTTTTTCCTTTTTTTTTGGTCGCAATCAAAGACAGCATGGCTGTTTGGTTCTTTTATATAGTATATTTGTATATCTATATATATATAAATATAATTTATTTTTATACAAAAATTTACCCCATTTCAGAATATTTTTCTATGTATGTATGTATGTTTGTATACAAACCAACAATACAATTAGATCTTATCGTTTAAAGAAATAAGCAAAATATTTTTGTGTGTTTTCTAATGAAATAATGCGATAAATGTCGTTATTCGTCGCAATATCTTAGCGAACATATTTCTAATCTTATCTATACCACATTTGTTAAAATATTTAAATTGCTCTATAACACAACAAGTCAGCAAAAAAAAAACAAAAAAAAAAATTTAGAGAAACTGAAATAAATGAACTTTAGGAATTTCTATGTCTAATACTTAATGCTAAGCAACAAATTGTGAATATTTATTGTGAATAGTTGTAGTGTGAGTATTTATTGTAAACACTTAATCAGTTACTCTAAAGAATTTTTCATTCAAAAATGGGTAGATTTTATAGGTGAAGCTATTAGAAAGTAGGTGAGGTAGATAAAAAGTATTTGGCATCAGTGAGAAATTGGTATAAAATGTCTCCAAACAAAAAACAATTTGACAACGGTTAAAAGAAAGTGGAAAGATTACCAATCTGGGCAATAACTTAATTAATTAATCACAAGTCATTAAAATAAAAGTTTATATTCATAATCATTATACCAAATTACCTCGAAATAAAATAAAAATATTAATCTCCGGGCAGAAAAATTATAATTGTAATAAAATATTTTTAAGGCTTCCTGCATTCTTGTTTATTTTTTTGCATTTCTAATTTTTATTTAATAGTTTTTTTTTTTTATTATTAGAAAACTGTTAACTTCCTTTATAGACTTAAAACGAAAACTTATTTTTAAAAGATATATTGCTTATGAATATTTTATCATTTAACGGAAATGCATCCGCAAGCTATTGTTTTAGCTTATCTATACATTTCTTCAGCTAAAAAAAGAAAAAAATTCTGTTGTCTCTGAAAACGTAAAAAGTGTCATTGAACCAATGTATGCACTTTATTGTTAACATAGTTAAAACTTCTTCTTTTTGCTTTAGATAACAAAGAGTCCATATTTTTTTAAAACATAAATATTTAAAAAAAATTTCACAATTTCTGATCTCTGTGTTTTACTACTTATATCTACCATTGAAAATTTCTGTCTGCATGTATGTACATATGTATATATATTTAACGCCTACTTTGGTATTTTTAAGTGGGTGTCAATTACCAAAAAACAACCAAAAACAAAGAAAAAAATATATAAATTTAAAATCAAACAAAAAAATGTCTAAAATGAACATTATACACTCGAAAAAAAAAACCATGTCGGGGGGAAAAAGACGACCTTTTAAAGTGAGTTGGCATTATAGCGATATAGCTGCTTCTGTGGGTGTCAATGATGGCCAAAATGACATTAGTCTAAAATTTACGACCATGTGTGTGCGTGAGTTTGCGCGTCGTTTCTTTTATTTTATAAATGGTATACCATTCAGTATAAATTTATAATTTATATAAGTAGTTAACAAAAAAATTTCTTTATTTTAATTTATTAAAACGTTTTTCTATAACTAAATTAATTAAAGCCACAATAACTTCGGTAATGAAATTGAGTGAAGTAACATATTTAGAAGCAAAAATGTGTCAAATCTAAATGTAATACATTTTTACAGTAACAACGAAATTATTTTATTTTTTTTAAACAATTAATAAATATCGCAGTACATCAAACCAATTTGCTGTTCTACTTTGAAAACTACAAACAGTATCACTTGGGAACACTAGCGGATCCAGAGCTTGTAAATGGGTGGTATTATTTTTTCCTACTTTAAAATTTATTTTAAATCATGAGCAAAAATCAAAATGTAAAAAATTTCCATCAAAGAGGGGAATTAGGGAGCGATTTTTAACCCCAAGTTCTCCTTTGGATCCGCTTGTGCTTGGGAATATACTGTAAGAAAGTGCTAATTCGATTTTGCATTCCTTAAAAAAATATTCATTTGACATTTGATTTTATAAAGTATCAAATTTTAATTTTATTGTTTTTCATTTCAAATTGACGGGGATGTTTTTTACATCCAGAGAATAGGATTTATTATCCACTTCGGCAAATTAAAGGATTTAATGGATCCTTAGTGAGCAGTGGCGGTTCTAGGATTTGGGTTTGGGGGAGGGGGGGCTGATTTTACTAAATTAAAAGATTAATATCAGACTCACTATCGACCAAAACCCAGACCTAGACCAAAAACTAGTGCAAAAACTTTTATTACATACAGGTCGAAAATTAAGAGATAACTGGAATAAAACTGAAACCAAAATTCAAACTAAAATCGGATAGAAATTACATACAGGTCGAAAATTAAGAGATAACTGGAATAAAACTGAAACCAAAATTCAAACTAAAATCGGATAGAAATTTAGGCTTAAATTTCGACCAAATTTCAAACTAAAACTCAAATACTTTTTTCAGATCGAAGTTCAAACTAAGAAAAGAACCAAATTCAGAACAAAAATCTAGATAAAAAAAATGAGACCAAATTTAGATCAAAATCTTGATTATGACTTTTCTGATGGATTTATATTGATAAATGATCTATTTTGAGAAAACAATTTCAAGGAAATTTTAATTTCTTTTGATAAAAAATTTTGATGAAACAATTTGGTACATCTCTATTTTTTGAGTCATTTTTGATCGAAACAAAAACCCGAAAATAAATTAAATTAAGATAACAGTTGATTTGGATAGTACTTTAAACGAATTTTTAAAATATATATTTATATCACTCATCATAGCATATCACTATTAATATCGGCCTGGTAGTGAGTTTACGATCTTTGGGTACCGGGCAAAAACCGGTTAAAAAACAACAATGTTCTGACCATGAATCGGACCAAAATTCCAACAAAAACCGACCAAAATGAGATCAAATTCAGGTCAAAACTCAGACTAAAAACCCAAAATTCAGACCGAATCAAAACCAAAATCAGTTCTAAAATTCATTCTTAAATTCAAAAAAAAATTTAGACCACAACTCAGACCAATAATTAGACAGGCCAAAGGGACACCAAATACTGAACGAAAGTAACCCAAAATTTAGACCAAAAACTATGGGAATATCTGATAAATATTTACATACAAAATTTTAACTTAAATTAAACAAGACCTAGACCAAAATTCCAGACGAATTCATATTAAATTTTAAAACAAAATTCAGACCGACTTCGGACCGAAATTCAGACCAAAATAGTATTAAAATGAAGCCAGTTCAGACGAAAATATTGACCACAACTCAAACTAAGAGTTACATTAAAACTGAGGCTAAAAAGACGCCAAATACAAATTCAAAGCAAACCAAAATTTAGACCAGAAATCAGATCAAACGCTGGTCTGTAAATGCTGGAAAGCAAATCAAAATTTAGAACAAAAATGGATTAAAATTCAAACCAAATTCAGATTAAAATTCAATCTAAAATAAAACAAAATTCTGACTTACAATCAAACCAGAACTCAGATCGAAAACGGGCAAAAACTGAAAAGTTAATCCAATATCAGACTAAAATTCAGTAAAAAATTCAATCAAAAAACTAGACAAAGACTAGAGGAAGAGAGAAAGAAAGATATATAAGAAACATACCCAGGCCGAGAATCGAACTCGGGTCTTCAGAGACAAGGGTCTGGCGCTCCGCCACTAGACCACAGTGGCGATGGTAGGACCTACAGTTTAACGCCGATTCCGAACGGCTGTGTGGCAATTTTTCATCAGCAAATGGCAAACCATTACCAACCAAGGTGTGTACTTGTACACATTCTTATAATTCCTATAGTTCTCATCCACTTCATATCGATAGTGAATATAAGAAGTTTATGAGAATTAACCACCAGACCAAGACGGTAATCGAACCCGCAACCTTCTGAATGAGAGTCTAGTGCACTATCCACTAGACTATCGAGGTTGTCAGTTTATGATGATAGCGATTACCGTTTGTGAGCTGGGATCGTTTTGAAAAAACTTTCAAAATGAAAAAACTTTCAAAAATTAACTTTTGTAGGGTGAAATTTTTCTTTGGCCCACTTTTGATAAAAAAAAAAACACTCACTGATAATAGATTCTAATCGCTAGGGCCGAAATATTTTGGGAATCATCATAAAACAAACTATGGTTAATTTTTAGAAGGGTACAAAACCAACTGAACAGTCTCAAATTAAGCAATAAAAGCTAAATACTTCAGTGCCGTTTATTACATATCGTCGCCTGAGAATTGATTTGGCGTATGTGTATAAGTATTCCTATGCCTATACGCCAAATCAATTCTCAGGCGACGATATAGTACATCGATGTTATATATTCACGTGCGAGTCAAACCTTATTTCATCAGACGAGCAGAAATATCGAAAATAATTGTTAAGAAATTGAAAATCCAAATTTAAATTGGGTCTAATACTGGTATTCAGCTTCCAAAGTGGAAGTGGACCCATAAGACGTCAACTCACGACTCCCTGTCAATGTGAAGTTGTTTTTGAACATAAATGCCATAATTTTTTCTCCCACTCCACCATCTTCCCTTCAGTTCACCCTATTTCTGATATAATCAATATGCTAGTTAACTATTTATTACTATTGAATTAATAATGTGACACATATAAAAAAAAATGTGCTGATTAATAAATGAGTTTCAAAATCGTGAGAAATATATACATAACTACATATGATAAATATAATTACTCGTCAAATCATATACAAATTTAATGCGTTTGCACTTAAATGTTAGCAGTTCGGTTCGGTACCTGTACACAGTATTCATGCATACCAAAGTGATGAGTATGAAAATACACATAAATAATGCGCTTTTATATTATCTGATAGTTCCAAAAAAAAAAAACGAAAAAAAAAACAAAATTAAAAAGAAAAACGTTTTGAATTTATGGTTATTGTTATAATTGTACACACACATATTTCTCCTACTTTTAAAGCGCACTCATTGTGTGCTTTTTCAACACACATAAGTGCCTTAACTTTTATTTTATTATAAACACAATTTTTACGCCTTAGTTATAAATAAATTCCAAAGTCTACAATTGAAATAAATTTTTGCGCCAATAGTCAACATTGCTAGCATACAAATGAATAGCAACACTAGCAGCAGTAGCAACAACAAATTCAACAAACTATTAAAAAAAATAAATAAAAATAAAACAAAATAATAAATTCATAGAATTTCATTGAGTAATTGAAGGTATCTAGCTATGTATCTATAGTGTGTTGAATTCGTGTGAACTAACTACTCAAATATGATTATACAAATACATATAAATAAAAAAAATATAAAAAAGTTGTATAGAAGAAATTTAAATCATAAATTTAGATTTTTTTTGCGTTAAAAATTTTAAAATTAAACTTTTTTTTTGCTTTTTTGTAATTAATTTTCAATATTAGTGCCATTAGAAATTTCAGTTTTGCCATGTTGGTATTTTCTTATGAATTAATCATAGAGCGAAGGGAAAAGAAGAGGGTGGGGCTATGCAGAGCTGGTACTCTGGCAGTCTCAATTTGAATTTTATTGTGACGTATGTTATGAATTTTTAAAAAATTTTGAAAAATGAAAATTTGATCTAGAAAATATAATATTCTTTGTACTTTTTAGTACTGTATGTATTTGGGAATAATAGTACGGTTGATGAAGCATTTTCCCCCTGTTAAAACTCAAACCATAGAATTTATAATACCATAGTTTATATTAGAAGTGAATGCTATTTTTGCAGGTTTTTTTCAAAAATTTGTATTACTAAAACTATAATATTTGTAAACAGATAACACTTTGAAAAAAAAAAATGAATTTTCCTTCGAAAAACCTCTACAATTCTACTCTATCCGGTATACATTCTCCTATAGGCATGTGCGTGTATGTATGTATGTATATCGTAAAGAAGGTCTTTGGATGGAAACAAACGCAATCTAACGTGACTGCTGAAACAGTGGTGGTTGGTTGGTGTGGTGGTCATTGATCGATGATGTTTGACGTTTTGACGTCTGTGCCATTGATGTTCATACATAATTTTTGCTTGCTTCTTTTTCTTCACCTACTCTTCCTCGCTTCTATGTATTAAGATTTTTGTGTTTATTTTGTTTTCATTTGGTTTTGCATAAAAACGCCTAAAGTAAAGTTTTTGTCATTTCTTGCTTTATTTTTTATTCATGGAATTTATTTATTTCTTTTATTTTTGTTTAAAGTATGTACGAAAAAAACCAACTTTTTATTTTTGCTGACGAGTCAAAATGAAATTTAAAGAAGATACTTTTTTTGTTTTGTTTTTTTTTTTTGTTTCGTTGCTGTTGCTTTGCATACATATTTGTTCATGTATTTGTGTGTATTTGTATATGAAAGAGTAACACACAAAAAATATAAAATAAATAAATAAAAATGAAAAAAATGTCAAAGCTGATAAATTGCCTAAAAGATAATATGCAAAACTACTAAACTGTGATAGACAGCCAGCCAAACAGACAGACATCAACCAACCAGCCACACAGATGAATACAGATACAACCATCGAATGTGAACAGAAATAAAAAAATTTATGTTTTTTTTTTGGAAGCAAGACAAATTTGAAACAAACCGAAAAGTTAAAAACAAATTTAAAGAAATACAATAAAATATAATAAAAAAAGATTTATATATTGTATGTCTATCTACTTTTATATGTACATTTTTGGCAAAACAGGAAGATACATAAATAGATAGATAGATATGTGGATAGTTTATACACGCGATCAGCGAATGTAGTATGTGAATTTAAAAAGAAATGATTTCTTTTTATTTTATAAATTAGTTTCAATTCTGAACACAAATCTTCACTTAATTATATATGTGTTTTGCTTATTGTCTCATGAGATACAAAGTTCGTTTCGGAATTTTGTATTTCCATATAGCTGAGTTCAAAAAATTGTTATACATTTTTTGCTTATCCGGTTCTAAATTTATATGGAAAAATATGTGATTTTATACAGTAAGAAATTCTAAAGCCTTAATTGAACTTTTGAGATAGAACTAAACATCAGTTGATTGAGATGTTTAATAAAAAGTTTTTACACACGATCACACGTATAACAAAAACAACAATTGAACCAATATCAAGATTTTTGGAAGAAAAACTCCATAAAAACTCGTACAAACTATTATCGAAGCGTGAGATAGAATCGAATAGAAAAATCATCGGTGTTTGGGTCACTGTGCTTGTATTACAAGAGTTCATTGAGATTAGAAATAAATTTTCTTTAATGATAATAATAATTTCTGGATATAATCATAATAAGCCTACATGTGAAAGTTGTCAACATAATAGCTGGTTTTCACTATGTCATATTCCCTTTCAAAGAGAGAGAAAAAGAGAATTTCCCATATGAAATTGCCAAAATGTTGGCAAATTTGACATAGTGGAAACCAGGCATAACGAACTAACGAATTGGCTCAAATATCAAAAGGTTAGAGAGAGAGAGAGAGAGGGAGGAACGAGGATTTATTATTTATATCTGATTGCTTCTAGTTGTTAGGTTAGGTCGGAGTGGCCTTAAAGGCCCTTTGTAATACCACATGGTTTTAGTTGCTAACTCTATATCGAAATATTTCTATGCAAAAAGAGAAGCAATATTCATGATTTATGAGGGAGCAGTTCAAACAAAAACTTTATCTTCGAATTCTATTCCATTCTTTAAAATTCTTTCAGATAAAACTGATTGTTTTTATTCATTAAGCTTAAAATATCAATTACTAAAATGAAGATCTGAATTCTTATTCAGTCTTTAAAAATGTTAAGAATTTTATTCCTTGATGAAAATCATAATTTTTACATTAACATATCATATTTTTTCCTAAAGCCAAGAAACCTTCACTCCAAACCTTTTTAAGAAATTTAAATTATTCACATGTTTTTTAAAATTCAATTAACTTTTTTTTATTTAAAATTTTATACTGAAATTCTCAGAAGAAAAAAAAAGAACAGTTGTTTAATTTCTATTATTAAAAATTGAAAAATAGCTATTTAAAAAGAAAGAATTCAATACGTCAACAAAAATCTTTGGTATGTTAATGCACAAAATATAATAGCTTCCTATATTTGTGGTGGCCCGTTTTGATGCTGCTGTTACTGCTGCCGCCGCCCACTTGAAGAAATTCTTTTGTATTTTTAATATGTTTCGAAGAAAGAATTTCAATTTTAATAAATAAATATTTCAAAACAGGCAAAATACCAACAAAAAAAAACGAGAGGAAAACATATTTTATAAAAATAACAAAAATATTTCTTAAAAATTAAAACAAATACAAATACTAAAAGAACAAAAAACCTTGCCGCATTTTTGCCAACAACAACAACAGCGAAAGTGAAAAAATTCAATAAAAATGTCCACCTGTGATGATGCTGAGGCGCGATTTGTTCCACGAATTATAAAATAAAACAGCAACAACGAAAAGAAAAAAAAAAACATGAAATCAAAAACATAAACGAAAATATTTAGGTAGAGGTATTGAAAAAAGAACAGCAGCAGCAACAACAACAACTACAGCGAATTAAAAGATATAAAACTTAAATGGGAATATAAAAATAATTTTAAAAGAATGTTTTCAAAGAAGAGACACACTGACGATGCAATATTTTATAGAAAGACTCACGACGGGAGTATGCGGGGAACATTTAAAAATATGTACCAACAATTATATAGCCTTACTAATACTAGTGCAATGCCATAGTGCATATGGCAGTACTTGGCTTATAAAATATTATTTAATTTTGCTTTAAAATTTGCCAAAATATATTGCGAAAATATTCATTTTCATACTGTCCATAAGAATCACTCTACTACTGGCAGTGTTGCTTTTTCATGAGGTTGTTGTTGTTGTTTTCGATTATTTTGGATACTGCTTACAAACCGTAAAATTTTTTCAATAATATTTTTTTGTTTTGAAATCTTTTGCCTCTCTAAAATGTCCAACTGACGGTATACTGTTTTTTGGCCTTTCTATCTCTCTGTCTGTCTGTCGGTCTATCCATCTAGTTGATAGTATCTCTTACCCGCATGACCAATATTTTTATAGTAGATATTTCATATATTTGTATGTTTGTCTGTATGTGATTCGTACACTCTGTGCAGCTACAGAAAAGCAATTATACATACATTTTATCTTTGATTTTATATATTTCATATTTAAGGTCTTTCAGATTAAACATTTTTTTAACTGATAAACGAATGAAAGTCCTTATCATATAAAAATGTAGGCCCTTGAAATCATGAAACCCAGGCGTTCTTCTTATAGGCCACGACTACGGAAGAAATGTATTGTATAGGTTTTCCACGATTTATAACGAAAAAAAATTTTCTTTGCACTCTTTGATTATGATTATACGGGTAAAAGTTATTCTAATCGTTTATGAAAAGGTTTTTGAATTACAAATATGCTACAAAATTTGAAATAATTGAGTTTCAAGAGAGTTTGTGGCAAGCCTTTAATCCCAAACTACAGAATTCTTTGTAAAACGTTAGAGTAAATAAACGTCTACCAATTGTCAATTATTTTATCTTACTTCAGGCATCAGTCACCTTCAAAAACTTCTTCAACTCTTATTTTGGCAATAGTTTTCAAACTAATTGAGATGTCGGTACTACATTTCAAGCGATTGAAACAAATCACTTTCTAACTCGACTTACTATAGATTTATACATATTGAGCACACTGTACGATTGCATACTCAAATGTTTTCAGAGCGAGGGAGCTTGGTGGATTTACCTCCGAAAAAAAAGAAAATAAAAGGAAAAACTGTATCTTGATGTTGTGTGAGTGGTGAGTACCTACACGAGTATTTTAAATATCGCTAAATAAATGTATCTCAATGTGGTTGTTGCTGTTGTTGTTGTTGTTGTTGGTTGGTTCTGTGTAATATCTGAATATCTGAATATTTGAGCTGCACGAATGGTTGCTTATGTGCGATCGTTCATTTCATTTCAGTTCAGTTCAGTTTTTACGAGTAGTTTTCTTGAATGCTTGTCGTCGCAGTCTCGAAGTCGCAGTCATTGTTGTGTTGATTTTATTTTCTTATTGTTGTTGTTAGTGATTTTGTGCTTGTTGTTGTTGTTGTTGTTGTTGCTGTTGTACTCTGTCATTAACAAAACAACTGTTGCGACCTTCACATACCAGAGCAAACGACTGCGCTGCGATGTGCGGTGCGGTGCTGCGCGGCACTGCGCGTTGCGCTTTAGCTTGAGCGTATAAAGTGGAAATAAAAACAACAATAAAAAGTTTAAACGTAAAGCGCGAAATGATGACGCTGAGACTGACGCTGTCGCTTGAGTGCTTGTTGAATTTGCAACGTCAGTACTTGATAGAATGTAAAATTTTTATAACTTATAACAAAATTTTATAATCATGTTTTTCTTTATATTGCAAATATTTACATGTACATACACATACTCAGTTAACCCTCAAATTTCCAAGCGTGTTTTTAGATAAACTTTATTAAAACGGGTGTAATTGTTACCACAAGAGTTTTATGTAATTGAATTTTATTATATCGTTTAATGAATATCCCAAAATATTTTTAAAAATTTATCGGTAATTAGTTGTATTTCAAACGTCAGCGGCATTCAAAGACTTTTATGTCTCTGATGACCCCTAGTGAAATTTTCTCGCAAATATTTTTGTGGAATATTTTAGTCCTTAAATGTCTCTTTTGAAAGGACTTTTCAGGTTTTCATAAAAAAAAACGGGTCAAATTGTCCCATAAAAAGAGGAACTAATGGGTTAAAATGTTCTACAAAACTGACCCTTGTAAAATTCTATGATACAACTTTGCCAATAAGATTTTCCTCAGACATCAATTTATAAAACTTTTTGCACTTAGTACTCAGCTCCCTACGACTAAAATGAGAAAAATTTGGCCCCCTGTAAAAAAAACTAAGAACGTGCTGGACTATAAGTTTGTTTTACAAAAATGGTCTATACAACACACCCTTTCAGGATTTTAGGGTGGCTACTCTGTTGCAAAAATGCTTTTGGACTGTGTAATTAAATACTTCCATTAATACTATCCAGATGAAAGAAAAAAAAACAACTGTGAGTAGCAGGAAATTCGAATTTTTGAAATAAAATATTTATTTACTTAAATCAAATTGATAAAAAGCTCATTTAACAAGAAATATCTATTTTTATTCATTCAACCATTCTTACTGTATAAAACAGCGCCCATTAATTTTTTTTTTTTTTTTGAGATTTGAGAACGGATTTTCGTTTTTACACTAATATTAATGAAGGTCCTGGGAAATATCGACCAAAGAGAAAATCGTTAAAAAATTTTGGTCAAAAGTCATATAAAAAAATTACCCAAAATTAGTGGGGGATTTACCATGAGCTCCAATTTTTTCTAAAGTCAATCAAAGATTTGAGAACTAGAGGGTTAAATACACTATATATACTTTAAACTTATGCATACACTAGAAAAATTTATTGTTAATTTTTATTATATTACAATACTCGTAACATGCCAACGTTGGATATAATTATGAATAACAGATGGAAGGCTCATTCGGTTCATCACTTTTTGCTTGTTTTGTTCGTTCTCAAGTACTTATGGAACTAACCTATGAGCAGAAAAAAAAAACGAAAGCCGCTAATCACTGGGACAAACAACTATTTTAAACAAACAAATATAGAAATAATTTGAAACATAAATCGAATTATCAGCCGAAATTAAAAATATTTACGTCAAATATATTCCATCAGTGTAGGTTGTACAGTGACTCAATTTATTGAGAGAATGTGCAGTCACAAATAATTTACCAATTATTTTGCAAATACATACGAATATATCTGATGAAAGTAACCATTACAACAACCCGAGTATCTAGTTTCTGTAACGCTTCTCGATCGCACTTATCGATTGTTTTATTTGATTCGAAGTCTTTCAGACATCTCTCTTTCATTGCTTGCGCTCAGAAAACGACCTCAGCTCAGCAATATGTTGAGCTGAAGTATCAGAAAAATAATACGCTCAATGAAATCAGATAGCAGTGGCGGAACAGAGGCGTTTTCTGAACGCAAGCATTATTTCTATAAAAATAATTTTAGAATCGATTCAAAAGATTTCAATCCCATTTTTAAAGAAACATTCTCACAACAAAGTTTTTGTAAACAAAATGAATCAGGTTAAGTCGATTACAGTTTTCACAATGATTTTAGTTAGTGAGTAGTCAATATTTGCTGATAATGTTGTTAAAAAAAAATAATAAAATTTTCAAGGTTACATTTTAAACCGAGTATTTTTTGTTTTTGCTTGAATTTGTTATTTGCTTAGTTATTATTTAATTTTGAAAGAAAATACAAAATATTTTTATTGCCATACATATAATTTTTATACATAAAATATGAATTTAATTAAAAAATTATTGGAATTACCGAAAAAGTATTCAGATCTGATTGAACCATGCATTCGTTTATTTTTATTTTAAGTTGTTGGAAAAAAACTAAAGATGTTTTTTATTACTTTTATTTATATCATCTTTATTTGTCATCTCTAATGTTATCTCTAATGGCAAATATTACCACGTAATTGGTGTTTAATATTTCTGAGAAAATCGCAATTAAAGTTTTCAATCGGTTACTACTTTGTAGAATGAAGAAACACATCCTCTTCTCACGAGGAGAGGTTATAAATACCGTTATGATTTTATCACACAAGATAAAGCTTTATATATTTAACATTTATTTTTGTATACTTAAATCGAAGGTCTATTTTTTTTTTTTTTTTTTTTTGAGTTCTTTTCCATTTCCATTTTATTTCCGATTTCTTTCCCATTTCCCTAACATTCCACATTTTTGCCGATTCTCATTTACAGAAACATCACTTCTCGTGCAATCGACCGCCACCGATCGAAACAGTGTGATGTCATAAAAATTGAGAACTTATTGATTGAATTACATAAATGAACTGCAAATTGCTCGTTTGCTAACTTTATCAAAAAGAATGGAAAATTATTTTGAGTGTACAAATGAATGTATGCACGGTGTATGTATGTATATGCACATATTAATAATGCAGTATACAACAGAATGTATCTGCATTTGTATCTGCTGGATACTTCCATACAAAAATTTGCTCGCATATTCTTGCATTTAATATTCAGCATCACAAACGAAAAAAATAAAAAATAATACAAAAACTACAGCGTACATTTTTCTTTACGTTTTTTTCTCTTAGTTTTGCATTTTCATATGTATGTGTGTATGTATATATGTGCACTCAAATTATTAAACAAAATATGCTCATATGCATGTGTACGAGTCTGTCTGCACAAACGGCCGCGCGTCCGTCTCCATCTTGTGGAATTTTTATAGTACTAAGAGCTAAAAGTTTGTTGGTTTTTTGTTGTTGTTCTTGCAATAGCTGGAAATGCATTAATATCGGTGCATATGTGTGTATCTTAAAGACGCATATATTATTTTTATATTTCAATATTTTTCTATATATACCCAAAAGAATTTAAGCATACATTTTTTAATTTTAATTAATGTAATTTTTTTGTTTTTTTTTTTGCACAGTTGTTTTTATATTTTTCTTATAATTTCTATTTTATTAAAACTAGCTGGAATGAAAATTAAATTATATTTTTACAATTTATCTACATACACACATATAGTAAGTCTATATCGTAGCTTACGCTGATTTTTAGTACCAGTAAGATATCGAATTTTATTGTTAATATTATATAAATAATCTCAAACATATTTATTTAAGAAATCTTTAAATCTGTCTCTAGCTTGCTAATGGCGTATACAAAAGAGAACTATGAAGCCACAGTTCCTCCCACAAATATGAATTATAAGCTTTTCAAATTTTCAATATATAAATCTGATTTTATGGTCTGGCTTTAGATCTGAATTTTAGACAGAATTTCGATCTGAATTTTGCGCTGATTTTAGTTTGATTTCTAGTTAGTTTTGCCTCAGATTGTGTACTGAGTCTTCATCTGAATAATTGATATCAATATAGGGTTTGAATTACATGCTTACAATTATGATGTAAATTTCATTCAAATTTTTGGTTTGATTTAAATAAAACACCAAGTCATAAAAGATAAAAAATTAATGCATGGCTAAATCGTCATTTAATCGGGAGACGATTATGAATTTCACCAAATTCTTTGTTTTATTTTTAATATTTAATTTATTTGTATATAAATATAATGCGCGAAACATAAATACATGCTCCCAGCGATGAGTTTCTAGTCAACATAACTAATAATGATTTTTTTTTAGCAATCCCGAGGCATGATAGGCTTTAGTAGAACTTAAGCGAGTGAAATCTATACAGAATGTCTACAGTAATCAAAGACTCGAGTCAGAGAAAGAACAATATCAAGGTTAGTAGATCAAGTCATATTGAGGGATTTATTAAAATAAGCTAATTTTTAATTTTAACGGATTTGTC
The DNA here is from genome assembly GCA_963691655.1 of Toxonevra muliebris. Lineage (NCBI taxonomy): Eukaryota > Metazoa > Arthropoda > Insecta > Diptera > Pallopteridae > Toxonevra > Toxonevra muliebris. The sequence goes on along the minus strand of OY829327.1, from coordinate 26,762,138 downwards.
GAAATAGAGATGTTAGTTCTTTTTCATCCTCTGATTCCTCGACTTTCTACCTCATTGTAACCATGTCAAGTTTGGGCGGAAGTTTAAGCATTTGCTTCGTCATTGGAAGACATAAACATAATTTGTTATGTCATATTTCTTACTTAAGCCATTCAATGATTACTCTTTCGAAATACATATTATAAATTTTTTATAAAAAATCCAATGAATACATTAGCGTTTTTGTACTATAATTTAAAAATGTCTAGCTGTCTAATTTAGATAAGAAACTTAAGTCAATCCTTTATGAAAAAAAGAAGGTGTGTGTATATATGTGTATGTGTATGTGTGTAATGTATGGAATACCCCAGAATGCTAATGGAGCACAAATTGAATACCAATTTATTGCTTTATTCAAGCAGAAATTTGTGATGATATTTATGCAAAAATTTTAATATTGTTGGGAATATTTCTGTGTGCTATTGGGAAATTTACGTGAAATAATACTAATTCTAGTTTATTTATTTCGTTGATTCTCGTGATTTTTGTATAATGATTCTTCTATTTCAACTAATTGAATTTTGTGTCTTTTTTTGTGTCATAGCAGTTGTATGCGGGAAGGGAAATGAAATTAGTTAAGAAAATAACCTGGGGAAAAAACAATAGCATTATTAATTAATTAATAATTTAATATAAAATAATGAATATAAGAGTTAATAGATTTCAGTCGCATTTTATAAAAAATAAATAATATAATAAATATAAAATCAAACTAAAAAATTCATAAAAATATATACTATATCTACGTATGCGCATGTATTTCTTTATAAATACGTCGAGTATTATAGTAAAAATGTGTGTATATTTACAGTATAGAGTACGTAAAGAGGCATGCTGGTTCGATCACTGCTAAAAACATGTACATACACACACCTATATGTATTCATACTCCTCAAACCAACATTGTACTGAGTGCGCGCGCGCAATTACATATAACGTCAACGTTTACGTCGACCGAGCGCGCTGCGACAGCGATTGTGGAATGCGGTTTTGACAAGTTCTTCTAAATTGTACAGGGCAACTTTACTATTTGCGCTATGAACGAACGAACGAACGAACGAACGAACCGAGTAAAAGATACACACATGCACACACATACGCATACATACATACATACATAAAGATATAAAAGTATCTGTAGTAGATACGCACACTTTTAAACGATGACAAAGCAGCAAAAGAGGTAAACGAATTGGAAATAGGCTGACTGACTCTGACTTGTATGTTTGTCAGTTGTTGTGTGTGTTTTTGGTTTGGTTACATGGGGAGATTGTGTAGCGCGCGGAGTTGAACATAAATTACAACAACAAGACCAACAGCAACAAGAAGAAGTAGAAAAATGTGTATGTATGTATGTATGTATGTATGTATGTATATATGTAGTACGTAAAGCCAGAAATACTTTTGTAGCCATTTGTTGTTGTTGTTGTTGCATTTGGGAAAACACTACGATGCATATATGCAGGCATGCATTTGCTATAGCAGCGCGCGCAGTAGAAAATATTTTTCGTACAAAAATGTACAGAAAAAACCAAATACAGGGTATTTTTAGTGCGTTTTTCTTAAATTGTAAGTGCTAGGAAGGTATCGTGGCTACTTTAATTAGCGCTTAAGCGTCGTTTCAGCATCATATTGTCACTTTGCCTAAACGCGAAGGAAGTAAGAGAGAGAGAGAGGGAGTCCTTCTTTTCAACTAACAATTTTTCAACTCAATAGAGGAGTTCACGATCTGATCTATATTGCTGCTCCTGGCTGTAATGTAAAAACAAATTTCTGTGTCCCAACAACATATTTGTATAAGGTTCAAAAAATATTTTGCATTACACCAAATCGTGAACTCCACTGGCTCCATAATCCTATATTATGTCACGTCAGTACTTCAACTATGTCAATTGCTATCTGCGCAAGCTCTAGATAGATATTTATTTATATAAACGCATTGATTAGATATAGATAAAAAGAGTGGCTTCCAAAAGCATTAGGTCCTAGTCACTTCGACATAAAAAATCACATTTCATTAAGCCCGGTAAACAAACCTTGAATTAGTTCCTAACTATAAAGCTCTGTTTCATACAAACAGAGTTGCTTTAAAGACTCTACAACCAGAAATCGGCTCTAACTTCGACTGAAAAGCTTACATAGCTTCTTCGACAACCAAGGCTTCTGTTTCAATCGATTGTATGCTTTGAAATGATATAACTTTTTATGATATTATTCTTTGAAAATAAAATATCGAAAAGTTTTTGGCTTTTAACCTCAAATTTCCCAAAGTATCTACAAACAATTTCGTCTGAATCAGGAGCCCGCAGCTTACTTCTTCAAGCAAATTTAAATGCATGCTATTTTTTAAACATATCTACAAATACTTGTCGTGCTCGTATTATTCGATACAACATTATAACTCACCCTCTCTCTCTATCTCTCTCACACACACACACTCTCTATTCCTCTTTTCTCTCATACGATCTTTATAAAAAAATTTTTGCACTCATTCGATATGGCCTGACAATTTTGCTACTTTTTGTCGAATGCAATTGCTGCTGCTGCTGCATTGCTCGATTGCTATTGCAGTTGCAAAGTTGCTGCAACTAGCACATTTGTTAAGTTTGGGGCTTGTCTCGCTCTGTACATTGTCGCCGTTATTGTTGTTGTTGTTGCAGCTCGATTTGATCGTAGAGTGCTGCATGACAACAACATGATGATCATCATCATCATCATCATCATCATGATCATAGCATAGTATATAGTAATACATAAGTATGCTTTTAATATGTAGGTATGTATGTGTATGTTATATGTAAGCATGCATGTATGTGAATGTAGTCGTCGCTGTAGTTGCACACACATGCTGCCACTACCGCTGTCATTCCATTCGATTCGATGATTCCACCTAGCTCCGCCACCTTCACCGCCACCGCTGTTGCCACCGCCGCTATGCAATTGCGATTGTGGAGTGTGTATGTGTGTGTGTTGTGCACATTCTTCTCGACAGGAGGCAGGGCAAAATAGCTACAACAGCAATTGTTGTTGCTGCAATTGCAATCACAGTGCATTTTGCGCGATTACAATTGCAGTTTTTAGTGCCGTGTCTTCATCGCATAAAAATTTTATTTATTTCTCGTATTATTTATTTTTTTTTTTTGTATTGTTTTTTGTAAACTTTTTTTTCTATCTACTTTGCTTTGACATGAATGTCAGCTTTGTGTATTTGAGTAGTTTTATCAACATTCTTTCTTTAGTTTCGTTTCATTTTTGTTGCTGTTGCTGCTGCTGCTGCTGTTGTTGTTGTTGGAGTTTTTGGTTTCTTCTCTTAAGCCGGTTTCTTTTCTCGCATCTATACAATACGACAACGACGTAGACGACGCAGAAGAAGAAGAAGTAGTGGAAGAAGAACCAACTATTTTGTTGGCATTCTATATATGAAGTAGAAGAAGAAGAAGCTTCACAGAGAGACACTACCAACAGCAAGAACAACAACTACTATAACAACGACAACGACATCAAAAACATCGAATGTTGTCATTGCAGATTCTAAAGTTATTTCTGTTGAAGATTATTGTATTTAAGCTGGGGTTTAATGCCATTTTGATTAGAGAAGGTGTAGGCTTTTGCACAGATAATACAGGGTAATATATGTTTAATAAATATAATAAAAGTAAGATTATTTTTTAACCTGGCTTTATTAAGATTTTGAGTTTGTAATGTAAGTATGAAATAATTTATACTTTTAGCTAAATGTTAGGGATATAATATATTTTTTTCATATATAGAGATCATTTAATTTGATTTGTTTAAAAATTTCTTCTATTCCTTGGATCAAGGAATATTTGGGTACCTAAATGTATGTCGCTGCAATGAATACAGTAATGCTATCAAATACTGAATATTAGAGTATTCTTCCACCAACGTAACAATTCTAGAAGTAAAACTAAATTGGTAACAACTTTTTCCCTCTTAACAAAATCGGTATCCTTAAGTGACTTGCTTCACCCACAAGCTTGAATTTGATAGATAACATATGGAATCACATTGAAAAGTGGTTTTCAAAATCATATCACCAATTTTGGGGAGTCTGTAAAACTCCAGTGATGACAGAATGGTATGGTCAAAAAATGAGGGATTTTCTTAAGTATGAAAATTATTCTAAAATAATGTTTCAATGCCAAATTTAAGTGAAGGGAAGAGTTAGGTGAAAACAATAGAAATTTGTAGAAAATATTTTCCAAATTAAAAATATCAAAAAAGAAGAAGAAGATCTGCTTCTAGGTTTATAAAAAAAATAGACGCGTTCATATTAGATGTCAGAAAATCTGACCAATATGTAATAAAAGTGTCAAAGAGGAATAGCAAAAAGTATATAGAACAGTAGTGGTAGCTCCTTTCAATAATACTATTCAGTAATAAAAATTGTCTTGTAATTCTCATTTACTTTACCATATTTTGCACTTATATGGATTGTTGAAATGAGAAAACTATCACAAAGATCACTGATGAGGAACTATAGCAGATTCCAAAACGATCGTCTAATCTGCTAGTTCTGTATACTTTTTATTATTCTTCTGGCATCATTGTTTATTCAAAGCCTATTAATTTTAAATAATTAATCTGAATTGGTATGTGCATTGCCAAATTTGGAAAAAATTTATAGAACATTTTTTTGCAAATTAAAAATATTTTTCACAATAAATTAAATTTTTTTTTGGAAAGTTTTTTGAAATTCCTTTCCTAAAACAAATAACATTATCTTTCCAGAGACAAAGGTGATCACAGGTTATAGCTAGAAGTAATGGTTAGAATTCTAGCAGCTATCCGCTTAATCATTGTTTAAAAATTCTGTCTGGTCTGGTATCAAACATAAGAAGAAAAAAAAAAGAAGCGAAATAAAAATGTTATCTGTTCGGCAAGGCACAATATGACCTAGAAATTAAGAAATTCCTGCTGAAATATTTTTGACAAAAAAAAATGTTAAACCTTTATCAAAAAAATTAAAAAATAAAAAAAAAAAACACAGAAAAAATCAGTGAAATGAAATATTCTTTTTAAGTAAACATTTTGACAGCTTTCTATACCTTCAGCGAAACGATCGCACACACATACATAAACCCACGAAACCCTGTCATTGTGTTTGACATATTTACACACCATAAATACCACAAAATACTATAAGCAACAGCAACAACAAAAAACCACAACAACAATAATAAAAAACACCATATCAAGCCAAAAAAAAGAAAACAGTCAAAAGAATTTACCAAAAAAAAAAAAAAAAAAAAAAAAACAATAACAACACCAACAGCAAAAAAGTATTAAAAAGAATTTCAAGAATGCAGTTAGTAAATTTGAGTGCGAGTATTTGTTAAAAACAAAAATCAAACAAAAAAAAAGAAATAAAGAAATTCCTTCACTATTTTCTTTGTTGTTTTTTTTTTTTTTTTGGTTTTTTTGATTTTATTATTGACGCTTTGGCAAGTAGAGGCACCAACTAGGTAGTTAGAGGAGGTAAAGGAGGTAGAGATAGGTATGTAGGTAGGTAACCTTATCACTTCATTAGGCGAACTGCTGTTCTATGGCAACAATAAAGTATAAAAATATAAAATAACAGCAAAATAAATAAATAAATTCCACATGAATTTACAGCTTAAATACTTAAGACCTTTGTGAAAGGTGATTTTCATATTGAAATCGAATGAAAAAAACGTTTTTTTTTTTTTTTTTAAACTAGAATTACTAAAAAGCTTAAGTTTACTGCTGCATGCATATCATTTGACTTAATCTTCTACTCTATGCATTCTTCGCTAAAGAACAACAGCATACACGAACGCATGCGCAGTGATTTAAATATATATGCATACGTACGTATGTGCATAGCTATGTACGCTTGTATGTAGGTATATTTAAAGTTGCCCCAAAGCATAAAATAACTTAAGTCTAAAGAAAATATGGATTTATATATATGTATGCATGAACGTTCGAAGAGCATTATACAACAACCAGAACCAAAGATATCTTCGAATATAAAACTAAGCATGCAACAATCTGACATACCACATAAAATATTATACTTATGCGTAGAAGATATACACACCAACACCAACACCAACACACACTCACATACACATTCTTGAAAGGCAGAAAAAAAAGACTTACAACAAAAAAATGTTGTATTAAAAGAAGCAAGCAACAACAAAAATATATCTACATACAAAAGGCAATAAAATGCTACTGAAAAATAAAAGATCACAGCACCAAACATTAAGAAAAAACACAAAACTAAAATACAAAAAAAAAAAAGAAGAAGAACATCGAATGTGGAGGAATGCGGCAATATGCGCTGAAACGATGTGCTACACATTAACCCCTAGCCAGGTAAGTGGAATCAACTAAATGTCAGCCTAATCAGAGGGAAATCAGAAAAAAATACGAGTCAAGAAATAAAATGTGAAAAGATAAAAAAAGAGGCTTTGAATTTCGAGAGAACTTGGTTTCAGGACACCCATAATTTAATAAAAATTTCAAAATAAAACCGAGTACCCGATTACAATGATTACAGCGATTCTGTTTTGTATAAATTGGACTTGTGGAGATGTAAATTTGGAGGAGATATGAATCTGTGATTTTCCCCGTTTTTCGAGACTTTTTTCAGTTGACTTTGAAAATTTGGAATAGAGTTTCGTTTCAGTTAAGTTTTTTATTGCTCAAGATAGAAATATTCCTAAATTGTGCAGCAAATCAAAGAGGTGACCGGCAGATTCGATTTTGATTAGAAATGAAAATGCTGATACGATTTTGAGGAATTGAGGCAAATTTAGCCAAACTTAATCCTAAATAAACTTTAATAATTATAGAGAGGACTACTAAATAAAGAAGAAACTAAAATCAGAACCTTGTATCGAGCCTTCTTATTTGCATTAAACACAAGAAAATATCTAAGAATTTAGTTCCTAGAGTATATTGTGATTTGGTTCATTGCACTGTTTTTATTTTTTATCTCATAAGATCGAGTTTTAAGGTATTCTCCCTTTTTTAATACACAAATTTGAGGCATCGGCTAGACAAACCGATCGAGAAAATGCAGGTTGAAGATATAAATCATTCGTTCTGTAATTTATTTCAAGATCATTACTTTCTCTAGAAACCTACATTTGCCTTTCTAAGTAGCAAAACCTAGCCCAAGCCAGATTATAGTGAGTTCTCTGCCCTTTTCCATATGACATATTTTAAACAAATCATTCAACACCATAGTTACAAAAGCCATCAAATAGGAACCGAAAGTAACGTTTTAATGTTAAGTAAATGATGTTGGCTTATCTTTGAGCTTTATAATATTTTGCCTTCATTATTGGCACAAATGTGTTTTGAACATATTTCAGCCTTCCTTAAAAATCTCCATAAACTCTCCGGTCACTGTTCCTATTGTAAGTATTTGAATATGCTTTCAATCATCCAAGCCCTCTTAAAGAGAATTCACTAAGCTTCTCAGCAGCTATAGAAGTGAAAAAGGAATAATTCCGAAATAAGCTATTGTTACACGATTAATGCCTGATTCGAACTTTTGCTCATAAAGTCCTTTTCAAGTATTGTTTTAGAAACTTTATATTAAACATTCGAAAAAATCTGAAACTCCTCATTTCGCTGTTCAGATTCGATGTTCTTGAAAAAAAAAACTACAAAGAAGGCGAGAACCTCGGTTTAGGTCACCTACGGACTATTGTGTAGTTTATTTATTTCCCTACAATTTCTCTAGCTACTTTCCGCAATAATTTTTGACTTGTCACAGTTTTAAAAAATATAACAGAGTCGTTGAAGATTACCCAAAAAACACTCTTACTTATTTTTTTTTTTTTTAAATATTATTTGGGTGCGCTGATGATCTTGCTGCTATGGAATGTAGCGTGATCGTGTAATGCAAAACTAAAAGAGGAGAAAAAAATATGAATGTTGCAGAAGGCAGCACCAGCAGCAACAGCAACAGCAACATTTTTGATGCGATTGCAACTGATTGCAAAGCGTGTTTATATTTTTATTTATTTTTCGTTTTTGAGTTACAAAAAAATAAAAAAGAACAACAATTTTTATATGTATTTTTTGCAATACTAAACACTTGTCCCACTCCACTCCGCTCCTTAACACCATCCATTACTGATCGTGTTTTCTTGCACTTTAGAAAAACAGAAAAACAAAAAACTCAAAATAAAAAGAAAAGATTTTTGCACATCTGCGTGTATATCTCAAAGTAATTTATCAAAAGTTAAAATAAAAAAAATAAATAAATAAAATAAGCATAAGAACTTGAGTAAAGTATTATGCACACAACATTCCAATGTTAGTGTGTATGGAAAATTGCTACCTACCTACCAACCAATGTTGTTGTTGTTGTTGGCAGCAACAACATAAGCGCATATATCACGATCACTCAGCAATAATGTGTAAGAAAGCATATGATCAGCAGAAAATAGCATAGGAACTTAACTACCTATAGGTAGGTATTTACTACTTATAGTATGATGGGTAAACATGTGTGTGTGTGCTTGTGCCTTTATGCAATTTGTATGTATGTTTGAATGTGTATGCATGACTTTTGAATAGTGCTTGGAAAACTTAATTTTCTGCTCACGTTTGCAGGAACAAAAAAAGACAAGAAGAAAAATGAAAAAGAATTTTGCGAAAAAGAATGACAGCTGAATTATTACAAATCGATACTTGAGAGTTTGTTGGTGTTGTTTGTCTGTTTCCCCTCGCTGTATTACAATGAAGTTGAAGGATTTGTTGTACGTAATGGTAATAACTGGTTGGTTGCGACAATGAAAAATTGAGTTTCAAATTGGTTTGTATAGTTTTTTTTGTTTTATTTTTAGTTAGAAGAATCATATCGATCGAATGGTGATAATTTCCTTGAGATGGGGAGTACAGTGAATGAAGTAAGTATGAGCCTCAGTTAGTATATTGCAGGATATAATCGAATTATGAAAGAAATATTAATATTACTCAAGAATTAGGAGGCAAGCTTCCAAACGGCAAAGATAGGAATCACATAGAGTTAGATATGATCATAAAGCCATTCGGAACCGGCGTTAATCTGTAGGTTCAACCATGTGGTATCACAATTGGTCATTCTGGCTTATAAAATTGTGACTTATCCGAAGCTATCTGACGAGTTATGGATAATGGAAAGTGAACTTTTTCAACCACATATTTTTTTTTGTTAAATTATTAGTTAAAAAAATACAATAATTGTATTTTTTTTTATTTGAATTAGTTCAAATCGTGTAAATCTTAGATCAATGCTAAAAAACTGTATTTTTGCTTGATTTGATATATAATTATCTAACATTATCTATACTTTTGAATATCTCTGAAAACAGTCCTAATCGGGAACTCTTTGTCTCAAAAATGTCAACAGTAGAACTTCTTTTTAGTACAAATTTTCTAGAATATCGCTCAATTCGAATTACTTTCTATTGGTATAACTTAAGAACAACCTTTATTGTAGTGGCTTGCAATGAAAGTTTGAATGAATTACAGTTCTCTCGTCACAGTGGATGAATAAATTTATCTACATTTAATAGGTAATTAAGGGACTACTAAAAGTATGTTTGCGTCCTCAAAATACCAGATATCCAGCTGCTTTTCTGTAAAAATAGGAACAGCAGGAACTTGGGTAATATGAATATAAGCTCTAAGAATTTCACTACTTTCTCTCACTACTTGACGCCTAAAATCCTTGGGCTGCAATATACTTTAAGATAGATAAAGATTCTATAGAGGCTTGTTTTGGTATGAAGTGGAATCTAATCGATTTTCGGATAGGTATACATTCAGCAGAGACCAGTTTAGGTGTTATTCTTTAAGAAGGTATGGTTTGTGTATGATAGCTTAAATGTTTCCTACTTTTTGTTAAAAATACATTTTGCAAAGGCTTGTCTAATTGTTTCGAGCAGGTATGAGTTTTTGCTTGCCTAGAAATGCTATATTTTCCTGGCATGTTATAACAAGTTCGGTGTTTAAAATAAGCGATCTAGCAAATGCCAAAGAATACAATATAAACTTATTACTATAGTACAACATATAAGTTTATGGTAAAAACTTTAAAGAAACGCGTCTTTTTTCTTAATTCTATCTCATGTGTATGTACATAAAGCTTTATATAATTTTATATACTGCAAGAGAATGATACATATTACACAAAGCAGAATCTATTTGTACCTATGTATAAATATTGCTGAATTATAGCGATGTAACAACAGCAACAACAACAGCAAGTAACAAACGCATTTACAGCAAAGTAGACAACATCCAACTCGACAAAGCAAAGCAAAGCAAACTAAACTAAACTCTCCATGATAACAATTTGATTATATACATGTGTGTGTGTGTATGCATGCATGCATGTGAGTGTGTTCGTGTGTATGTGCGAAAATTGCTTGTATGTATGTGTAACATCCAACATTTCCAACCCAACAACGGCGGATGCAACGCAATCACTTGGGGAAATATTTTGCTTGCTAAAGAAAATGTGCAGAAAAAAAAAAAAAAAATAAATAAAAATTCAAAGTCTCAAGTCGTTGTCCGTCCGTTCGTCTGTCCGTCCGTCTGTCGACGTCAAGTCAATGTCTGTGCTTTTCTATGTGGTAAAGTTTTAAGCCTGTCTTATTGCATACAGTACTTCATCTAAAAACTTGAATTATACACATTTATTGACAAGGGAATGTGAATCAACATAAGTTTACAACAATGTGATAACTTTAACTGTATTATATAAGTTCTTAGATTTTCCATGCCATTTTGAAGTTATGAAATAGGAATTTTTTTCCACAAAATTCGAAAAATCTGTTACATTGTATTCAAGCGTTCAATATATATGTAGAATAAGTTTTTATTTTATCTCTTTTAGTCTTGGAGATATTGTTTATGAAAGTTCTAAAATTTTATTTTTATTTCGCCTTTTTAAATGATATAAAAAATATTATCGTGCTTGAAATTTTTCTTTCTTTTGTACTAATGATGGAACACATATAGAGTCATGAATATGACGACTCTGTTTTTGCTTTATCTTCAGATCAGCTAGAACTTCAAAGAGATTCAGGAAATTATATTTCCTTTTTCTGTGTTCTCTCTTCTTCCAAATTTTTTGGCATGTTACTGTATATTTTTCTGAACAGATCTTGCAACATTTTTTGCTACACAACTCTTTGATTAAAACAACAACAACAACAAAAACAACGAATGAGACTCGCATCTTGCACCACTACCAGCACCGCAAGCTCGGAAAAATGATTTTTCAGCATATTTACTTTTTGTTGTTTTTGTTGCCTGTTATTTTCTTTAACTCTTTCTCTTATTTTTCCCACTTCTTATGTTACTTCCATTTACTTTTTGCGCATTTTTCTATGTAAGTATGTTGTTGTTGTTGTTGTTTTGTTTACTTGCTTTAAGTTTTTCATGGCATCGCTTTGAAAAACTGCATCTAGATGCAACATATATCTACGTACATATATCTTCTATACATACATAGATATAAAACATCTATGTACATAAAAATATATGTATTGATATAAACACATACATACATATTTATATGTGCGAATGTTGTTGTCGCTGGTAAATGAAAAAAAAAAAAAAAAAATTGTCGTTGCTGCATTTTTTATTTGATTTTCTTTGAAGTTTTCTTGCATTAGTTGAGGAGCGTTTTTTGTTGTTGTAATTGTTGTACATAGTTAGACTATGTATGCTCTTATTTTTTTTTTATAGTAGATAAACACATACATTCTACAGTGTCTTTTGCTTTAAGTTCGAGCTTGAGAAAATTCGTACGTTCAATTCAAACAGAATTTATGTATGTAGGTATAGACGGAATTACCCAGCAAAAAAAGCGAGTTACTAAGTATTTTTTTAACGCCTGCATAGCTCTCTATATCTGCCCTAGGATGTTTGACAAGAAATGGAGCCTCTCACGTAGAGTGCCGTTCTAAACATTCGTACCCAACAACCATTCCATATTAATTAGACATTATAACAAAGAATTCAAGCTAAAACTACCTTAAGTATCTATTCTGAGTAGATCAACCCAGTGCCCTTACTTCTTCCTTCTAATATCGCCAATTAACTTGAAATATTCCGTATTAATTCTTTAATTCCTCAAATGTAAAATTGTGGCGCATTATGATTCTAGATAGTAAACAATTTACACCCAAAATTCCATGATCTAACAAAATTTATTTAGAATAACTTTATTGATTTCATTTTAAAATTATTCACACCGTCAGTAAAGTGTGGAAAAAATATCATATAATAACTACGAAAATATTTATTTTTATAATTAGCGCGCTCAAATATTTTTTATTAACATTCCAGAGCAAAATCAAAAGCAGCACCAATACAATATTGAATGAAAAAGAAAGAAAAAATAAAGCCACAGCAACCAACAACCAACAACAATAATAAATTTAACAAATATTTTAACTTTTGCAAAACGCAAATGAATGTAAAAAAAAAAAAAATGTTAAAGAAAAAGCAAAAACAAAATTAAAACAATTTTGCAAGTGAGAAATATTTTAAAAATTTATTTGCGCATTTTGCTATTTTCATTTTTATTCCAATCCAAACCATTTCTTTTTTTTTCTTTTTTTATACATATTGAAATTATTTTGTAATTTGTGCCGGTAGCGCAAAAATTCCAAACTACTATAAATTTATAAATATGTATGGTACATACGTACACATAGAAACATGAATACTAGATATAAATTATTATAATAATAATGAAATAAAATTTGTTTATTTGTACACGTTTTGACTTTGGAATGTTTGTTGTTATGGTGGTTCTTTCATATAATGCTACTATAATAAAGATAAACTAATGAGATACAAAAAGCTAAAGTGCTGCGAAGTATGGGGAAAAAATTGTGAATTGCTTTTCAAGCACTGGCTGTATGGGACTCGATGTTGAGTCAATAGTTGTCAGTGTTTCTTCAAGTTAAGTTGCACTGAGTTTAAAGGAATTTTACTCCCAATTTCCACACAGCTATTTTTGTTGAATGATTTCTATTAATTCACATTTCGTGTTGCCATTTACATACATCAGATAAGATTTCTTGAGCAATTCTGTTAATGATAAAAAGAAATGCCGACAGAACGTACGACAGTTCACACATTCATTATTCATCCTCGAATAATATAAATTGTCCTTTGGTGTTGTTATTTGCATATACGTACGAAAATATTTTTTGAGCAATCCTGTTTGAAATAAAAAAGGAATATTAAAAGAACGAACGACACAAAATGAATCTTCCCAGAAGGAGCAAAACTCTAACTGCCTCCTTTCGTCCTTCCTTTCCCGCACACAAAGTTAAATTATGAGGGGAAAAAATTACTGTCTCGAAATGAAAACTTAGTAAATGTTTTTGGGAGTGTTAAGTTAAACGACTACAGTTAGATAGAGAACTTATACTATGCATACTATGGATTTGAATGCTTTTAGGCATTGAAACTCACTTCTTATCAAATAATTGAAGTGAACGAAAATTTTGCGGATATGCATACCGGTCTAAAATTTCAAAGTTCATTTTCCTTTTTGTTGGAACTTCAAAAGCAATTTTCATGAACACAGAACTCAGACAAGTTTTACATCCATTGTACTATATCCAGTGTTACCTTTAGCTATTCTTTAAATCTACCAGATATTTTTATAAACCTGAACACATCCTGCGGTGTCGAAGAGCTCAGGTGTTCGTCTCTCAACACTCCAATGGCAAATATACCAACTCTGGTCCGACAGAAAGCGGGGCAAACACTAAGAAAGTAGTCTGCCGTCTATTCACAACAGGAGCACAGAAAATCCTAGCTCCCAGGCCAATCATACTCAGAGAAGTGAGCTGCGTATAATCACACAAGCTGCCAACAGATCTCTCTGTTAAGTGTTAACAGAAAGTCTGTTAGACGTTGAGACAAAGATCTCGGTCTCTGCCAACAGCCTTTCAGTTCCTTCCATTTACGATTGTGGGTCAAATCGACCGACTCATTAATGGTGCTCCTGATGGCTGTAGGCGACAAATAGAAACCAGTTTTCGAATCCTTACTGGCCAGCAAGTTAGGAGATTAATTTCCTGAGATATCACGAGGTTATTATGTTTTCCATTAAATCAAGCCTTGATTTTCAATACATGACCAGTTTAGAGGATTAAGCCAGGTTCCAAAAACTTCTGCTTGAAAAACAGAAGCATGCAACCCAAGAGAGAAGTGAATGTGCGGTACACATTGTGCACTCTATCATTTTCAATGAAGACCCCAGACCCCGAACTGTATTCGGTTTTGGAGCCGTCAGTGAAAATGCGCTTACAATCAACTCCAGATCAAGATCCCGGGAAAAAACAGGTTTGGGTTTCTATATTTTTATTATAAAGCGCTGTTTTAAAGCTGGAACTGTTGGTATTGTATTGGATTGTATTAGTTAATCCTCAAAAGAGAAGGCATAACTTAGCAAAGCCAAGTGGAATGGCTAGAAGAATTCCATTAGATCGCATTTACGTAGATTTCAAAACCTTCATGGCTTGGTATATTATCTGCCTCCTAAATTTTTTTAAGAGACACACAATTTTAAAATCTTTAAAAGACTAGCTAATGATTTTTCAATCTAAAACAACGTGTTGCGTTATACAGAGAAGCCCGAATGGTTTAGTTTCGGTCACCGATCCGTTCTTCATGTGGATAAGCCTGCCGATTGGGTTGATCGCATCCACTGGGATTTGTTGTTAAAGAAAGCAAATTTCAAATTCTTTAGGGGAAAAAAATTACCAACAAATTTGTTTGCAGACATATAGTTTTTTATTAAGTATTTAATAATAATTTCTTGAAATTGTGTTAATATTCAAAAAAAAAAAAAAAAAATATCGAATATTCACATTCAAACCGAAGCCGAACGAAATTAAGCTTCATTATTATTTTTCAAGTTTTTCTTCTTAGTTTTTGGTTTTTGTTAAATTTTTTTTTATTTTTATTTGAGTTCGCTATTGTGCCATAATACCATATATGATACATACTACATATATATACTAAAAACCGAACCACCAAATATAACTAAACTAAATGTTTATCTTATAAATACCTTTTCTTAAAGCCAATAAAAATATTTGCTCTTCGCACAAATACAGTCACAAAATTGAGGTTTTTGTTGTTGGTATTTTGAAACTTTTTTTTTGCAAGCGTAAAATATTTTTGTTTAAATAAAAAAGCGAGCGCAAAGCAAAAAAAAAAAAAGAAGAAAAAATACAAAAAAATAACTTAAAGATAACACAAATATGGCCGTCTTATAAAATCATATCGTAGTTGTTGCTGTTGCTGGTTAGTAAAAATAAATACTAAATAAAATATAATAATAATAAAATAAAAAATGCCTACATCAGCGAAAGCTACGCTGACATTTTAGCTTACGGCTTACGTATGTACGGATAGACAGACAGACTAAAGATATATGTATGCATGTGTAAGAAGCCACTTTTGGGTTGCTAACCATAAATGCAAAATAGACAGCAACATGCCATATGTATGCAACAACAACAACAATAAGTAAAACAAACATATGAAATTTGTGTAAAGTAAAGCAAAGTAAAGTAAAATGAAAAACGCTAAAAAAAATGAAAAAAAAAAAATAATAAAAAAAATTAAACGCGCTACGATAAGCAATTTTAAAGAAAACTATATACAACTACAAATATGTACACACACATACATATTGTATATATATATGAATAAAAAGTCATATTTGTTTATTCGTGTACATAAAGAAGCCGTCTGTCATCGATAAAATGGTTAAGGAATTTTTATGGCATATCGACAATAAAGCGTGCAAAAACTGCAAATAAAAACTATTATTATTATTATTTATATATGTAAGAGTATGTATGTACACAACAATTACTTATATATGTATGTTTATGTACATACAAACCTACTTACTTATGTGCCAACATGTATGTACTGTGTCTATATTTACTTTATGATAATGTTATTTATTGTTGTTGAGGGCAGGTTAGTTATACTTTAAGGTATTCAACAAATAGCATTGAAAGTTTTTGATTTCATTCCTTATGAGTTATTATAATTATGGAAAATTAAATGAGTGAAGTAATTTAAGCAAATGAAGACAAAATCAAATACAGCAGAGCCTCGATAGTTTGATGAGAAACTGCGGCGGAATGAGACATGTTGAAAGTAATAAATATGTAGAAGGCATGAAGGTCTACAAACATTTCGAAATTTATACGAAACATAGCAAATAATGTAATTTAGATACAGCTGAAAAAAATAGAGCAGTGTAGGACTTTGAAGTTTGGTAATGCCGGAGAGTATAAACAGAAAACTAAACATTGTATTTCTTGAGAAGGTAATGGTAAAAAAAGTCTATGGGCAAAGATTTATATGAAATAAAATTTCGAATGAAAGACTACAGGTTATGGCTTTAACCTTAAATGGCATCAAAAATTATCAATAAATAAACGCCCAATACGCTAGTTTCCAGTGGAAAAAAAAACCATACACCTTCAGTTCCTTCAGTTCGATATCCAAATTAAGACGAATCATTATTTAACTGTCTATGGTCAAATTGAAATCTTATAATGAAAGTATAACGAATCATCGAATGCTCTCAGCAGAAAATGTCTTTGAAAACAAGGCACGTATATCTAAGAAAAGTATATATTTGTACTAAAAAGGAACAACAGACTAACTCGAGCTATGATGGAAACTATTTTTCTCATATATTTTTGATTATAAACAGTTACGAATTTTTTAATAATTTGTCGAATTTTCGATTTACATATTTGTTGAATTATATATAATTTCAAGAATGATTTTTCATTTAAACAGATTTTTCTAAAATAGTAAAAGCGAGTAAATAATCTGGCAAGAAAATGCTGTTATTTCTTTTTACCACAGATATATGTCTTACATCGAGAAATTGCTAAGAGGGTTCAGAGTTTAATTTTTTGCCCCTTTAAATTATATTTTCGATTCATTTGAAACAACTAAAATTTATAAGATATTCATCGAAGAGGAAGGGGGTTTATCCCTAAATACCGCCTTCTCTCCCCAGTCCCTCCTGGGCTTTTTTCCTATGAGAATGGACCCTGAACTTAGGAAATTTCTTATGCTCTTGCGTGTTATGCTATTGATCTAAAACTAATTTCCATTAACCATACTTTGTTTGTAGTTTTTTGAGCTAAATCCAAGCCACGTGTGGGTTAAGATTTCTCGTAATTCTGAATAGTTATGTTGCCAGAATCAGAGTCAGCGCTTAAAACTGCATACGAAACCACTGCAAAAAAACTAAATTCCCCGGGCCTGTGCTTCTGATGAGATTAATTATACGGTCCTCAATAATTTCGTTTCGGAAAAAGTAAATTGCTAATTTTTTTCAGAGGCATTGAGACAGAATCGTCTAAACGCTAAAAGTTTTAACAGTTTTAAACAGCTCCATGATTTTCTTCAACAGCAGAAACCACAATTAGTTACAGGATTCGATTAAATATATCTATAATTATTATAATATTATTATTGTTTTCGCTTACTAAAACTTCTGGTTATATAAATTGGTATTTTATAACTAAACCATATTAAAAACAAACCTTCATTAACAATAATTACATTTAAGTATGCAAATAAATAAAACTAAAAAAAAAAAACTAAATATCAAGAGAGTGTGAAAATATTTTTGTTACATACTGTATGTGTGTGTAAGTATGTACATATAAGTATAAAATAAAAATACAAAAGCAAAAGAAAAAAGAAAAAAATTAAATGAAACCAAATGGAAGAAACAAAAGCAACAACAAAAAAGTTAACACAAAACATTCCAATGTGATGATTAAGAGTCCAAGTATAGCTGAACTCACAAATGAAACTCGAAAAAAAATAATAATATACATTTGCAACAACAAAACAGAATAATACACATACAACAACAAACATAAGTACACGCGAGAGCAAAAGTTAAATAAAACAACCGCGAGAAATAAAGCAAAAAATTGCAAAAAAAAAAAAACAAAATTGAAATAAAGCTTTGCAAATGTATCTCTGATCGAAATGGATCGTATCGGATCAGTTTTAAGTAGTGTTCCTTAGCACAAAATTCACACACACACACACATATACATTGAAAAATGTGCGCGCATGCAACACATACATACGTATGCATGTATACATGTTAATTATAAACAATGGGAAATGTTTGTGCTATGAATTTTTGCTTTTTTTGTGTTGCTTTTGCAGCTTTTAAATAATTTATTTCACATTCTGTATAACTAAGAAATTTTCGATTTTTTGTTTATTTAAAAATATGAGTTGAAATTGAAATCAAACACATACAAACATAGACGTAGAATATGCACGCTGGTTTATAAATGAATATTTTTAATAATCTATAATTTCATTTTGTTGGCAATCTGTGTTGCAATAATGAAAATTCCTAAAGAGAATTTTTTATTTATAAGGCATTAAAGTGCAATAAATTTGTGTGATTATTATCGCTTAAGGAGAAGGGGGATTTTACTTAACAAACATTGGTTCAAATAGCGCAGCGAAATACAGCGAAGAACCTAACGTCTGCATATACAAACTACAACTTAGAACTTCATAGATCAGTAATCCTTGAATCAGAATTTCACATAAAAGAACTCTATGGATCAAAAATTCATAGAAAGAGCAGAGACCAAAATCCTAAAGATCAATATTATATACATAGATTAGAGCTTCAAAGATCAAAAAATCCTGAGTAAGAAATTCATAGATCTAAGTCAGGCCAATCTAAGTTTTCAAATGGTCGCTGGGAATAGGCATCTATTTCGTAAGAATTTTAAGGGCATATATTAAAAATTCCTTTCAAAAATAATATAGTTCTATCTTATCAGGTCAAAAAATTTTCTAAAAAAAACTGGACGCTTCAACTGGCGAAAAGCCTGAATTTCTACCTCATAGAAAATCTTTGACGAAGTTTTTTACAAAATGTTGAAAAACACAATTTTACGTCAATTTATTTTCATTTTTTTATTAGAATTTTATAACAAATATTATAAATTTTGAGGTTCATTTAAAAAAGTTTAGAAATTCTCCTGGACTCAATTGATTTTTCCGTTTAATTGTGCTTGAAATTTGACTGAAATTTTTCGAATAATTAAAAAAGAAGTTGCACATTTATATTGAATCAATTAAGCGAAGACTACTCCAAATATTATTTTCACGAAAAATATATATATTTTTAAAAATTGAAATAAATTCATTAGTCATAATGTCATAACTCAAAAAACGTAATTTTGCAGAAAACGCGTTTAAAGTTTTCAATTGACTCCCACTTTGCACAAAAAAGAAGAAATCTTATAATTCTCATGCGAAGAGTATACAAGATATTAATACGAAATTTTTACACAATGAATAATTCTGCATCATTAACTCAAAAATCGTGTTTTTTGACTTATGACAGTCTTTTAGTAAATGAGCGATATGTAGTTTCTACATGCAAAATTCATTTTAACTGAATACCCCACGCACGATGAGAGAATTTTATGCTCATTTCGTTAAAACGTCAAGCCATGATTGGTCAATTGAAAGCATAGAATATGGTATTTTCTCTCATATGTGCATGAACTCTTTTGAAACTAACTATACGCACATAACTATTTGATAAATAACTAGTATATAATATAAGTAATCCAGTAGATTTGTCTACATACCGATCTCTGGGATCCAGCCAGGTTGTCTTTTTTGTGTTATGATCGATGTAATAAATTTTTCCGTCGAAATCTTTAGCAATATCCCAACCATCTGGCAATGGAAAATCACCATGATGTTGATGGTGATGATGATGATGATGATGTGTTTGTTGTTGCTGTATTTTTGGCATAATTTCAAATTGAAATTCCTTCACGATGTCGACGACGATCAAAATTTTATTACCAACAAATTGTGTTGTTGTTGTAGCACCAGCAGTAATAGCAACAGCAAGTAAAGCAGCAGCAACAGCAACTAAAGCAGCAATGAAAAATGCGAACACGCCAAAAATTATAAACGCCAAACAACAACAGCAGAGCAACAAAGTTTAACTTTTTGTTGTTGTTTTTTTTTCTTTTTTCGTTTTGTTTTGGGCGGCAGTCAGCAGCGTTTCACTATTTTTTGTTGTCAATTGATAGCCGATGGTTTCTCGATATCAATGGCGGCAATATTGATAGCGTTTAAAGATATTGTTGCTGAATTGATGATGAAGTTAAAGTTGATGCTGGTGTTGTTGATGGATGTCGAGGAAAATGTTTTCCTTCTATTATTGCTGTATCAATATTCAGTATGTCATATTTACGAAAACGATTTTTGCATACGCGCGCGAGCAATGAAATTTGAACAATAACTTTTTCACGGGGTCACCAAATCTAAATTGAGAAAGATTTTCAACGTTTGTTGCTGTATTTAGTTTCAACAAAAAGTAATTTATCTTACAGTTGTTGCAACATCTCCACCATTAAATGAATTCTAAGCTACACTTGCATAAATTATTTTGATTATTTAAATTTATCTTTTCAGTTGGCTCAATTAATTGTGCTCGCTTAATTTTTATCACACATTCTTTTTTACAATAACAACAGCAACGACATTACATTACATTATAATCATTATTATTATTTTGAAAGCATTTCATTATGCACCGCAGCGCAGACGACTTTAATCTCTCCGTGTGAGATACAGATATCTTCACTCGCGCAGTTACTTTCTGCTGCTTCTTTCTTCTTCTTCTTCTTCTTATTATCATTCAGTGCACACACACTCACATACACACATTCACACTACCGTATTTCTCAGTTAAACTCAGAGTGCTCAAAGAGTTTCGTCATAAAAAAAAAATACACACAAAATTTTAACTCATGTTTTTTCTTCTTCAGTTGCCACTTCTTCTTCTTCCTTGGCTGCTTCTTTTATTTATTTATCAGTTAAGTTTTGTTTTTATGATAAAATTATTATGATTATTTTTGTTTAATAAAATTTTAAAATTCATTCCATTTACAAATCAGCAGCAACAATTTAAAACCGTTTTTCTTTATGTATAATTTTTTTTTATTTTATTTTCTTTAACATTGGCAACCAGCGATGATTGCAACCGCGACTGCGAAGACGACGTGCAGAGCAAGCGAGCGAACCAGCGACTTCTGAAGCGATTTCGTTTTAGCTCTCGACGAGTGGTGGTGCTGGTGCTGCTACTGCGGCTGGTGGCATCTCGTTCCCACTAACACGTTTAGAGCAACGCGCTATTTTTCTATCTCTTTTGCTGCATTCCATTCCATAAAAAAAATTATTAATTTTTTTTTGCTACTTCTTTCATATTATTTGAGGGCAAAATTCTTCACTGTTTTATTTGTTTTTTTTTCTTTTTGTTATTAAATTTTTATTTCTGTTGTTTTTATTTATTTTAATAATTCAATTTTGCCTATTTTTAATTGTTTAATTGAATTAATATTTCACGCTGACACACTTGCTTATAATTTATTATTAGATAACTGTAATTTAATTATTACTTTTAATTATAGACTAATTTGGAGCTTTCTTTTCTTTTTGCTGTGTGAGCAAAATTTTTTTATTTTTTTAGTTTTGTTTGTTCTTCAGCATTCGCTCAGCGTTCAAACGTCGTGAATGGGTTTACGGTGTGAGCTGATCTGATCGTTGTGGAATTGTTAATTTAATGTGAAAGACACAATGGAAAAAATATACTCGCATATTTAGTTGTAAGATCGGAAAAACTGAGAAAGTGAGAGCGTATTTCAAAGATGTATGAGAGAGACATCGAAATGTTTATGTGTGTGTGTGAAATTTTTGTGGTTTAATTAAAATGAAAGCATTGCCATATGGAAAATTTGTGAGCACATGAGTAATGAATGGGTTGCAAGCAGTGCTGTCGTTTTGAAAATTTTATGGGGAGGGATTTTTCCTTTCGAGCGGAGGATTTTGCTTTAAAGGGGAGGAATTTTTCAATATGTTTTAAAAGTTTTTAACAAAGTATATTGCTAAAAGTTCCACTTATGGATAGAAATCGTTTGTTAAAAATTTAAACATACTTAAAGCTTTTAAGTTATGAAAAATAAACCAATTCATATAAAAACAAAATATTTCATCTTTGGAAACAAACGGTGCAACATTAATATTAGTAAATAATAATAAAAAAACAAAGAAGATTAAAAAACTAAAACAAGCATTTCTTCGTTCTTCTCAAAACCGGGTATAAAAAAATAAGATGTTATTTGTGGTATTTTTGAACTAGCTCAATCGAAGGGACACAGTCGGAGTCATCATTTTGCTTTTAGCATTTCCTGACTAACATTAACTGCATTAACAGTTGCAGTCTGCAAGTAATTTATTGATATTTATTAAATATGCATATTCCATTTCACGCAGTTTTTCTACTATTGATTTAAGTTGTCAAAAATTACAAACATTAAGACAAGCTATAAATTTCGGATATGGAACGCGTAGTTTTGAAACTGAGGAGATTTTTCTGAAATTTCGACAAGATGGTGCTCTACAGCTGATTACAAAAAATAGTTGCTATCTTTCTTTTTCTTATGGGAAGTATAATTAGAATAGTAGAAATAGAAGAAGCACCATTATATCAAAACACCATCATGTGGTATGTTTACATCAAAATCTTACTAGTATCTACTAATAACCATAGAAAACTGCATTTAGAAAATCCAGAGATCACGCCTTTCTTCAATTTATGTAAAAAAAAAATTCTTTTGAATATTAGATTAATAATATATGAGCTAGTTATATTTTTCATATTATTGTGATTTACAAATTTTTTAAAATAAACAGTGCTTAATTATCACCAAATCGAACGAAGCAAATATTCAAGTTTAAGAAAGTTAAATAATCAATCTAAAAGCGATTTTAGATTTAATAGTCGGCTTTTTACGTATTTTTGTATGAGATAAATGTCATAAATTCCACTATTTATTTTAAAATCGCTTTTAGTTCGATTATTTATAAGGCAGAATGCAAAAGTGTGAAAAATTTGACTATGACAACTCTGCTCAAATATTTTTAGAGCGCAAGCAAAAAAAAAAATAAAAAAAAAAAATAAAATTAGGGTGAGACAGAAACAGAGAGAGAGACTTCTCAAAAAAATTATACTCAAAGTCATTTGAAGAAAAACATTTTTTTTTGTCTGCTCTTTTAATACCAACACCTGCAAATGATCAATTCTCACACACATTACATATCCAAATTGAAATGAAGAAAAAAATACTAAAAATGTTAATTTAAGTAAACTCTCAAATGGGAGATTTTTTTTTGGGTAATTTTTTATTTAAATCCAGGTGAACTACCTATTTCAGAAAGTACTCATTGAATTACAAATTGAATTCCATCATACAATTGCAAAACAAATTTCGTATTGTATGCCGCTGCTGCCGTATCTGTAGTCATAAAATATTATCATATTTTATATTACTTTTTTTAACATTCCAACAAAGCTTCACCATTCCGCCGCATTTGTTCGGTGGTGCTGCGATCGCTCGTAATAGTCAAGAAGAAAATACAAAAACGAACAAAAAAAAATCGGAACACAAAAAAGTATGTGAACATGAGTGAGCAGACGTGGTTTTTGCATCTGTGAGATACAAATGATGAGAGAGAGATAGGTTATTAATAAGCAGGTAGTTTACGCTCGCAAACACACACTCATACATACTGCAGAACGCTCATAAACTTGTCTAATGTACACATGCTCAAAGACAGACAAGGCGAGTTATGAATTGGTCGGGGATGCCAACTTGTAAAATCGAAACTAAATTAAATACCGGCTTTGAGAAATATGAAAATATATATCTTTATTACTGTCTGTGATATTATTTTATTAATAACATTTATTATACAAGTAACTCTTAAAAAGTGGTATTAATTTAAAGTCTCTAGGGAATTAGTTTTGGATTGGACTTAAAGTACCAATAATTATCGCAACACTGAAGAAAAGTTTCTGCAATAAAATTTAGAAAATTTAGTTAATCCATTTTGCTCGGCTTATTTGCATAGAAGTTACTTAAAAGGCGACTAGCGAAGATTTCAAAATAAAAACAAATTTTTTAAATTCAATTTATTTTATGGATTTAAAAAATTTTTAATAAATAATTTTTGTAGAGCATGACTAAATAATTGGCATCCCTGGTATTGTGACATTCCATTCGACAACAACAAAATATATGTGCATCAGAAAAGACCAGCAATATCATATCTATGCATATGTGCGCGTTTGTATCTATGTGGAAAAAGAGTGTATGTATGTGTGTGTGTGTGTGTGTGGGTCTATTTATTTAATTCGCTTCATGTTGGTCGAGTTAATCAGATTTCTTATACAATATTTGTTGAATACATGTAACTTTTTTTCGATTTGTTCTTTCTGTTTCGTTCTTTCTGTGTGTGTTTGTTTCATTTCTTTTGACTGCTGTTGGGCTGTGTTGGCATAGCCTGAGAATGTATGTAAATGTCGAAGTGTTGTTGTCAGCAATAAACAGAAGCGAAATGTATCTTTGTAAACAAAACAATCAAGCATTTATCTGACATTTATGTGGCCCCGCATTCTTTAGATAAATTCTGATTGATTTGGAATTTCTGTACGCGTATACTCGAATGAGTAAATATATTTATGTACATGAGTATATTGTGTAATGAGGAAAACATTGTGTATATCTCCCCAAATGTGCGTACATTCGGCGAAACGTAGGGAGAAGGGTGTGGAATGTTTCACTTAATGCACGCATTGAATTTATATGAGTCAATTTAAAAGTATTTAGGAAATAATATTCGGTTTTTTTTTTTTTCTTTTAATTATTTCATTTGGTATTTTATAATTGAGTGCATATATCCAAAAAACTTCAAAATTTTCTCATGAGCTAATTTGAGAAATTCGTTTCTTTCAAAACTTTTTAAATAATATCTTCATTATATTGAATTCTTTTAAATTCGGAGATGATACTCGCTATACAATTCAGATTAGTTCCCATGTTGATATCACATAAAGGAGATGATATCATTATCCACTATAGGCATAAATATATACGGTCAGTAAGAAAAACAAACACTCAGACTTGCAAATTAGCTTTCTCAGAAATTCGGTTAATGCAAAGGTTTTCAAAGTTTGAGGTTTGAATAAAAAATACTTTTAAGTACATAGAAAAAATACGCATTTATGAGTATGAACGTAAAGTGAAGTCAGTGGAATTCTGATTGAGGTTTTATAGCGTTTAATTGGTTATTACAAAACTCTGATTTCTTAAGAATAATATTTCAGTTTCATATATCACGAAGTGAAGTAGATTTCATATTATGATTTTTTCCTGTAGTGCAGAGTATCAAACGCAAGGGATTCTGTGCAGGAGTCTATTACATACCACATGCGCCAAATTCCCCACTTCTTTCCAAATGTAACATTTTCGTTTTATTTTAAAGCCATTTTAATAAAAATGAGATTCGTTAACTACATCAGAGACGGGGAAGAGTTTGATCCCTGGGTAAGGTTACGTGTGCATATCTTTTTTTGGCTCTTCTTTTTGAATTTATTTATTTCTTATTAATTATTTTGTATTTATATTTTATTATAAAACTTATTGCTTAAATCCATTATACTCCATATACGAGTTTAAAGTTTTCAATTGACTCCCATTTTGCAGAAAAAAGAAGAAATCTTATAATTCTCACACGCAGAGTATACAAGATATTAATATGAAATTTTTACACAATGAATATTTCTACATCATTAACTCAAAAATCGTGTTTTTTTACTTATGACAGTCTTTCAGTAAATGAGCGATAGGTAAATATTCCCAAACGATGGAGATTTTTAATTTCCGGGGTAATCGATTTCTCAGGGTTAT
Organism: Toxonevra muliebris; assembly: GCA_963691655.1. Classification (NCBI taxonomy): domain Eukaryota; kingdom Metazoa; phylum Arthropoda; class Insecta; order Diptera; family Pallopteridae; genus Toxonevra; species Toxonevra muliebris. The sequence goes on along the minus strand of OY829327.1, from coordinate 26,736,204 downwards.
CAATCGTAAATGTTACGAATGGGAGAAATACATGCTTCATTTTTTTTTTGTAATAGCTAGGTTTTCATTACTTAATTTTATACGAAATGTATCCCAAGTTCCATTTTATTTATTGAAATATTACAATTCAAAAGAAGCTTTCCTGCAAGTCTTGTATCTTAAATAAATTTAGAAACTTAAATCATCACAATCAAGAAACTGCACTCCTTCGTCTTCAACAACTTGATTCAATTTTGGAAAAATGCTAATTTTTTTTATTTCTTTTGAAAGATTTTAAGTTTACTTTTAATAGATGCATTTAATCTTGGAATGAAAAAATGTAAGTGCTCCTACTCTGCTCCAAAATCAGCATTTATTTCTTTGAAAATAATTTAATAAAATTATTTATTTCATTTAAAACTATTGGTAGTTCTGGCGGCAAATTTATTGAAGCAAGTTTTTTTGTACCATATGATATGAAAACTAAAGATTAATGCCATATAAGAAAATTTTGTAATGTTAAGAAAAATCTATAGATATGTATGTATTAAAAGTACAAATGGGCAAAAAAATTAAGTATGTATGTTCTGGGTCTCAAAAAATTTTTATCTTATAAATTTTGAAACACTGTTCGAATATGTTTTGTTACGATATGTTACAACCAAGAGGGAGGGGTTCAAATTGGTCAAAATTTGAGTTACGTAATATGTGAACGGCCCCTAAGATACTTCGTGAATACCCTAATAGTTTCAAAAAAACATAACTTTTATTGGAGGGATGGCAAGATTTATTGGCAAGGGATGAAAATTTTATAATATATTATGAAAATATGAAAAGGTAGAGATCCCAAAATTTTTTAAAGATGTTCGAGACTTTTATGTACAATTAAAAACTCGAATAGTATCTGGGTACATATTCAACTACATATTACCATTTATAAATACGTGTATACAGGCTGAGCGCTCTAAGAACAATAAGTGGTTTTCGGACAATTTCGGAAGATGCGGCATGCGTCGTAGCTGGTATGATACCGATCGATATACTGGCGGACGAAATGAAACGAGTCTATTGCAGAAGGAGCGGAAATCAGTTTCAACAAGATATTCCAGGCATCGCGAACGAAGAAAGGCTAGCATCATTAGCCATTTGGCAGAATAGATGGGAGAACTCATCGAAAGGCAGGTGGACGTATATACTTATCCCTAAGATTGAAACATGGATAAATAAAAAATATGGAGAGACAAATTATCATATAACCCAGTTTTTAACGGGTCATGGAGGGTACAGAAAGTATCTGTACAGATTTAAGCATGACGACTCCCTACTTTGTCCTATCTGTAGGGACCAAGAGGAAGATGTAGAGCACGTAATTTTCAACCGTCGGCGTTTCAGCCCAACAAATATGACGTTGCCAAGCCCATCACACATTATAGAGTGTATGATCCAGTCGGAGGAAGACTGGTCAGAAATAAGTGGGTTCATCACGAATGTGCAAAACGACCTAAGGACAATTGAACGTCTTAGGAGAGCAGACTTGACGAATACAGCCTAAAGGCTAACCAGCCCTGCGAAGTAATACCTAACGGCAGTACCGCGGGGATAGTGGTTGACGAGCACGGGGGTGAGGTTTAGTACGTAGGTGCATTACTGAGCAGATCCAGTCAGTATGTGAATCGTGCATGCCAATAGTACGGACTACTGGTATCTATAAAGATTCCTCACCTCCAGGGCGCATTCAAAAAAAAAAAAAAAAAAAAAAAAAAATACGAATATGAAACTTAGAGGACTTTGGTGTTACTGAAGTTCTATTTATGATGTTACTTTCTTTTTTGATTTACACAATTTTTTTTATATTATTTCTAAAAAAAAAATAAATGTTCACATGACAATCAGTTCAACTTTTAATATTTGCATTTACTTTTTATTTACATTTCACTTAAGGTTTTGTTGTTGCAAACACACATAGAATTTACTAAGCATTTGGATTTCATTCACTTTTGCTTTTCATTCACTAAACTATTTTTATTTTTTTTGATTCACAACCATGCACTAAATTTTTTCGAAACTGTGAAATGCGCAAATTAATTAGAACATGTTCACGTAGCCGGCTTTCGAAACATTTTCAATAGCACACTCTTATGAAATATCGTCAGTGCTGTTAGAAAAAAAAGTGAAAGAGAATTTATATGGCGACGAGATATCAAACTGAAAATTGCGCATGCTCAGGGTATTGCAGAATTTCACACACAGAATTCTACTCAATAAAAAGCAGAACAAAGAAAAGAAAAAATGCCATGTTTTAAACATGAAAAACTTTTTTTACTTACTACGTCAATAAATCCAAATTAATTTAATATATTTTTAATCGTGGCTTTTGTTTTAATGTGTGATTCAAGTTGAAGAGGAAATTTCTAAGAAAAAATTGAACTGAAAATTATCTTGAATGCTTGCAGCATAATTACTTCTGAATCATTCACAAAAAGTTGAAGTATACTATCATTTTCAACGAGGCATAAGCTCGAGAAATTGACTCATAATTTAAAGAAAAATATGTGATTGTTGTTATTAACCTTAATTACGAGTATGATCCTTAAATATGAGTATTATTCATTTACCTTATACAGATTTGTAAGGAGAATTACCGGTAAGTTATGCCATATGCTTATATAGAATTGGATCATTCTTTCAGATAAGTTACATACTTGTTGAAAACGGAAATTAGAGAATTGTCTTTGTTAAAGAGATTAATAAATTATTTTTATGGATAGCATAATCAACTTCAAATTGAAAACAAATTAGAGATTATTTCGTATTACAACTTTTCTTGGTTCTACAATTAAAATTTTTGTTTTTTGACCGTAATCAGAAAATTAATCCTGGCAATGATATTGTTTGAAATGACTTCAGCAAATCAGCAAATTGTATAGTGTGACACATTTGTTAGTTCAAAATGAACATTTTGACTACATTTTGAATGGATAAATACTAATGAATGATTGAATGAATGAATGGTGATTAACACCGGAAATACTCGCGCTAATTGTCATGTAGCGGCCAAGAGCTAAAGCACTTAAGTCAGTGAGCTAAGATTTGAACCAATTTGACGAACAGCTGAATAAAAACTTGACGAATTCTACGACAAGAAAAGAAAAACTGCTTAAATGTACTTAATACAACAAGTTTTTATTTTAATGTTTTTTGATTTTTAATTGAAATAGCGAGAAATCCAATATAAATTTTTATAAATAATTTTATTATTCTAATTATGGTGTATTTCTGCAACTGAATGCAGTTGCAAAATTATTCATGAATTCTAAACGTTTGCTATTAAAATAAGAGTTTTTTACTCAAGTTAAGCTGTTATTGGTTTTAGTCAGCGAATTAATGAATTTATTTGTAACACAAACCATAATTAAGCGGAATGTATTTTGCTGAATTAGAGGTGTAGGCACATGTCAATTTTAAAAATTTTCGTGAGCATTGTTATTTTAGCTTTTACTGTGAAGAGGCTTAGATTTGACATAGTCTTCGTTGCATAAACTTTTAAATTTTCTTTATTTTAATTTCTGCATTTCACTTTTCAATAAAAACGGGGATAGAAACTATATTTTAGCAATTTAACAAGCAAAAATGAAATCTTGCTATATTAAGAATTTTAGTGGTCACAACAGCGGCACTAGTGATAAGTATAAAATACTTCTTATCAGAGCTAAAACGTGCAATTTCCGGGGTAACCTCAGCGGATTCCAGTAATCCAGCCAATCAAAATAAAAAAAATGAACACTAATAGTTTTTACGAAACGTTATAAACTTAATTAATTTATTGTGTTGCAAAATAACTCAACAATTCAAATGAAAAGATTACTAATAGAAAATAGAACGACCGCAGGTTAACTTTAGCACCTGATTAAGCGCTACTACTGACTCCAGACAGACTCCTCCTGACAGACAGACCTGACAGACTCTCCTTTCTAGCGCTGTGCATCCACCTTATATATTAGTGGGGGATTGTGGATTGGTTAATGGTGTTGGTGACGGTGGAAGGTGCAGGGCGTCTGAGGGGAAAGGGGCCAGCGTTTCCCATTTTCTACGGCCAGGCGCACACTTGTGTCACCGTTGTGAGTGTGACAGCGATGTTTGTAGGTGGTTGCCAACGATGTAGTAACTACTTGCGATACAACCACCTACAACAGTGTGATGTCTGTATGGTCATCATCATGCACTGATGATGACCACACACGATCACAGTCACTGTCGTACTGATGTGATTGTTCTGCAGTTGTGATGAACTAAGGTGAGGAACAGTGATGCTTGAGTGTGTGTGTATCACCGATCAGTGTGGTGAGTTTGTGTTGTGATGACTGCGTGCAAGGTGAATTTATATAAGGTAGTAGCAGCAGTACAAAAAGTTTACCGGCGATATTGCGGAGCAGTCTGAATGTTAAAATCAGCTGACAAAAGCAGTAGTACAACACAAAAATGACAATGCATCTTTGTTGTTGCGGCCATTATGGCGGTCGAAAAAAGTAAACAAACAATCAAAACTTTTGACAACCAGACTTCCTCACCGCGAAAAAAAATGGTGCCATAAGAAGGAAGAAGAAGAAGAATGAGTTGCTGGTAACCCCACCTTATACAAATTCACCTTGACTGCGTGTGTGTGTATCACGCGATCAGTAACTGTGATGACTGAGCCGTTGCGTGAAAAAGTGGTGTAAGTCAGTTTTTTTTTTATTATTTGGATTTTCATCTTTAAGCAATAAAAGGTGTTCATTTAGGTTGAACTTGTGTACTATAAAGCTGCCTGTACATCAAGAAAATAAATTTTATTAGAGCCCTATTTTGCACAGCACTTCTACAAAACCAAAGCATTTTCAAAAATCTGATTTTGACTTACACCACTTTTGCACGCAACGGCTCATATTCAGAATTTCTATACCTCTCACAAAGAACATACATTAAGATGGTATACCGACTGTTCGAGAAGAAACGAAGGAGCGGCTGCAGGGGTATTCTGATAGTCAAGCTATCAGAGCATTAGATTCCGTTGATATATTCTTAAAACTAGTATGGGAATGCCTAGAGCTTCTAAACACATTTAGCCAGACTAATAATGTAACTCTATTCTAGCTACCCGAACACACAGGTATTCATGGTAATGAAATAGCCGACCAACTAGCAAGGAACGCAGCGGCCAAGACTTTCATTGGTTCAGAACCCTTAATAGGTATATGAGCTCAAACCCTTAAAAACACTTTAAAAGAAAAGGAACAAAGCACCAGATCATCGTACTGGACACTTCTCCCTCAGTTAAGGCAATCAAAGCTACTAATTTGGAAGTTTGACCCCAACAGAGCAGCTCTCTCTCTCTCTCTCTCTCTCAAGTTATATAAAAGTCAACTGAGGCTATAATGGACTTCCTTTCAGGGCATTGTAAGCTGGGGGAGCATATGAAAAACCTAGGTATAAGTCAGGACAGCACTTGTAGATTCCGCAAAGGTAGCAAGGAAACATCAGAATACATCCTAATCTACTACGAGGCAGTCACTCGGAGGAGGAAAAGATATATGGGACACTACCACCCAAGAAGTGGGGATATCACTGCCTTGAAGTCACATCAGTTACTGAGGTTCCTTAGCAAAATTGATTTGTAATCAGTCTACTATCAAGGGTACAATAAACCTTTCAAGGTCGAAATACAAACCATCCTTTATAACCAATCATCAATCAATCCTATTAGCTTTAGCGCTTGATGTTGAATATGGTCCAAAAGCTACAGTGGCGTTCATGAAGCTCCTGAAAAGCTGAAAACCTCAGCTGCTTCTTTAGACATTTTAAATATGTAAGTATTAGAGGAGTCAGTTCTTTTAGAGCTGGAAAAAGGTGCTTTTTCAGAAGAAAAGAAAACAGCATAGACAATCAATCTAACAGATGTATTTTAATCAACTTTTGTACAATGTTTAAAAAATAGCACCAAAATGTTTTAAAATGGCTTGACCATGATTTTGTGCACTGGAAGGTCACGTCGCCGAAGTACTAGGACTGCGTACGATTTTCTCAAACATTTTTTGACTTGTTACAGTCTAACAGAAAACGAGCGAGAAGCCTTCTTTAGTTTGCTACTTGGAGCACTCTCAAAAATTGTTCACACTGTGTTATACGTACTCTAGGTATGGAAGCGCACTGTATTATTCAAATAATATATTGATTATTCTCTTCTTATGATTTATATTACTAATTCGAATGAGTACGATACGAGTAAGTATCGAGTATTTGTCTCCGATACTTTGTTAGCATCAGTACTTCTCATCGATACGCGTGTACTGGTATAGAGTGCATGCCGGTATCGGAACAACACTTGACAGTGACCCATTGCCAAGTAAATAATTTAAATTTTTTTGATTTTCCATTTATCGGGACTACCCGATTTTTGTCGGGCTATCTACGTTTTAAACTAAAGCCAAAACACCAATTCTAATTTGATTTTCGGCTTCATTTACATTTATAAGTTCTATGCATAAAAATGAAGTAGAGTTAGCTCAAGTTGCCTCAAAAATCTGATTTGATAAAATAATTCTATTGACAAGTTCTTATTCAGCATATAAAAAAGGAAGTTGGGTACTAGTCTCAGATCATGGTAATACAGGCAACAGACAATCTATGGTAAACAGAGTCAATGCAAATGCAATTTCAGAGTGCATATAGAAATATATGAAAACTGGTACTAACGCAATCATTGATACATTTACATTCCAATGCATTACAATGTTAATTAGATTGGCCATTGTCGATGTGGTAGAAATAGCAGTACAGTTCGATTTATAACACGCAATTATTCCAGCAAGAATTGAATTTCAATTCAATAAAGTTACCTAACAAGTGCGTAATAAACTTCTATTTACTTTTCGCTGTAAAGTTGAAATTTTTTCTTTTTTTCTATTTTTCACTTTTATTGTAATCTCAGCCATGACTCCTACTGAAAGTATCTGCTTACAAATCAGAATGAAACGAACGTTGTAAAGTTTTTCAATAATTCTACAGAATGCAAATAAGGCAACAAAGTTGCAATCGCGTATAATCTGTATACTTTCATAAGCTTACATTGGTATCAATTCTTAACGTTTATGCAATTTATAAACTTGCACCCAAGCAAATAAGCGCATTTGGTGCGCGCAAAACAAATCGAATAAAGCTAATTCAATTGCATCGATACAAACGGTCGGGCGGTGGTATTGATTGTATCGCCGTATAAACGTAAATTGTTGAAATGTGAAAAATTGTAAATGAATGAAACCAAAATTAAAATTGCTTCAACAAGGTACAACACTACAAATTGAAAATTTTAAGTTTATTGGTTTTTTTTTTTGTCGAATGAAACAATTTAAATAGAACCGCATGAATTTTATGAATGTACGCACAACACACACACACACACACACACACAATGAGTCTGCCTCAATGGGGTTCTCTAAGTTAAACTTATTGCGGGCACTACAATTTCAACGATACGATACCCAATCTAACTTTACATACAAAGACATGATGATCAAAGTTTCGAGTTTTGATGGAAACATAAATAAACAAAAACAAAAAAAAAAAAAAAAAAAGTACGGTGAAAAAAAAATCATACACATCAGCAAAAGTTTTACAAACAAATGAAATGGTATTATTATAGTTCCTGGTAGTCGTGCCGGCTGTGCCACGACGACTGTTCTTCACTTGCAGTGCACGTTATCGAATCGATTGAGTGTGTGGGTGAGTCGTGGTTTTAGTTGTCGGAACTTCGTGCACTGTGAACTTTTGCTTTTATTTTATTTTTTTATTTGATATTTGAGTGAATTGTGGTACACAAGCTTGGCGCCAAAGTATCTCCAACTAACCTGCCATCACCTACACGCAACATAAATATATACACACACACATTCTCAATGGCACACACACTAGCAACTACATATAAACTTCATGAAAACAAGGCTTAAACTACTAAAATGAAAGTAAAAAAGTTTCACGTTTACTGTGGTACGCGTTCACGTACTCATGTCTGCGTGAAATGAAGAATTACGAAAAATATTCTATTAAAATGAAATTTTACTCTCAAAGACTTGCTTGCACTTCTATTATAATATAAGTAAGAACAAATACCCAACGGGGAAATTTGGGGCGCTACTCAAAAAAGCTCTTTCTCGTGGAAGCTAGTAGAAAGCGCTGACATTGAGCTTCCCGGAACAGCTTTCAAGTATGCAAAAGAGCTCTTTCAAGAAAGGTTAGGAGAAGCACTCAAACGAATAGAAAAAAATATTGAATGGTTTTTGTACTTTGTAATTCTCATATGGTTAATATGAAAGTAGATATAAGTTGATTTGGAATTGATACATTTTCGTGTTTCACCAAACACTAGGGTAGCCAGATATTTGAACCACGAAATCAGTGCATTAGACGTTGTGAATCAGTGAAAATCAGTCTAGTAATTTCAATGTAATATATTAATGTAAACGTCCTGAAACTTTTTCTCCGATTTTGTGTATTCCTTTTACTTTTTTTTCTTTGTCAACAGACAATGTTGATTACGTATCAGTTTCCATATTAAGAGAATTGCGAGAGCTGAGGACTATGATCAAATTCAATTAATGACAAATTCATTTCACTCATTAAAAAACTTACATTAATTGACTTTTCTTCAAGCAAATATTGCTTTTCTCTTCTCGATAGCAGCAACACGTATGCCCTTTTATTTTTTGAACAATCAGAAAAAGAACAAACAGGGTGAGACTGTCTGCAAAAATGATTTTAAGACCGGTAAGCATAAGAATTTATAAAAATTTAGTTCAAAATCAGTACAAAATACGAGAATCAGTACATTTTCATACTGATTTGGAGTTTTCAAAAAATCAGTATTAAAAAAAAAAAAAAATCAGGACATGTACTGATCAAATCGGTACACGTCTGGCTACCCTACCAAACACCAATGTTTTTGGATTCTATTTTTTTTATATGTAGTATAGGTAGTTAATTAAAAAAATGAAAGAGCTCACAAAATTGTTCTTCCCAAAAGGTTTTCCAAAAGTTCTTCTTTTGCGTTTCCTAGCAGCGCTCTTTCAGCGCTTCCAGGAAGCTTGATTCAGCGCTCACTTCCTATTACATGCAATGTAAAAAGTATATGAGTTGTACTATACTGAGGGAGCGCTTAGTGCTGGAAGAGGAGCGCTCCATTGTAGGTAAAAAAGCGCTTTTGGAGCGCTTCCTTTCCCGTTGGGTATATGAACTTTTATGCACGTATGCATTTTAATATGTATGTATGTGTGCTTCCAGTACTTTGTCAGCTGAGTTTTGTGGCTTTTTAATGTTTCAACGCCTTCCAATGCATTTTTAATTAGTTTCAACAACTTTTATAATAATAGTGCAAAGTGTAAATCAAATGTTAACAAAGTGGATTTGTTTATTGTATGCCCATACTAGTACATATGAGGGAAATAGTAAGTATCAAAGGGAATATTACCTTTTCAAACATACTTATTTCTCCTAGTCAGCGATATATTTTTGGAAAAGCGTTATGCAAGATTAAAATGTACTACAACGTATTTCTTTCTAACAATAACATTTAACTCATTGTAAGCTTTAATGACCTACAGCTTTTTACTGAACACGAACAGAAGGGTTTAATGTCATTTCATAGCAATTTAGGCTACGGGAAAAGCAAACTTTATTTTTGATAATATAATTCGATTGCGGAATAGTTTAGACTATATTTAGTTTGAATGGAACGTAGTTAATAAAGTGATTAAAATACAAAGAACCCGAGCAGCATAAATTCGTCTGAGAAAATCAGGTAAGATCTTTTTGAACAAGGTTTTTGATAAAAATCGTTCTCTTATTTTTCGTCTACTCTATTTTCGCTACATAAGCTTTGAGCATTTCAAGTGGGCGCTACTTTGAGATAAGCAGGCAATCAAAATAAAACATAGTTACTTTCCATATTTAGACCGAAAGGCACACAAAACTTCAGAGCGAATTTATTCTAAAATTAGACAGAAATTCAGTCAAACTATCAAACCACAAATAAGACCAAAACTTAGATCAAAACTGAGATCAAAACTCAGACCAAAACTTAAACCAAAATCAGACAAAAAATTCCGATTTAAAATTAAACAGAAATTTAGATCAAAATTCAGACCAAATTTAGATTTTAAATCAGAGTGGAATTTAAATTAAAATTCAAAACAAAACTTAGACCAAAGTTCAAGTTAAAGCTCAGACCAAAATCGGACCAATACTTTAATCAAAAGCAAACCAAATTCGGATGAAATTGAGATTCAGACTAAAATTCAAACAAATTCTGATAAAAAATTAGTCAAAAATTAAGATGAAAGAGAAATTCAAACTAGAATATAAACCAAATTTAGAAAACTAAATCGAAATTAAGCTTAAAAATTAGACTAAAAGTTAGATCTAAACTCGGACTAAAACTAAAACCAAAATTCAGTTTTTTTTCGAATCAGCCAGAACTGGTCTTCTGGGCAAATAGTTTCAGAAAAATAAGCTGTACTTATTTATATTAATATTTAAAGTTATATTAAATTTATTCTTTGAATCAAAAAATTTTTAACGAATTAAGACAACCGGTGAGGGATTGTGAAAAATATTTTTAATCGATTTTGTTTATTTACACAGTGCAACAGTAAATTTCAAATGGTGAATGAATAACTTCGAGTGATACGGGTCGCTGATCCCGACCCTGTAATCAGATATTATCTGTCACGCCGGGGATTCCCGCTAAGGAGACGCGGAATCAATACAATTTCTTTGTTATTTTACCTTGTAGATGTTTCATAGCTAAGAAAAAGTTGTTTATAATAGAAGAAAGAAAAAAATTACTTAGCCAGCAACATTCCACCAACCTCTGTTACCCACCCTTTTAGGGTGGTATTCGATATATGACTATACCGGGTAGACGATCGCGAAAACTATCACAGGGTCTTAGTGCAAAATATTTCCCATTGAAGAGTAGTTGGAGTCAATGAAGGTCAAAATTACCTAGGTTCAACTTTTTTTTTAAGAAATTAACTCTTGAAAAATAATTTTTTTTTTTATAATTAAAAACTACTTTTTGAAGTATTTTCCTCAAAGACTTTTTGTTGTTTTTTTCGAAGTTAATTTGGCATTTTAGCAAATTTTGCCTTTCAAGGATTAATTTGTGGGAAAAAGTTGGACTTCAACTATTTTTTGATGGAGAATATTTTCTCCGAAGAATATTTATTTTTTTCCAACTGGATTAATAGTATAAAGGTATTTTGCTCTCACTGGAGCATAGAGACTTAGATAGAGCATTATTGTCCTGGTTTTGGCTAGTTGTTTTTTTCTTATTAATGGCTTGCCGTTTTTAAATTCTTTTATGGCTTTCTTGAGATTTCTAGTCTAAGATTTGGTGATATATTTCTTCTGGTGACTTGAAAATCCATTTAAATTTTCTCATCTAAATGCTATTTGCCATTGTATCGATGTCATATCTGTTATAGTAGCCATTGTTACTAATGTAGTTGGGCCACGAGATCTTGAAAATCCAGCGAAAACAACGATTAATAAATTTCTGTATCTTTTTGTTCAAAAACTCGGTAGTCAACCAGAATAACATCCATTAAAAGCGTACTAAGCATATTTGATTCAAAGCTACTTCTGGATTAATAATATAGATAAATTCCACACTGGTCGGAGTTGTAATTAAGAACTTGTAGCTTATTGAATACTGCTCAGAATGTATTTTTTGATGTTTTAAGCTTCAGTACCTTAAAGTTTGTAAAAGCTTTTTTTGTAAAAGAAAATTGTGCTTTTTGTACTTAAGGCTGTAATTGCGAGATCCTAACATGATAGAAAAACTTCAGATCTATGATTTTGTGTCAAAAATTCTATGGGAGTTGACTACTTTGGTTCGAGGCGCTGATTGTTGCACTTTCAGGTTGTAATATTAAGATCCTGTCATAATTGCAAAATTATAGTTTAGGCACTTAGAGTGAAATGTCGGGTAATGATTGCTATGACTGTTGGTTCTGATTTGTAATTTTTTTTAATTTATTTAAAAACTATTTTTAATTTGATGAGAAAGTTTTATTCAACAGAACTTAATTGCACATTAAATAAATATTAAATTGAAATAAAAAAAGAAGAAACGCTTTGAAAATTTATTACAATAATAAATTACTAAAGCACATCTCCTCTTTCATGCATATGTAAAAATAAAATAAAATTAGAAAATAATAGTTTTCAAAATTCTAAGAACTCCAAAAAAGAGCAATTGCAAAAACTTTTATATTTTATGTTTTTATTTTTTTTGCTCGATATTTTATTTTTAATACCCTGAAGTTTTTCTTTGTTTTTGGCAAACATATGGTACACACTGCATAAATTTTAATTAAAAATGCATCAGATTCTAGTTTTATTTCAGGCGTATAAAAAGCAAAAAGCCCTTTATCTGCATTTATTATGCCATAAAAAGCACACCCTAAAAACACATCTTTGTCTTTTTATATGTATGAGCATATATAACTATTAAAATGTAAAGGTTATTGTAAATTTCTAGATGCCAAAGCAAAGAGTTGAAACATCAACTTTAAGCACATACGAGTACATTATATAAAATTACGCACACCTTCATTTTTATAATGTTATCTCACAAATATATAGAAGCTACCCATTACGAACTAGTGAAACCATTTTCTGGTACTCATCTGGCACTTTTTCATTGGTGAGACATAAATCTCCAAATACTTATAAAGAAATATTATACCATGATGAGTAATACTCCTATGTATGTAAGTGTATCAATATATGTAAGTTTGTGTGTGTATTGCGTGTGCTGCATGCACAAAAGATAAGTATGTTGCGTGTAACTGCGTACCTATGTATAGGTGCTGTATGGAGCCAACAAAGCTTAACTTTTTATCTACTCAGGTTGTGTGCTAAGTACTGTATGGGTACTTTTTGTGCAGCACACACACATATAGAATGAATTTACATTCTAATGGTTTCGAAAATATTTTTCACACACCCAACGGCTCTGAGATGCGCATCAGTAGCAGAATTAAACCATATAATATTCATTTTATTTTTGTATGGCGCAAATTTTTTTGCTCCATATAGAAAACTGAATGCAATTTAGTCGTCGAACAATACTTTGTGTGCATAGGGTATCTAATTATTATTATGCCATTAGTATGTATAAGGAATAAAGAGATTCATTTAGCTTAGTACGTACACTTTTCTTTCACTTTTACATGTGTATGTGGTGAGCTCAAACTACTTTAAAAAGAAGCACATGTGAAGCACGTCAAAATGGAAATGTCTTAAATTCTACTGTTGCATACATACTTACATACGTTTATCTATGAGTTTGTGTATGCATGTGACTTTTTTTGTGAATTTAAAAATGTTTATTTTGTTGTAGATATTCACTTTAAACTGTATATAGTTTAGAAGATTTGTGCATTTTATGGATCATATTTTGTAAATAGAAAGTAATACTTCGAGTGTAAATAATTTATATAAATAGGTTTTTAACTATTGTGAATACTATTGCAGAGCAAATGCTTGGCTTACAGGTAACTTCAGGGCAGGTATTGATTTTCGAAGCTCATTCGTTTTCTTCAATTTTTTACCAACCTTTCTATCTCTTCATTTCTATATCTCCTCTACTATAAACTCTCTTCCATTCTATCTCCATTTTATAATAACTTTTTTTTTGTCAATCTCTTCTCTATCGCTCACATTTTACCATCACATCTTTCTATATTCCCTCTTCCTCGTTTTACCATTGTGTAAAACTCATTCACTACCATTTCTTTCCTCTTCACTCTTTCTCTTCTTTTCCCTCCTTTCTCTGTTCTCTTAAGTTCTCTATCCACTTTATCTCCATTTTTTTTCTTTTGTCTCTCACTCCATCCACACTTCCATCTCCCAATATCAATTTCGTTTCCCACTCTCTCTCTTCTTTATTATCCTTCAAATTTTTTTCTCTTCTTCTCTTCTATCTCTCTTGCCCAAAATGTACTTGATACTACTAACTTACTTTGAAAATGTTTCAATTGCATATTTAAAAGTAGTCACTATTTCACAATTTCATCACTAAATCATGTTGAAAATTATAAAGCGTTCTATAAAGTTCTGCCTGTAGCACCCTAGTTTCCTCAAGGCCATTTAAATCCACACAAATCACAACACTTTACACAAACGAAGAAAAAAACATCGCTAAGCACAAGTTTGCATACAAAACTTAATGCATATTTTATACAGTTTAAGTTGAAAGCGCAATGAAGAAGTCCTGCTCTCTAGAAAGGGAAGAAGAAGAAGAAGAATATGTTCAAATAATTTCATTGAAGGACCGTAAAGAAGCCACCATTAGCTTCTATTTCATAACCAATGTAAAATTGGAAAAGTAGAGAAAAAAACTCTGCCGGTCGGTCTCTCACTTCAACTAAAAGTAGCTAACTATTACATATAACCATATCTAAAATGCCTTGCCAAGAGACTTTAATGAATTCTGAACTTTGCGTTGTGTGGTGTAGGATGTAGGGTAACAAGCTACGTATAAAATAAAATTGCACATATACATGCTCATACATACAGAAGTGCGGAAGTAAGAAACTATGTAGTAAGTAATGAAGGAAAGCAGGAAGAAAGTTTAAATGCTTAAGTGTAGAATGCAGAAAATGTTAGCTCCTTGATGTTGCTGTTGTGAATGTAGTAATTGTAAGTGTACTTTTTTGATGTTGTTGTATGTCGAATAGCAGATAAAAACGGCAGCAAAAACCACATTATCGCAACTACAAACCAACAAACTAAGTAAAGCTAGTTTCATTTGGCAAATCTTATGACCTACTATGTAACACTGACACTTAACTACAAGTAAGTAGTATCTATGAATACCTTAGAGATACTTACTTACTACACATAAATATTTTTATTTCCTAAGATTTGTAATGTAAATTTATCATTTACGTGCTATTCTATGAAAGCGTTTTCCACACTTTTTTTTTGATGCTTTGATTGATAATCACGCTATTTGAAGGTTAACGTAGTGAAAATTAATAATGAGAGATTCATTGTGATGCTAACGAAAAAGGAAAATTTTTCTGGCAAGTGAAAAAACTTTATTGTAATTATGAGGTAAAAGTGAGAAAAAGTAAAGTTGAGAAACTAAGAGCCAAATGAAAGCAAGGCATAAAAAGTTTTAAGTGTTGGCAAAATTGAAAAAAAAATTTTTTTCGTGAAATGAAAATAAGTTTCGTGGCCAGAATATATGTACACCAGAAATAAAAATGTCATTTATGAAATTTAAATATTTTATAAAAAATCAGCACTCAGAGGGGGATGTAGACTTTGAAGCACTGATTGTGGGAAGCACTGATTTTACTGAATCAAGGTAACAAATTTAAATCAAACCAAAAATTAGATAAAAACCGAAACTCAAATCGAAAACTAATTTACAAATCTGACCAAAATCACACAACACCTCGGAGCAAAAATTAAACCAAATGCAAACTAATCGGACTAAACGAAATCGGACTAAAAATCAGAATAAGACTCAGATAAAATAAGGCCAAAATTTAACCGAAAATCGGACTAAAAGCAGATGGAAAGCAGACAAAAGCTCAGATCAAAATTCAAACCAAAAATGAGACCTAAACTCAAACCAAAAATTACACAAAAACCAGACCGAAATTTAGACTAAAAACCAAACAAAACTTTAGAGTAAATTCAGATTAAAACTCTGACCAAAACACAGATTGAATTTACACCAAAAATCAGAGAACGGTAAAATAAAAATTCAGACAACAATTTAGACAAAAAACCTTAGATCAGAATTGAGACTAAAAATATGACCAAATTTATGCCAGGACTCAAACCAAAAATCAAACCAAATGCAAACTAAAACTCAAACCATGTTCAGCCCAACACTCAAATGAAGATTCTGACCTAAAAAATAAGATCCATTTCCAATAAAACATTAGACCGAAATCGGACTAAAAATCAGAATAAAACTCAGATCAAATAAGTCCAAAATTTAACCAAAAATCGGACCAAAAGTAGATGGAAAGCAGACAAAATCTCAGATCAAAATTCAAACCAAAAATTGCACCAAAACCAGACCGAAATTTAGACTTAAAATCGAACAAAACTTTGAGCAAATTCAGATCAAAATTTTGACCAAAACTAAGACTGAATTTATACCAAAAACCAGAATTCGGACAAAACATCTTAGACCAGAATTGAGACTAAAAATCGGACCAGAATTGTGCTAAGACTCGGACTCGAATTCAGACAATAAACAGACCAAAACTTAAACTAAAAATCAGCCCAACCTTAGCCCAAAAACCAGACGAAATGCAAACAAAAAGAGGGCCAAGTTTGATCAAAAACCAAAACAAATGAATAGCATTATCTAGCTCTGCAATAGTAGGACATCTTTAAACTGCCTCTGAAATTTTTGATTTCATGTCCAGGTGTGTAGTAACATATATATTATACACACTAGAGAGAAAGCCACAGTCAAGCAAATTCTTATGCAATTAAAATTTTTGAAAATTACGAAGTTCAGTTTTCAATATTTTCACGATCATGCAATAAGGAATCAAAAACTAATGCTTTTTACCCAGTAACTAACAAAAAGTCAATATTTTATACGTTTCAAAATAATTACAAGAAAACCCAAATCTGCTCTTGCTGTACTATTCGTTTGACAATTTATATTATCCAAAATTAAAAGCAAATAATGCTAAAGAAAATTGGTTTGACATGAAATTACAGAATCTACTGTCGTATGCCTGAAATCTATAGCTTTCTGCTTTCTCTTACTCTGCTCTTTTAATTGACACTAAGCAAACAGGACGCTTGCTTTTAAAATGAAATTCAAATTGTATTCTCTATCACGTAACTAACACAGGTAAAAGAGCTGGAGAAAAGTGCAGACAACCACATGAGTCCTCTAAAATGAAAAGACACTTACATACATGCAGACACACACATACACACATACTTTTATTGATAACCAACTGAGCAACAATAGAAGTCAGTACGTGTGCGATTATAAGTATGTAACTAAAAGGATAATTCAAGGTATAGGAGAAAGGAGAATGAAATTCCTGTATAGCGATCATAGCTTAATCTTGTTGCCGAAATAACAAAACACACTAAAGGGGCAAGCTAAACCACTAATCCGCATTAGGGAGCAACATTGGCTACCACTTACGTAATGTTGAGGTAGGATGGATTTGGGTTTTCTTTTGCTTTTGCTGCTTGGCAAATTATATTCCATAAGAGAATTTAGTTTTTGGTTAGATTGGGTTGGTTGGTTTTACTCACTAGCTCGCATACATAAATGAAAGTCGTTCATTATTCCTTTAGATGCTGACGCTTTAGAGCTTGTAAATATAGCACATACACACACGCATACTCGAAAACCTACACATGCATTGACTATACACGTAAAAAAAATTCTTTAAAAGCATTTTCATCATAATTCCACAAAATGAAAAATGATGCAGAATTAAATTTAGTTTTTCGGTTGGCGCAACTGCACACACACATGTTGGCATTGATATTGGTCTCTGGTGGCTTAAGTTGTCATGCAACACACCCATACGTAAGCACATCCACATGTGCATAGTTTTATGGTATAGCAAGGAGCTTTAGTAGCATTCACTTAGGATCAGCATTAACTTTCTTTTTTATTTGTTGTTTGAATGGTGTAAAATTTTTCTTCAAATAACTTAAGCTGAATAGAAAGTTTTGTGTTAAATAAAGTTTGTGTTAGATGCATTTAAAATAATTCCGAATTTTGTTTTTCTTCGGGATTTTCAAGGTAGAATGCATTTGATACATGTTCCATGCAGCTATTCAGTTCATTTTTAAAATACAAAATGCTCAAAAAATTCACCTCATGTACAGATGAACTTTCGCTTCTTGGTATTTCATACACAATAATGGAGTTCATACTACATATCGCTCGATTGCTGCAAGACAAGCATAAGTCAAATAAACCAATTTTTGACCGAATGAAGCATACTCTTCTCACGAGGAGAGTTCATAAAATATCGTTACGACTTCATTATATAACAAATCAAATTTATTTTTTTAACTTGTGACAGCTTATGTTGTAATATCTTCCCCGATATTGGAAAATATTTTTGTTATGCAAGGGTAAACAACTTAGAAGCCAGTGAATCAATGTCAGCAAATGTTGCACACGATTTTATGCTTTACATAATCTTTAATTTTTTCTTCAATAAAAAAAAAAACATTTCGGTCCGATTAAAAAGATTCTGTAGCGCTAAAAATATTGTCAAAAATAGCAAGGGGAATTTTTTTCTGAGTCCAAAAAAAAAATAATAGTGAGGTGTGTTACGTAATATGTAGTGTCCGACCAAAACCGACTTTTTTGGCCAAAATCGAAACCGAATTTCGGCAATTTTTCTAATATTCGGCCAAAACCGAAACCGAAACTTTTTAATATATATGTATATATCTGTGGTCACAAGGCATAACAGCATAAGTGTGTTTTTTGTATTTTACAGGAGAGCACTTCAAAGGTTCAAGTGCTAAGAGTAATCAGGTTGAGTTGTGCTATTTTTCCGCCCTAATATCTCGTAAACCACTGAATCGATAGTCATAAAATTCTGACACAATATGAAAACGGATATGAAGATTCAAATTATGTTAATAACTCGAATTCAACAAAACTCGAGTTGTGTTGTTATTGCTTGAGACCACAG
This sequence comes from Toxonevra muliebris, assembly GCA_963691655.1. NCBI lineage: Eukaryota > Metazoa > Arthropoda > Insecta > Diptera > Pallopteridae > Toxonevra > Toxonevra muliebris. The sequence continues at coordinate 26,717,467 of OY829327.1, read as the reverse complement.
ATATGTTAAAAACAAAATTCAAATAATTTAAATTTTTTTTTAATTAAAATATAAAAAAAAAAAATCCATGTGCATTTGTACCAATTTTTTTTTTTTTTTGAAAAGTGCGTTGACAAAAAATTCTGTATTTGATTCTGATAAATTTTGGCGAAGAAAGTATGGCAAAAAAAAAGGATCCTACCCCCCGTAAAATTCGAAGAAGTTTCAGTATTACGGACTGTAGTTGTTTGAATAAAAATCGATAGTTACTTTTAATATTACTTTAACTTCTACGAATTTTACGGGGGGTAAGTTCCATTTTTTTGTCATAGAATATGGAACTCTTCTGTCAGTACTCCGAAATTTATCCATACAAATTGATACGCCTTAATATACATACTTATATAACAAAAATATTATTTTAACAATAAAGAAAATACATATTAAAAGCACTAAAAAAAAATACATTTTGTGGTATAGGTACAAATGAAATTCACATTTTTGTTTTAATATTCAAAATTTAATAACTTTATGTTATATGCTAAAAATAAAAACAGTTCTTTATGTAATTTACAGTAAAATTTATAAAGTTTCGGCTTCGGCCAAATATTCGGCCATATTTTTAGCCGAAACCGAAACTTAGACGAAACCGTATTTTTGGCCGAAACCGTAACCGAAACCGAATATTCGGTCGGACACTAGTAATATGTGAACGGCCCGTAATAAATTTACGAAATATGTGAATGGCTCCTAATAAATTTTTCCTTCCCATATAAACAGCTTTCTCTCAGACATGAAAAATGTAGGAGTTAAATTAAAAAAAAGAATTTATTGGGCCGGCGTATACCAAAATTATGTGGTTTGGGCCACTATAACGGGAATCTCAGAATTAAAACCTCTACACTGAATCAGAAAATTACCCTTGAAAAGTTATTCATTTTCCATATGATTTTGTAAGGTGTCAAGTTGTCGTACAGTGTTATCATGGAACGGGCTCAATTATTAAGGGTATCGGCACAGAACTCTGTTGTTTTAATTAGTAAAAGAAAGTATGGGAATACTGCAACAGTTCTTTGTCAGATTGGTTGATATAAAATACAAATGGGAAAGCTATAAGATTATCAAGATACCAGATTGATCAAAAAGTTCCCGGAATTTATTCAAAAAATTAAAAATACAAGTTTATTCATTTAAATTTATGTTGTCCCCTTGTTGTTGACTGCAACACATTATGCCAGCGCTTGATGCAATCCTCAAACACGCCACACGGTCGTTATTCTGGGAACTTTTTGATCAAGGTGGTATTTCTAAAAAAAATTTTGATCTTCTGCCAGATACTTTGGTCTTAATTTCCACTTTAATAAACTTAGCTTCTAATCAGCAATCGTGTTTAAAAATTTATTTTAATTGATTCTGTTAAGATAACACAACAAACAAAATAAGCTCTTCTGACGAAATTCTTCATATCGGAAGGTATAAGGAAGGTTGGCAGAATAAATTATGCCGCTTACTTGCATTCTTCTTTAGGAGTAAACCATTACGTTTTTTCGTTTCGAAAACATTAATTGGGCTGCTACTATGGACCAGTTATGGTTTACCAAAAAAGAAGAAAATTACCCAAAGTTGTAGATTTCTGAAGTTTTATTTTCCTAAATTCATGACTACACATTTTCTTTGCTAATTTTTTATTCTTTGTATTCATTTATCTTGACAGCTGATTGTTTACATGTAAACAGTTAAAAAATTGTAATTTACGCGTGAAATGCGGTGAGGTGAATCCAGCTTAACCCTTCCCCGCCGGTTGTACTATATAAAGTACAGCAAAATGAGTTCTCTTTACTGAAAAAGTGCGGCAAATTTCGCATTCATTGGTGTTTGTTTTGTAAGATAATAGATGGATCTAACGTCACAATTTTTTTTAGCGGTTGCGGAGTCATTTGATGAAATTTTATATTCCCGTAAAAACCGCTTGTGGAAAAATTGTTAATTGTTAATTTGGTGAGAAGTCGTGAAATAAAAATTAAAATTAAGTGTTTGAAAAGTCGGAGCTTGAACTTTTCGGAAATTTATTGTTGAAAGGTAAGGTCAGAGTGTAACAAATATAAAAATATTTTTGTGGAACAATTTTGGGAGCTTTTCCGCCGACTGTACTTTATATAGTACAAGCTATGAATTGGGTGTAGTTAGGCCGATCATCAAAAGAATAATATATTTGTAATTAGAAAGGTAAAACAAGCCCATATACAAAAAATCATTTAATTCTGATCACGGGATCTATGTGCCGACGGGAAAGGGTAGGTACTAAACAAATACAAAAATGGAGTAATAAAAATCAGTTAAGGCATTTAGAATCACTCGGTCCGAACAGATTGAAACACCTTTAATAGTTTATTTTTTAAAATGAATCACGCACAAACTTCTGTTAGTTTACACTTGTTTAACTAAAGTATGTGTTGGTTTGAGTGGTTGCTCACTCAGTGTGTATTTACGTAAGTGAGTGCACACATATTTTCCTTTTGCGAGTGCACTTGTGTAAATTACTCCTTTGGGGTTTAACTAACATGCCATAATAAGATTAACTTAGTTTTTTTGATTTATTTTAATTTCTACAGCAGTTTTATTTTTGTTTACAATAATGAAGAATGCTTTTAGTAAGAGCCAAAGGAACGATTAAGATTACAGATTAAAGTTTAATAAGAGAAAATGCTTTAAATTTGTGGTATATACAAATGTTTTATAGATTGATGATTTAATAAAATTTAGAATATGAATATATGCGAAATGAATTTTCTTTTTCTTTCTAAAGTAATACAGAAATGATTTTAAACTATTTTATTAGTAGTGACAAGGCTACTTTTCAATATTACTTTTTCCCCAATAAACTCACATAGTATTTAAGGAAATTGGTAACATTTGTTGTTATATATTTCCTGCTCTCCATTGACTTATATTTTTCGAAGCTTTTTTGCTATATTTTATATTTATTGTTGGTACGTGCAAAAGCATTCAGGCCAATTCAACATATTGATTGCAAAAGAATAATATAAATGGGAAAAATGATTTTTATTTTTTTTCTTTCTGGACACAAATTAGATTAAATACTATATTTGTGTGCGAATATATTTTACAAAAATCTAAAATCTAGCAAAATTCATGGGCTTAATTTGAGCCCAAATCCAAATTAACAGGTCCAATTTTGAATTGTATTTCATATTTGTATTCCGGAAACATTTTAAATACTAAAAATAACCATTTATTTTGAAATCACCTTTAAATGTTTTAACTAAAATTAATGCCCATGTAGATCTTTAAAATTTTCATTTTCTTATTGCACTAAAGAAGCAGAAAGAAGCAACAACATTGCAATTGACCTCATCCTCATACAAACAACAATTGTAATAATTAAAGGCAATTACAACAAATTATTTCAAAGGACACTGTGGGATTCCAATGGAAGTTGTTTGTATTAATTACACAAAGTGACATTTGTGTCTGCTACTGTTGCAAAAAGGAAATGCAACACTAACTTCAACTCACTAATTAGTAATTTAGTGCCAACAGTAGATAAACTAGATAAACTCTGATGGCAACATTGACAACAACAACAACAACAAAAAAGCAACATAATCTACTCGTATATACTTTGTTATAACTATTGCAAACGTATTTATATGTAAGCAGAAAATCAAAGTCAATAACCTACGAGTTCATGCCATAAAATGAAAGGTGATATAATTGTGGTATTATATTACGAAGGATAGTAGAAAGTAGAAATTACTGGTCAGTCAATAGAAAAGTATTAACCCTTTCAGACACGAAAATCAGCCGCTCGAAATAAAAATCTAAAAATTGCACGTATACTAATTTGATGCCAGTAAACACGAATCTGCAATAAAATCTCAGGTAAAGTGACTCATATGACCGTCAGGTGATGTCCTATATATGGGACACCGTTACTGTGTGTATCACGATTTTCGTCACATGCTCTTCTTCAACATATTGGGCAAATGTCTGGAAGGGTTAATATCCTAAATCACAAGTACATAGTTGCAGTTTAAAATGTAATGTTATTAAAAGATTTGTAATGCAATGTACTGTTAGATAACCGAACGATGTCCTATTATAAGGCTAGAAAAAAAGATGAAACAAAAATTCTGCCTTGTAAACAAAATTAAAAAAAATTATTATTTATGGTTTGGTCCACAACTTCATTTGAATTATTTTCCATGTTTCTGTGAATGGAAAGCGAAGCAAGATCCTCGACAATGGATTAAAGTTGCATACTTTGTAATTAAAAATTTTGGGCGTCCAACATTAGATTTATCAGGAGTAAATATATCGAAAATGTATACATAGATACATATTAAAAAACCGATAGTTATTATTTTTGGTCACAGAGTCCAGAAAAGGAACAAATATATTTTGTGACGCACAATTTGCGAATTTACCCAAATTCTTCTGCACAAAAAGACAATGTCCACTGGATATGATCGACTGCTAGTCCCACTGAGATAACCACAAGGAATATCATCAGCAGACGCACAATCACGCATGGCAACAAGCATAAAATCAAATAGAAAATGAAAGATGGAAACATATAATGACACAGACATCAAGCTATCGAATCAACCAATAGCAGCAGGGTAGCTAGGCAACAACACCACAATTCCAGTAGCGACAGAGTCGACTAAAAAAAGAAAGCGAAATAAGGATGAAGAAGAATTGCACGCATAACATCTAGTGAGTCAGTTGTAGTTGAGCAATCGGAAGAGACGGTTGTCACATATCAACCAGCAGAAGTAATCAACATAGAAGGAGTCGTACCAGCGTTGTCGATACCAGTGAAAGAACCACCATCACAGCAGAAGCGACGGCAGAACGCGAGCAGGAGGGGAATACAGGCAAGTAGCTTTACGACATTACGCAGCGATCAGACCGGAAAGTGGGCATCAGGCAGAGCGACAAGTGACCTTTCGGATAGGTGTACCCAGCTACTCGCCACTTGACGTTACTTGACTGGTGAGCACACGGCGGAACGAGTAGAGATGTCTTGGATCGGTAAACCCGGCTCAGCGCCCTCTCGCATCCGTGACCAAAGGAACGCAAACGGACTGAAAGTGGGCATTAGGCAGAGCGATAAGTGACGTTTCGGAGAGGTGTACCCAGCTACTCGCCACTTGACGTTACTTGACTGGTGAGCACATGGCGGAACGAGTAGAGACGTCTTGGATTTGTTCATCCGGCCCGACGTCCCTCCCACAACCGTGACTTGAAACACGGACGCCCGCGACACATCGAGCAATGCTTTGCACGCTCGCCCTACCAGGCGCATTACACACGACGAAATCAACGCTCTGCACGTTTTGCACGCTCGCTCTACCAGACGCACCCGCTACACGGCGATACCATCACTTGCTCGCTGAGCAAGTTCGCCTCTCCCGACGCTAGCCCAGAAGATCAGTGCCACAGCCTGAGTGAAGTGGAAGTAATAAACATTTAACTTTCTAGTTTTATTATTATTATTTAAAATCTTAAATTGTACAACCCATGAATTTGTGTTAAATTAAAAGAGAATTGTGAATTGAATAAGTGTGTCTCAATAATAAAAGTGAGGGTTCCCTGCAACCAATAAATTTTGTAATATGAACAACCTCTGGAGGCTGCTGAGACTACCCCACTACCCCAAGTATGATCTATTCTTTTTGGGATTACTAAAATAATATCCTGAACTTTCCCACGCTACTGTTTGAAATCATCCCCAACTACGCAACACAAACTCAAGACTGTGCTCAAGTCAATTTCTTTTCTTATTATTTATTAATCAATATCATCGTTACCAAGTTCGCCAGTTTTTTGGGTGTTAAGCCCCGGTTAACTCGGTTGCCAATGCTCTAGTGCAGGTATGCCTAATGCCAATGTAAGTAATTTTTGCGATTGTGTTGGGTACGCGTACGATCTGAAGCACATAAGTTTCAAATGTGTACATGTGAAAGCACAAAAGCTGTTTTCGCTCGCTAGCCAAAGGGTTGGGTATACCTGCACTATGGTTTTAGACTTATAGCGTTGCGAATAGGATCTTCACTCAATATTTTTAATATCCAATTTTAATTAAGTTTTTTTTTCATCTGTAACAATCTCTGCGAACTCGTTGCATACTATTGAAAATGATACCGTAACACCGCTAAAATTTATTATAATGAGCTTCAAGTTTAAGAAACTAGCTAAAAAATTAATATAATATTTCTAAACTGATATACTTTTTATATTTTATTTATTTGACAGTGATATAATTATTCTCCATGTAGTTTATACATATGCCCAATTCACAGTCATTAATTACTAGCAAGTTCATTATTTAACAGACCCTAACAAAAATTTAGTGTTGTTTCCTCCATCAAATAATTAAGTCCTCAACATATTGAGCAACAACAACATAACAATGGTCTACCTACATAACTATAAACAAACAATCATATAAAATATTTATGAAAATTTAAAAAAAGTGCAAAGCAATATACATATACTTATCCTAACTAAACTCATATCCTCTTTCATTTACTTCTCTCCCTTGAGTGCACACTGTTAGCATCCTTGTAACTAACTAGGTGTATCCAAATATGAAGCAGAAAATTTAGTTATGAAATGCAAGCGAGCAACATTTTTGTTTTATTCAATTTTCAATGTCATGACTTAAACAAACGATCTCCGGGGTTGCATTTATGAGTAAAGTGCGCGGGAAGACGGAAGTAGAACAGGATATTTGTGCAAAACAGAGGTGGCCAACATTAACATAGAATAAGAAACGAAAAAAAAAAATAAAAAAGCTAAATTATAAATAAAAATAAAACAAGATGCAACATAGGATGAAATATAAATACACGAACACACCACAGAGTGGAAGAGTGGAGCGGAGTTGAATTGAGCAGCGCACAGCGCAGCACTTCCGCAAAAACCATTAATCTAACCGAAAATCCTTTTGTAGTGAAACAAAGATGTGAAAGTATGTATGAAGATATGTGTGTATATATTTGTATCAGTGTGCAAGATATGTACAGCTGCAATTTCTATGCAATTAAAAGAAGGAAAACACCAACTCATACATGCATATTCTGAAACACTCAAGCACATACATACATACATACTATGTTTATAATAGTAAACAGAAAGCTTAGATGTACTTAACAAGCAACACACTGTAATTTTACAGAAAATAATAGTAAGTATATGCTTAACAAAAACAAAAAAATGTTTGTTTCGAATTATTTGTTACTATGTACATTTACTACTATATATCACGAAAGTCCCTGCGGTATTATTAGAACTTAAACCATGCCGAAAAGCCAAACTAATTAACTGTTTAGTGTGTGTGTGAAGCTGGGGGGAAATGTTTAAAGAAAAGCTGAAAATTGGAAAATTTGTCGCATGCTTAAAAATATAAAAATGCATTTAAAAGCTTTTTTAATGTTTAAGCTTAAGCATGTATTGCCACATATCGCATCATGAGAGTAGAAGTGTCGCAACTAGCAATTTTCAGGTTATGACTGAATTTAATGTATTTTTAACCGCTCTTTTCAATGGAAAACTACCAATAACTTCCAACTCTTACCGTTTAAGCGCTATTTAACCAACAACAGTTTTCCACCCCATGAAACATCATACTATTACAATGTTCCAATGCGATTATCTCAAAACTATGTTTTGTATGTTTTGAAAGTTACGACCCTTCTATTTTCATGGTGTTATATGCTTATTTTACACTTTCAACTGAGCTGTTCAGCAATTCTTCTTCCTTGCATTTAGCTACTTATTAAATCCTTGTTAAAGTCATTCATTTTTCTTTCCAAATTTTTTCCAAATTATTTCCATGTTTATGTTATAGCTTTGAAATAAAATCCAAAACCCTTTTTTTATGTCTACTGCTTAGAATGAAAATGAAACACAAGAACTCAAATGCTTTTGTATGAACCTTTTATCGTTTTTCATAAGGAAAATATAAGTAAACATGAAATCCATTCACTCCTTACGTCCGTCTTCTTTGTACAGGTGGAATGGGGCGGCAGCTTATTCACACCCTTTTCAATTGCTTTACGCTTTCTACACTCTGCTTTAATTTCATTATTACGTGTCGGGAATTTTGATGGCTTCCTTAAGAAAGTAAAATTCTCAGTAAATTAAATTTTTTTCAATATGAAAAAGCAATTCAATTTTAAGCTTCCTCATATCTACAGTATTATCCCGATTTACTTTATCTCGATTGAGTTTATTTATTTGGATTTATGTGTCAAAAAAAAAAAAAAAAAAAACGTGCATAGTTTTTCTAAATATTTCCGACGGCTTAAACAATATTACATAAAATTATTAAAGATCTCCGATTTGAAGTTGTGGTTATTGGTCTTTGGTGTTTAGTCGACGTTAAACGAGATATTACTGTACACGTACTATATATTCTATATAATGTTGCATTTATTATGCTAAATTTCTTTCCTTTTCAGAAAAATCCATAATGCTCTGTGTACAGCTTGTGAACTATGGTAACCCTTTTTTCCGTTCTCAAGCTTGTGCTGTGTTGAAACTCCTTCAGGTGTATGCTAGTTTGAGTGAGTGTGTGTGACTTAATCATAGATATTTGTGTGGCAACATTTTTTTTTAGATTACATTTTTTCTTCTAGTTGCTACTTCTCTACATTCCATTTTCACATACGCCATCAGCAACCAGCCACAACAACAACAGAAATCACTAAATATTGTCAGAGTTTCCATTTAAAGTTAATTTAGCTCCGGTAACAACACAATAAGCCATGTGTAATACAATATAGTCTATAGTAACAGCATTTCGAGCAAAATTTACTTGTTGCTGCTTAGTTAAAATTAGTAGTAAGCAGTAGTGAATGTGTAGGTGTGTGTATGAGCAGAGCAGGTAAGGAACAACGCCTAATTGTTTTATACAATAATATAATTACTTGGATATGCACAGTAGTATGGACACAATAAATTCTCTTAAGTGAATGTAGGGAAAACAATGAATATCCATAGAGTATTTACTATGTTATTTAAAGCGCCATTGGGATATTCAGTGCAAGCTTCCAATACACATAATTAGGAAGTAATTATAAATATGTTGTAGCCAGTTCCTGAGTTTTTTACTCTTCATTTGTAGTTCATGATAACACGAAGCATATAAGTCTAATGTATAGTTTCCAAGATATTTGCAATTAAATAGTTAAAAAAACTTTAGGCTTTTTAAGATATTATCTTTAAAAAAAAAATACATTTTATAGAATCAAAGCAGCGTTGTTCAAGAGAATCAATATACGCCATACTTATAGCATATACATCATAAAACTTTTATATTATAGAACAGTGGTTCTCAAGTGGTGGAGCGCGCCTCCCTGGGGGGCGTAGACAGATTCGAAGGGAGGCGCGGAGATATTTCAATAAACAAATATTTGAATACTCTGTAATGCACCATAACCATAATATTTAGCATTTAACAAAATAATTTCCTTTTTCTTTCATATTATATGTTAATACCTACAATATGCACCTTTAAGTTTCACATTTTCCATGACTTAAGGTACGCACACACAGTTACGATTTTATGGGTGCGAATCCGCAACGTAAGAAATTGCAACAATTGCAACCCATTATCTCATATGAGCGTGCATACACATCTGCGATTTTGACGCATCGTTTTTTCCGAACATTCACAGTTCCCCTCTTTTGTCATCCCGAAAACGTAAACTGCTGCGTTTTCATACCGACAAGTAACAAAATAAAGAAAAAGAGGAAGTTAAATGAAAAAACTGAACAAAAAGAAACAAACTCAGAAATGTTTGATATTATTTGGTATATTAATACTTTTATTCTAATATTTATATTTAACTTAATTGTTAATTGAACTATTAGAAATCTTAACTAAAAATCTCTTGTATGTGGCAGAAAGAAATGAAAATCAGCTTCAATGCGAAGAAATTGCAACGTAATGCTGCATATTGACGTTAAATTACTTAAAACTAATTTTTTGTCGATAATTTACTATATAACTATATTCCCCACAAAAAGTGGTTCGACATTCTATAAAAGCTGTGTTCTACAAAATAGCCGCCCATGAGTCACAGAACCAAATTTCATGCAAAAAAACTTTTTTGACTGTAAATAATATTCATACACAATGATTTAAAAAATATTGACCTGCTTGGTTTTACGCAAAAATGTTGAAATAGCAATGTAATTTTAAAGCACAAAAACACTTTTGGAATCTCAAAAATCACTTGATTATCGCAGAGAGCACAAAATACGGCTCAACGGTTCGACTGCTAATGAAAAAATGAGATGAAGCTGAAATAATACGATGGCAAAAGTTTCGTATAGATCGAATGTCAGATAGTACAGTTAAAACTAATGGTTCGGCATTCCCCATGGATCGACATTCCCCATGGTTCGACATTCCCCACATTCCCCTTTGTATTTACAATAGGGCATGTCCGGTGTCAAAGTGGTCCCAAAAATACTGAGATGATGGAAAAGGCAAAATCCTGGTATTTTCGGGATTCGTATGTATCTACACAAACTTATTTGAAATAAAATTTTTTTTATAGAATCTTCGCCAAGGGAATTTTTTTTTTAAATTCGTTTATTTTTGGAATCTCAAAAGCCTAACAAGTGTTTTCTTTGATTCCAAAATTTTAAGGTGCTTTTCGATTACAACAGGGTGAACTGAACAATATGAAAAAATTCTGCATGGCTTTCAAAAAGCATTGCAAAAGGAAATTTTAAAATTCATGGAAGTAATTTTTTTTGCACTCAGCATGAAATTCCTCTTCAAAAATATGTACGAGTATGTTTGTTCTTCTAATTTTTTTCATTTGAAATTTTTTTTATATATTTTGAAGAATTCGCATGTTTGTGAAAATGGTTAAATGATTGACAGAAGGGTTAAGTCAACCGAAAAGCTATTACTATAAACTATAAAAAAATTACAAATTTTTTATTCATTTTTTTTTTTTTCAATTTACATTAAAGCATACCAAAAACTTAAAATATATAATTTACACACAGACCACGGAAAATTCATCTTTTATATGAAGAATGCGATATCCATTTAAATTTTTGGATATTCCTATCCAAATTTCGTAGAACAAAGGAAATAATTTATCACAAAATAAATAAAATATCACAAACTTAGTCAGCTTCAAGTGATCAAATAATGAACGATTTTCTCTAGACTCATAAATAGCAAAACACTAAAAGCGTAAGTTTTAATTTTATATTTGATAAAACTATCACTCCCAGGGTTAATCTCGGGATCTTGGAATAGAAATTTGAATCCCGAACAGCCCGAATCTCGAATAGTCGATCCCAAAAGCCCGTACTTACATACGGACTTTTATGCCAGAATTTTGGAAAGTATTTTTTGTGTAACTTTTTCTTGTTATTTGGATGTATTGAATTTTTAGTTATGCCAATAGTGATCTAATCTATTCAAATATGCCTAAGATTTTTTAGGCTCTAATAAAAATTAATAAGAAACAATTTTTTTTTGTTTTTTTTTTACTACAAAAGAAAAAATTACAAAATTTATTGTACTACATGCCTTCATGGAAGTACAGTTTTTTAGTGCCTAACATGTATATGCTAATGCTATATGTCATGTACAAAAACACGTAGACATATACATAAATCTGCAGGTATATATTTTATAATTTTTTAGCATAAAGCAAAAATATTTGTATTGTAAAAAGTATAGTTTAATATTCATTAGCTCCAAACATCATACATATCCATGTATGTTTATAGTAGGCAGAAGGTACTCGTCTACAATATCTTATAATATTACTCCCTCATGTAACATAAATATCACGATATAACACGCTTGAACAACATTCCAACTTCACTTAATCTGTGAACCTTCATGAACATGAATGGGGAAGGCGGAAAGTTTGTCACCTTACGATTTTACCCAAAAGCACCTTATATTAAATTGAAACAGAAACAACAACGACACAATACAATATAACAAATAATAATAAATAAAAGAAGAAAAAAAAAAGAAAAGCGAAAACCAAAGTTTTATTGCGCGATGTGCTGTTTGCCATAAGTGCCCGTATGCACGTACACATAGTACGTACTCCTGCCTCATCTTTCTCATAATAAAATCCATAAGCAAAGTAGAAACTTTGTACCTAAGTAATATTGTTGCCAAATAAAATTTTCAAACAATAAAATCGAGTCAAACAATGTCGAGTAACGCATTTGGGTGGCGAATATTCTTAAAAGCTGCTGTTCCTTCTGCTGCTGGTGGCAGCTCAAGTGATATGTGTAGCATTTGTGCTGCTATTGTTGGCTGCAGCTGCTGTCATGTGGGCGTGTATTGTTCCATTAAGTGAGCAAAAATATTTCCTGTTGACCTGTATCCAATAGAAAAATTTTAAAAGATTAAAAATTCAAGAAAAATAAATGTGTTTGAAATAGAAGCAGTTTTGCTTTGTGGCAACAAAAAGTTTAGCTTACTTCCTTGTTTTCTTTTGTATGCTTTCAGTCGGGTACATTCATATGTATGTACATAGGGAGTAATGGAAGGGAATATGAATAAGTCGCCACGTCACTTCACCTTGTCATTATTTTTGTATGGGTTTTACGCGAAAGAACCTTGACCTCGCACTCACTCACTCATAACTTCTTTGTACGTATTTTTTACATACAATTTTTCTCGTTATTTGGATGTACTGGAATTTATTGTATTTGTATTGTGTTCGAAAATCCATACGATCTACATTTTTTGTGCTTATTTGGAAACGGCTTACGGTCGTGAATGGTAACACATTCCCATTCACCAATACCCACATCAACACATCGACTACCCCCACTTAGAGCTTCTTCTGGACATTAAGATAAAATATCGGGATTTTTCAAATTTCATCTGGACATTGAAAAAAAATTTTTCCACACAACAAAAAACAACAAATAAATAAAATATAAATTATATGTACATATATTATTGTCCCATACACAAAAAAAATGGTCTGAAAATTAAGTTCGGTTAATTTTATGTCTAGGACCCCTCATAATTTTTAACAAGCAACATTTTCTACAAAGGAAGTATAATAGTTTTCTTAACAGTTTTTTTTATCTGGCATTTATCGAAAAAGGGGGTATGAAACCCCATTTTCAAGAGGAAGGGTAGGAGGGGGAAAAGTTTGTATATAAAAATTGTATATCTCTTTGTACTTAACTACTTCGCTTGAGACATCAAATTCGTATCTGTTAAGATAGACAAATTTCTTAATAGGCCTTGAAGACCCCATTTTTCTGAGTTCAGGTCTATATAGTGGGAGAACTGTGTTATCAGTGTAGTACACGATTTAACCCTAGAACCATAAGGGTCTTTTATACTACGTTAATACGAACGCTACGTCAATTTTACGTACAGGTAAATTATCCTACTTTAAATATTTCTATATTTTGCAGTCTAAATTGTTATTGTTATTTTTTTATGTTATTGGATTATTTATTCGTAAAAAAGCTTAAAAATATAATACAGTTTCCTTTTATTAAAAGAAAAGAGTTTTGAAAAATTGTAATTTGATGCTCACCACAAATTGCTGATGTTTGCATGTGTTTGCTCAAATTTATCAGTAAAAATTTTATCTCTAGAAATCTATAAATTTTATCAGGACAAATTTCTGAAAGTCGGGATTCTGAACACGGGACAATAAATCTGGACAATCAAGACGAATCAAGACCGTCTGGCAGCCTTACCCCCACCACTAAATTATCTACCTACATGTTTCTTTTGACATTGTTGTACTTTTAATTGTGCAACAAATTTTGTTTTCATCGCATTTTTTTTGTGTAATTATTATTTTTTGAGGGTGCTCCTGCTATTTTTTAGTCATCGTCAATTTCGTGATGGTGGTGACGGTGTCTGCATCTGTTTTAATAACACTTTGAGTTTTCCAAAATTTTTACAACTACAACAACAATACTAAATGAAATATTTATACACTTGTTTCTATTTCATTCAAAAGGACAAGAAAAAAAAAAAAAAAAAAACACGTTCGTTTTTGCAGACGTTTCACAGAAAACGCTTTTGTTACACGATGAATGAAATCCAATAAAAAAATAAACTTCAATAAGGATAAAATTTAATTTTTAATAATATTTTCCGATGCTTCCAATCTTATAAGATAATAAAATTTCCTTTCGCTTTTAAGTTTTTTAAAACCTTAAAATGCTAAAGTTGCATTGATTTTAAATAAATGATGAACGACATGAAACGGGAAATCACTTTTTGCTAGAGAAAGGTTATGGTTTTGGTATCCCTGCTAAACTCATTCGTCTTTGCAAAATGACTGACTGACACCAGTAGCATAGTGAAAATGGGGACAGACATCTCCACGACTTCGTTTGATACCAAAAGAGGTTTCAGACAAGGTGGATTCTTATCAACCTCATAATGGAGAAAATAATTCGAGCTGCAAATATCGACATCTCTGGCACTATCTTCTACAAGAGTGTCATGCTGATAGCATACGCTGATGATGTCAATATTATTAGGTCTAGTAGTGAACAATGACAAAACAAAATATATTGTGTAAGCAAACCAATGGGCGTCTTGGACAAAATGTCACTGTTGACAATTATACTTTTGAAGTCGTCAAGAATTTTGTCTACTTAGAATCTAGCATCAACAATAATATTCTTGAGGTCAAGCGGAGATTTACTCCTGTCAACAGGTGTTACTACGAGCTCAGTAGGTAATTGAGAAGCGTAGCCCTCTCTCGCCGGACAAAAATAATGCTCCTTCTATTCCACCAATGATGAGAGGCTCTTAGGTGCATTCGAGAGGAAACTACACCGCAAAACCAATGGTCCAATATGCGCGAGCGACGTGTATTGAATAAGATGGAACAATAAACTGTACGCCAACATTGACGTAGTCAAACGCATAACTTCGTTGGCTAGGCCATGTTGATCAAATAAAAAAAACGCTCCGGCTAGGTAAGTGTTCTATTCGAGCCACGGTGATGGAACTCACTGAAGAGAGCGACCGAATATCCATTTAAAAGACCAGATACAGAGGGACATGACTGCTTTTGGCCTTACAAACTGGCGCCAGCGCGTGTATAGTAGAGTCAACTGGCGAAGCACTTTTGAGGCGACCAATACCATCGGTTGTAGTGCCAACTAAGTAAGTAAGTTTAAAAACTCGAAGAGTCGCAAAATCGTGATCAATGACCCAAAATTAATCTATGTATAACACTTCATCAATCCCCATTGATTTTATTCAATTGCACAGTTGAACCTGTCATTAATACTACGTAGCAGCTATTTTGATGTAGAGTAACAAAGTCGTATTCCAAATTTTATCAAATACAAAATGTTATAATATTATTTTAAAAAGAAATGGGTAACTAATGTCCATTTTACCGGTATCCGCTTTTGCATAATCAAAAATATATTTATTTTTTCCCCAATAATGAAGACAACTTTTAATATAACTTTTGCATAGGTACACATCTCCGATTTTATTAACATTTTAGAGAAATAAAATAAAACAAACAAAAAGTTTATGAACTTTACTTAGTTAGTATTTCGAACATATAAACAATTTCACAAAATATTAAAATTAACACAATATTTTTGCTGTTGATGTTGTTGCATTGAATAAAAACTTTTAACCTTTTTTTTTACTCTATCCTCATATCACCTTCATATGTACTATTTATGTAACTCTATTCGCAATTTGGTGTGTGGCGCTGCTGCCATAAACTTTGGTCATAACAACCTTTTAATTAATTTCCATCAGCAGCATTCTTTACACCTAAGCAAACTAAATTTATGGCAAAAGTTTTTTATTTGCAACAACATTAATTAAAATTTCATGCTCTCAACTCAAAAAAAAAAAAAAAAAAAAAAACAAAAGGCAAACAATATGAAAAACATGGGCAAAAAAAAAACAAAATAGGAGAACTGAAGAACGAAAAGAAAAAAAGTTAATATGTACCACAACTATATAAAAGCATATAAAGTGAATGTTAATACTGCACATCTGCACACTGGTCAACCTTCATCATAATGCATAGCATTTAGTTTGAAGGAATGGCAAGATGGAAACTAACAAAAAAAAAAAAAAGAAGAAGGAGAAAATATGCCTGCCGCTAGTAATGAAACTAGTGCCAGCGGGCATCATCACTGCGGCGGCTTTGAGATTCTGTTATGCATACACCAGAACAACAGCAACAACATTGCATTGCCTTGCATGCAGCGAATGATTGTGGCCAAGTTTAACCGCACCGCAAAGTGGTTGTCGTCGTCGCAGTCGCAGTCGCGTGAAGTTTCGCTCTAAACTTATCATGTGTCCCTGTTAGCGTTTTACTTTAGCTTCAAATCAGATTGGTAAATAAGCTTGCTGGTTTTTTGTTTTTTGTGTTTTTTGCTTTGCTGCCAGTTTGAGCCTTGCTGAAAAAAATACTTTGCTAGCATTTTCTACTCACAGTCCCAACCATCATCACATCGCATTTTACGGGTTTCCTTCAATGTTATTTGAATTGTTGTTGCATCAGTCCGAATATTTTTGTGTACAGTACATTCCAATATTTAAATGTTTTCAGTTTATTTTGAATTGCACTTTTTTATATAAGTTATATAAGTTTAATTATTAAATTAATTTAATTAAACTTTAAAGCATTTTGTGAAACACTTTATTCGGATTCCCGAGGGTTAAAAGCACAAACGTTGGCACAATTCTGGGCTTTTTAGCTGAAATGACAGCAATAAACTGTTGTGTGTCTTAAGTATTGGGTTTCGAACTGGCGAGATCCTTCGAAATTTTTTACCTTTAAAGTCACATTAATGAGCAACCGAGACCTATTGAGGCTATTAAATGGGCTAACTCTGCTGCATATCATTAGTATAATTTCAGTTTAAGTCGGAGACTGATTTGGGGAAAGTTCTCAGAAAAGCGTTATATTGAGGAATATTATACGAAACAGGTAAGTGTAAATCGAGAAGATCAAAAATGCAGACTAAAGTCTGGTTTATGCCTTTACCTCATCAAATATTTCAAATAATATTAATATATATTAAATTAACGTAAAGAACTTATAACACTTCTAGGACCCCAGCCCCTAATGGGATAGTTCTTATTTTTATATCAAATTAAATTAGAGTTTATGGCATCCCTGGTCATATTTTTGGATAACTGAGGGAACACAGTTTGATGTCTAGTCTTCAGTTGTAGATTCAGATGATTGAGAATATTAACCCATTTTTGGCCAACTCGGTGATTCTAGCCACCACTACTGTGAGAGACCGTAGCGCCTCAGATATAGCAAATATATGCCAATTTGTGATTTCTACATTTACAAGGGACCTTTTAGAGAAAACAATTTGAAGGATTTGTATGTGTATGTGTGTGTGTTTTTTATAGGGGTTTGCGTAAAACATTAAAAAACATCTTTTTTATAATTTTGTAAAAAATAGATTTAATGAAAAAAAGACTAGAATGGTTTTATTGATTCACAATGCCCGTGATACGTACTTTTTTGCACATATATGCTTGAAGTAGGTAATACATTTGAAAAAAATACGATGGCGATTTCAGTCACCAGTGGGCAAAAAGGTGTAATGAATTCAATGGAAATCTATTCCATTGATTGTTCGATTTTGCTTCAGGAACTGTTCATAAAAGAAGAGTTGATGGTGCTTACGTAGCTGAGGTGATGCAAAACGGTGATTTCTCTGTATTGTTCAATTCCAGCCAGCATGTTCTACTAGTTCGATAAAAAAACGCTGAATTCACGGTCCCAACAAATCACGGAACTTTTTGGTTAAGCGAAATAGTAAGATCGCAAGAAACAAAAGCAAGTCATCACCAAGCCTCAAGCCTCAAGCGGATTCTAATGCGCATATGGGTGGCGTTGACTTACATGACAATGCATTACAATGAATAACCGCACTGGAGTGCGATCAATATCACTTTTTACCATTATTTAAATAGTAAAAATATAATTAGAAAATAAATTCTATGTTTTATTTCTTATTTTAAATGTATGTTGTTTTTAACAAAATATTTTTTATACTACAATGGAAAAGAATAGTTTTTTGGTAAAACTTTTTTTTCTTTTCATCAAGTTGTCGTCGAGCAAAGAGTTAATATTTTTATCCATTGGTGAACGACCTCGATAGTCTAGTGGGTAGTGCACTAGACTTTCATTCGGGAGGTTCGGGTTCGATTCCCGTCTTCGTCTGGTGGTTAATTTTCATAACTTTCTTATATTCACTTTCAATATGAAGTATATGAGAATTATAAGACAGTGTACAAGTACACCGATAACAAATTTCCACTTCGCCGTTCGGAGTCTGCGTTAAACTGTAGGTCCAACTATGTGGTATCACAATGGGCCGTTCAGACCTAAGTATGTCTTCCGACAGTCACTCCAACCTACCCACTGGTGACTGAAATCACCACTCCATTTATCACCAGTTCATTGAATTAGAACTGGTAGCTGGCCAAAATGGGTTCAATATTATATTCTATAATAACTTAAAACAATATGAACACTTTTTTAAATCATTTAGTTTAGAACTTTTCTTAACATTTCAATAACTTTATATTAAATATGGAATTTTGGAATCAGTTTATATAACCTAATTTTGGAGTGCTTGATAATAGTTTTTCATCGGATTTTTAATAATTTTTTAGGTCTAATTCTGGTTTTTAGTCTGTTTTAAGATCTAAATTTTGGTGTGACATTTAGTTAAAATTTTAATCTAATTTATGGTCTAAAATATGTTACGAATTTTGGTCTGAATTTTGATCCAATTTATAATCTGATATTTGATTTGAAATATGGTCTCACTTTTAGTCTAAATTTTGGTTTGAGTTATACTATAATTTTGCGTCTGATTTATGGTTTGATTTTTGGTCTAATTTTTTAGTTTATTCTAAATTTTGGTTTTTACTTTGATTTGATTTTTGATTTAAGTTTTGCCTTGAATACTGGGATAATTTTTGGTCTGCTTTTAGGTCGAAAATTTGGTCAGATTTTTGGTCTTGTTTTCGTGAATTTTGGTGTGATTTTGCTCAAACTTTAGTTACTGGTATTTGGGTAACTCAATGGGTTAGCTTTCATATAACTGCCGGCCACTGAAGTTTATGAGGAGACAAATAAATTAATAAAAGTTGGTGAGGAGCATGAAGCCCAAGCTGAGACAGCCTCTTATTTAAGGAATTGGTGCTCCTTATTGGCATTCCTCTGTCAACATATCTTTCTAATGCCCATTTGATAATAGTTTCTTTTAATTACTCTAAATTACAGCGTCATTGCTAAAACAAATAACATAAACGCTTTCTAATTGGCTTAAATTAAAGAGCAGGGGTAAAATTTTACAAAAAATTCAAACATAACATGTAATAAAATAAAATTAGAAACAAAAAACGAAATAAAATAAAATAAAAACAGAATATCCTTAACAAGACACGAACAACAGATGCATTACAGTATTTCTTAAGACAACAATTGTCAGAAAGAATACTTGCACAGACATTTCTACTACAGATGTAAGGTTTCATGTAACTATCAATTGGTCGTGTTGTCAGTGTTTAAGTTGAAAGATGAAGAAAATCTACACACGCGTGCTGGGAAAATTCTCTAACGAAAATGAAAACTTATAAAAATAAAAGCAAAACAAAAAAGGATATAAAAAGAAAAAGAAAAGAAATTGTGTCATTGTCAAAAGCATTTCTGCAATTTTTCAAAAGAAAAACTAAGCACACACACAGACTCACATAAATACAGGAATCTGGCAGAGTAAAAGCGTAGGAATGTGCGAATTTAAGTGTGTGTGTGTGTGTGTGTGGGCATGAGGGTCTCAGAAAAAAAATAATAGCTAAAATGGTAGGGCAATTGGAATTTGGAAAAAAATAGTTAGGCAATACGAACAGCAGCAGCTGCTACTATGTACTATCACTACATTCTTACTCACAAAATAACACGTACATACATATAATTACACCCAGCTAACATTAAGAAGATTATCGGACGATCGGAGTCAACACTCTCATCCTTTTTGTTGTTAGAAGAGTTATACCAACAAAATGATTTTTACTCCCGAAGATTTTTACATTCTGATCTTTTGAAGAGCGATTTTGTATGTCTTTTGCTTTAGTGTTTCGTTTTTCTGTGTAATGTGTTTGTTGTGTAATAATAATCAAATACGAAATACAAAAATTACTAAATATATTAATTTGTATTTAAAATAATTTAAAAATTAAAAATGCTATTGCCCACAACAATAAGAATGAAAACAAAAGAAAAGCTTCCAAAAATTTTCGCCTTTCTTCCATATACTTGAATATCTCAAGGTAAGGTTCTTTAGTACATACTTTAATAATGTTTGAAATGAAAATTAATTTCTATTCATTATTATATATTACTGCAAGAATATCCTTATCTTTCATTCGAGAATGTGATACCACAAATAGCAAAGCAGTAAGAAAATAATCTTCCAGACTAGTTTTCTACGGCTCTTCTAAACTAATCTTCTACATCCCTCGTCGACGATTCATTGAAGATTCTTCTTCGGTCGGCCCAGCAAATTCTTTCCCACGAATCGCTAGAATGACACAGCTTCCCTAGAAGAATGGTATTTCCGCGATCAGACAACGATATCGCCAGCGATTAAATAGGGGTTTTCGCCGATCCGTAGAAGGATCCTCCGGAAGTGAAAATGCTAGCTGGCTATACATACATACAAACGCATAGACATACATATATGCAACCATTCACATATATTTGTGTATAGTTTGCCAAACACGCAAGTATAGAACTCGAAAATAGTCTTTGAAAAAAGTTTTAAATACTTTTCGTTACACTTTCTTTTCAACACCATCACATTTTTACCCCTTTTTGTAGTGTTGCTGTATCAAGGACATTTTTTCTAAGGACAGTTTATATTGTTTTCTTAAGCCAACAACAGCTGGAAGCAAATCTTTTTTAAACTATGAAAATACCACCTTTCAATATACACATACATAAATATATATCAAAGTACACAAATATTGGTATATTGGTTATATATATATACATATATTTATATATATTTTTAAATAAAAAGAGAGTGCATCGATTGCACATAAGCATAGACATATATAGACTCACAGACTCATAGCAGCACATATACTTACATATACTTGGTAAAGTCATCAGCAAGGATTCTTTCTCGTTTCACCAACACGGACATTAAGAAAAGAAAAAAAACCAAATCATGGAACAAGAAGCAAGCTTTAGAAAGTCGTAAGTTCGTTAGCGTAGCATGCATGAAGTGGCAGTGTGAAAAAGTTTTTCTTATTTTTATGCTTCTGCACTCAAGGATAAAGGTGCACAAATACAATTTTTCTTTTATATGTATGCACGTATATATATTTTTATTCTATTGGGGAAAAGGAAAAATTTTTGGTCTGATTTTAAGGCAGATAGGATTTAGGTTAGTTTTTTGTAGAGTACGAAGCAGCGGTGAAAGAAATTTATAAACTTTAAGATGCATTTACCAAATGTATTTCTTCTTCATGAAGCATCAGCATAGCAGGGGGTTGGGTTAGAAAAAACGTTGATTTTTTTTTTTCTTTTGTGAACTCTTTACGAGCTTTGTGCATTTAAGTATAGTCTCTGGAATATTGCTATTATAGTAAATTTTAAGTTTCAGTTCTTTAAAATGTAAGAAGTTATTTTTATAGCAAAGATTTTTGAACTTGTTTAAAAAAATAATTTAACTTTTCATTACTGAAAAGAAACTTTTAGTGCAACAAAAATGACGTAAAACGTGTATACTAAAATGCAGCTTGAGATATTCTGAACTACAAACAACAACTACGTACACCATGAGTAAGCGATATAAAACAGTGACACTAATTCTAAGTAAAGATACATCAATATTGCATGTCTTTAATGTCTGTGAGTTTTCACAAAGACTGCAACAAAACTGAACTTATAGCTGAAATGAAAGCCTGAAAGATCAGAATGAATAGATGAATGGTATGGCACAGACGATGAGAACAGAATTATTTGTGCATAACCTTGAGCAACTATTAATGTTCCTTTGCTTAGTAAGATATGGATATTCCCTCAGTATAGAATTCAAAAAAGAGAACTGCAGCCCTTCTCAAAATTGTAACTGTTTGTAAACTTGTAAAACCCTTCTACAGCACAACTGTTTATAAGATACACTTGAATTATATTAAATTTAAAATTTCAGGGTCATTTTCTAGATTTGTTTTTTTTTATACTTTGGTTTGGTTTGAATTTTGACCAGATTTTTATGCTGTGTTCCAGTCTAAATTTTGGTCTGATTTTTGCTTAAATATTGGTTTGATTTTGACCTGAAATTTGATCCACACAATTTGTAAGTATTGGGTAATTAGGTCAATGATATAAAGGCTTTCTCAAAGCGCGTATTCATTGTCCGGAGTAGTTTGGTCCAGCAGAAAATAAGTGGATATTTGATTTTGTGCAGTAAAGCTACTACAATATAGGAAGCTTGAAGTATTTGCAACAGAAATTCACAAAACATGACTATTTCAGCTAAGCAAATTTACAAATTGAGGCATATTGCAGCAAATTAAAAACAAATATTTAAAATGATAATGAAGACTTGACATTAGCTTACATATTCAGTTTCTACAATATGAAATAAAAAGAAATAGAAGATGATACAGAGAGAGAGAGAGAGAGAGGAAAAGTGTTGGGCAGGCAGTGTTTAACTTAATGGACTTTTGATGAAACGAATATTTTTCGATAACAATAGAATTGAGCTATGAAAGCGAAAACGTAAGCGTGATTAATTTATTTTATCGTTGTTAGTTATATACAAAAATAAAAAAGAATAAATAAAAAATAAAAAAATATTTACAATACATAACACGAGTATGGAAAGATGCCGAAATGATATATTAGAAAAATCAGTGCTGTCTCTACAAAATTAAAATGAAGTATAATGTATAGACGCAATAAAGTAAAAACAAATAAAAATAGAGGAGTGTGAGCGAAAGTTTTAAGCAGCATATAATATGAAAAAATTTCCAACTAAATTTTGTTATTCGCTTCTTTTTTGTATATATTTTTAGATCTCTTTCTTTCTTTTTTTTTTGAAGATTAAGATATCCTTTCCTACATATATTTCGCTCTTGGTGTTTTTTGTTTAATTTTGTTTTTGTTTTGGTGGTGCACAGTAGTAGCACGAAAATGATTAATGCCCCTAAAAGGGCGCATTAAGTATTAATAGCGCACATTAAAGCTCTTACAAAAACTCCATTTGTATTTTGTATTTGGCATTTCTTGTTGAGTTGGTTGGCGTTCATGTTGTTGTTGTTGTGATTGTTGGTCTTTCTTGCCTTAATTTTTGGAGTTAGAGCTGACGTTTTGACGGTTTGTAGAAAATTCTGCAAATTCAACACCGCCGCCGCCGCTTCTCGCTTAAGTCATCATGTCTGCTCATGTTGTGCATATTTTATGATGACCTTTTTTCACATTCATTCAACGTCCGTGTGTTTTTCTGGCGCATATTACTAATTTTGTTGTTGTTGGTTTTCTTGTTGTGGCTGCCGTTCTATATAAATCTATAAGTTTTACATAGCTGAAAGCTCAGCGCAAGCTCCACCAGAAAAGACCGATTGAATGGATTTGAAAATGAAAAATTATGCTATTAGCGCTTAGCGTTTACAACTTCTCTTTGAGGCAATAAACACATAATTTTTTTTTCATTTTTGTACACAAATATATTACACTCACATTTTTGGGTGTGTTTAGTTTGTTTTAAAAGTTTGTAATAAGTATTTAAATAGTAAAAAATGATGGGGTTTAACTCAATAGCGCCCTTGGTCTTCTACTCTGAGTTTTTTTTTTTAAGATCTAAGTCTACAGCCTTGGAGATTTGATCCAATTGATGCTGGTTTTTTCCTTTCTTATATTTTTTCTATCCGTTCATCTGATCGATTACATGTGAATTCAAAACTTAAACTCTTCTAGACATAATTTGCTGTAGATATTCTTGCTTTTTTACTTAACATAATATTAATCCAGCTTTCATTGCTAGAAATATGTGATTATACGTTCTTGTAATTGTTCGAATTCCCGCCATTCTTTGCACTAATTCTTAGAATTTTGTAGCTGCCAATTGCTTGTTTACGATTATCTTTTAAATCCATCGTCTTCATTTATTTTTCAAACAGCTCGTGTTTGAAGCTTGTGAGTTGAAAAATGAACTAACTGTAGGGTATTAACATGTAGACTGAGATTAATTTAAATAGGTTCTTCACGTGTTTGTATATATTTCTTAAATCATATAATTTTATTTATGTTTGAAATTTTTGGTTAAATATTGTGAAAGTACTAATTGCTGCCACTTTCCAAACATCTGGCAATTTAGTTTTATTATTCACTTGAAGATGAAGGTAAACATACACATGATTATATATTTGGCAATAGTTGTTTATTTTAACTATACAGTATTTATATTTGTATGCGGTATGGACAGTAAGACGGTAAAGACAGTAACCCATTTGCGAGCACAAGATTCTCTGATAAATGTGTGAAAGTTTTCCTTAGTAATTTGTATTTAATTTACTAGGTATTATCAAGCTATGTGATTGTTCATGTTAATGTTTAGTTTACGCATATAGCTTTGAATAAGTAACAAAAATACTCAGCGAACCCAACATTATTATTAATATTATTAAGGCAGTGTGATAGTGTGATGTGTTGCATATGAGTTCTCGTTTTCTGTAGCATACTTTTAGGCATTTTGCTAAGTGTTAAAAAATTTCTTCTTTCCAACTCTTCAATTTCACATTTACTGAACAACAAAACTAATCGTAATCGTTTGACTATTTAGGTAGAGAGTGTTCACATACATAGGTAAGTCTATTTAGTGTAATATTCATAGTCAATGCATACATACTTATGTATTTATATGTAAAACTCATTTTAAAAATTGCTTTATAAATATTTTTACAAGGTTACAAAAAAATTCAAAAGGTTATGAATAAATATTAAATAATTAAAATATTTAACCATAATTTATTATACGTTATATTTACTTAAACAAATTATACTTAAAATAATGAAAATAGTTTACATGTATGCGCTTGGGGCACATGCTTTTTATATATTGTTGATTTTATGTTTCTGTAATTAGGCCCACCACATATTTGAATTATGTGGAATTTTTTAAATTAGTTTATTTTGTATGTATTTATTAAGCATGTAGGCTTTCATTAGCTTTTTCCACAGTAAGTACATGAATATTGTTAATTTTGTATATATAGAATATTTCCGAGTATTACAAATATATTATGCAAATAACAATTTTGGTAAAGGGTCGATTTTTTCATACTCATATGCACGTACATACACTACATATATGAGTTAATTAAAAAAGAACCTCATATTTTTTAAGTTTCATAATGATTTCAACTGAAATTAATAATATAGGGTAGAGTGGGGTAGCTTTGACACCGGGGCATATTTGACTTTGCAATTTTCAGTGTGACCACGCCCTAAAAGTCAAAAAGTTATAATGCAGAAAAGTGTTGTGAAAGTGTTTTATGAAAAAATTGTAATTGTTTTTTAAAGAAAGAGTAACAAAACTTGTTAGCACTGATATTTAATGTTAACAAAATAAAAGTGTGTTTTGTGCAAATAAAATAAGATAAATTAAAAAAGAAGAAACAAAACATTAACTTTATTTTTATTCATCCGATGAGTAAATTTTTATATTTTTATATTACAAAAGAGGACACTTAGTTGCTTACAGTGATATATAATTTGTTAATATATCTTACCAGAGCTAGAGGGCAAAATATAACGAAAATTGAATTTTTTTTATATTTTGTCATTTTGAATGGCGGTTTAAACGACTATTTTGTTTACCAGTGTATATATTCACACTCCCAGAATGTATAAACTCGTAATTGTGACTAACTTCATATCTATCATACACGCCATTTTTTTGACATTGACAGCTATTCTATCTCGAAGAGCGCCTAAAATACTATAAGAATTGATCTGTCAAATAATTTTCATAATTTTACAAAAGTATTTTACTATAGCTGAAAATGTCGAATTTCGTGCCAACAAAACAACATTTGCGGGAAGTTTTAATTTGCTTCTTCCATTTAAAGAAAAACGCAACTGAAGCACATCGTTTACTCACTGAAGCTTATCCTGACTGTGCTATAGACGTTAGAATGTGTCAGGTGTGGTATGTCCGTTTCAAAAGTGGCCCGAAAAAGTTCGAAGATGAAGAATTGAAGGCATTACTCGAAGAAAATTCATGTCAAACGCAACAAGAACTTGCAGAAAAATCATGGGACCGCCCGGACATGCATCAACATCAACGGCAAAGCCGAACATCCATGGATCCAAGCTCATGCTGTGTATTTGATGGGATATGAAAGGTGTTGTGTATTATGAGCTGTTGAAACCGAATGAAACGATCACTGGCGACCGCTACCAACTACAATTAATGCGTTTGAGCCAAGCATTAAAGGATAAAAAACAGAATATGAGAATAGACACGACGAAGTTATTCTTCAGCACGACAATGCTCGGCCGCATGTTGCAAGGCAAGTAAAAACATACTTAGAAACGCTGAAATGGGAAGTGCTACCCCACCCGCCGTATTCTCCAGACATTGCTCCTTTTGATTACCACTTGTTCCGATCGATGACACATGGCCTGGCTGAACAGCACTTCCGTTCTTTCGAAGAACTCAAAAAATGGGTCGATTCGGGGATAGCCTCAAAAGATGAGGAGTTCTTTTGACGCCTAATCCGTATGCTACCAGAAAGATGGGAAAAGGTTGTGGCTAACGATGGACAATACTTTAAAGAATAAATTTATAATCACTTTTTCACAATAAATGTCCAAATTACGAAAAAAAAAATACGAGTTTATACATTCATACTCCCAATATAAAGGTATAAATAAATAAACTGCATTTAATTTTGTTTCCAACGAGTTAAGAGTCAGGTTTGATTGAGATATTCGACTTCAAGCCCCATATACTAGAAAAAAATGCTTACATTTTTAAGCTGCTGTATTGTATACTTAAATAGTTGGAGTAATACTCGTATACAATTACTTACATTCTACGTATTGAAATTTTTTGTGTAGTCAAATAAAAGAATTAAAGAAGTATATACACTGGTAAACAAAATAGTCGTTTAAAACGCCATTCGAAATGAAAAAATTCCAAATTTTTTCGATTTTCCTTATGTTTTGCCCTTTAAATCCGATATTCCTTAAACTATATTATCAATTTATATATCGGTAGCAGCTAAATATCTTCTTTTCAATAGAATGTAAAAACTTACTCATGGGATAAATAAAAATAAAGTGAAAAATAAATAAATGGGTTTTTTGGCCCTAAGTCCAGATTTTGAGGATCAATTGAAAATTCTGAGTATGCAGTTTTTTTCTGCTTGACTAAACATACGACAGGTGTAAACCTCGAAAAAATTATAATCAAATTTTTGTTTTTTGTCACTCTGTGTAATAGTCAGAACAGAAAAATAAAATAATAGTAATAAAATAATAATGTTTTATTGTACAAATTTGTGTCAATCTCTGCTGAGGTTTCAGTGTTATTTCGAGACATAAAGGACAAAAAAAAAATAGTGGTGCAGTTTTTAAAAAAATTAAGTTTTTTGCGGTTTGATCTATCGATAGTTTTCGGGATTACAGGCCAGGGTGTCAAAGGTACCACACTTTACCCTACACCTACATAAATGAATTCGAAAGTTAATATTTAAGTATTTAAAAGCTCAAATAATGTAGGCATTATTTTTCATGTGTGTGTATATATGTATACTTGCCAATTGCATACACATAGTATTTGTTTAAACAACTGACAACATGAACCGCATTTTTAATTTAAACAACGTGCATAACACAAAAATTTGCTTAACACATTCATTTCAAATATAAAAAGTACTCTTACATGCACATATGTATGTATGTATGAATATTTTGTATGTGTGTATGTATATATAAAAATACATGCATGAATGTGCACAACCTGCCGCCAACAACATGCCAATAAACAGTTTTGCGGTTTTTGGTAACGAAAAAATGCAACTGAATAATAAAAAAACGTTAACGGGAGAGATAAAAACCGGAAGAAGCAGAAGCAACATGTTGAAAGCATGCTGTATGTATGTATGTAGGAATATACATTTGCATATACACACATATACATATAAAATGTTTATTTCATCAAGCTCCACATATGCACACATACATATGTACCTACGTATAGTCATATGCATGAGCGCATTTCCGCTTCCGGCAGTTTAAGTGCAAAATACTACGTATAAATATATACACACATACACACACACATGCTTACATATATGCGAAAAGCGTACTTATATACAATCATAAATAGGGAAAACTGAAGCCCATTCGTCACATTTTTTTTATGGCTTATAATGAAATTTTATTTTAAACTTTAAACGTTGGTTTTGTAGTCATTTTCAAATACCCAAATCATATTTGAACGTTGTCTGCTGGTCTAAAGATGCTTAGAAATCAGTCAAATAAAACTTTTTAACGGATCAAACATTTTATTAAAAAATATCATAAATTGAAGAGAAACCTTTTTAAATATATTCTTTAAGCGAATAAAAAAAGTACTTAAGACTTATTTGGTGTCGCCATCAAAATCCAAGTCATGTCATCAAAAATACATTTTGTCTGGAATTCAAACTTGGAGGCTGGGTTGGTTGGATTTGGCAGCTTATTTTGAATCTCACTTCTTTAAACTGGCCTCACAAAAACACTTAATGCTTAACGCTTTGGATAGTCATTTTATATAATGTGTTTTATTTTCTCCATTTGCATTTTCCATTTTTATGTTGAAGAAGCCAAAATTTTTAAATTTTAACCCATTAAGTCTAAGAGCAAACCGATTAAAAACCAAAAAATCTTCAATCACACGTCTTTATCGTCATAAATTCAAACAGCAAATGGTATTATCGAATGTTTTTATTTTTTTTAAGTTTCTCTCTTCGCGTTAGTATAACTGTGATAGCGATTACGTGTTCCGGTAACTTTTTTTTATGTGTCTTAAAATATACTTCTTTGTTGTGCTTATACGCATCATTAGGACTTAACCCTATACGGGTTAGAAATAATAATAGGTTGAAATAATAATAAAACAAACACCAGAATTTTTGTTTCCAGTTAACATTGATGAAAGAAAAATGGATAGGAAGTCCATTTTTTTTATTCGTTTTTGAGTTTAGCAGTTAGGTGAGAAAAAGGAAAGGCTACCCTGATGTGGCCTTGCGGGTTTAAGCCAAAAAATAGAGATATATGTGGGCCAGGGCCGTAGCCAGAAATTTTTTTCGGGGGGGTTTTCATTCGAAGAAAATATTCATAAATAATTTTTATCAAACTGATTTTTAAATACAATAAATTAAATCAATGATACATTTGATGAACCCTATAAAATTAAAATTTTAGGAAAAATTTTCAGATTTTTTTAATCTTAACCTCAAAAAAATGGCCAAAAGTGACAAAAAATTCCCAAAAGAATCAAATTAAATTTTTTCAAATAAATATTATTCAATGTGCATTCTAGTGAATTTTTTTTATCGTGAGGGACATAATTTCATTAACTCTTTGACTTCCCACTTCTGATGATGTACCCAACCTCAAAAAAATTACCAAAAATAGTAGAGGCTAATTTTTTTTAAATGATCATCATTGGGAATTTGAGCCATTATCAATGATAAGGAACCCGGATGAGGTTGCCTTATATTCCCTAAATTCGTGAAGTCACAGCATTGAAAGAGATCTTTCTAGTCGTGGTGCTCTGAGCAATAAAAAGTTAAAAAATTAATTTTAAGATGGGTTTTGCTAATAAGATGGAGTTTTTGCGAAAGAATTTTTTACGTTGAACACGAATCTGAGGTCAAAAACTTCCCATCACGTCACGTTTTAGGAAAAAAATTTGGTTCAAGCAAGTCTTATTTTACAAGGATCCGATAATTTTTTCTATTTTTATTAATTTTTAAACTTTTCAAACTGTTTCAGGACGAAACCTTAAATCAAAAACAGTTACTGACCCAGAAAAACTATGAATGCAGGAGTGCTCAATATCACCTTCTCTTTTTGAATCCGTAGTCAAACCTCATGTCGAAGAAAACAAATCGGATTTGATCGCTTAGTGTAACTAAGATTTCAAATTTATTTTTTATATTTGACTTTTTAGCATAAAAAAACCAATGGAAGTAAAAAATATCGTTAAATAGATTTTATTTTGACTTTTTTTCATCCATTAGCAGTTAATCTCAAAAATTAGAATAAATTTTCCACATTTCGGGGGGGGGGGGGGGTCAGTACCCTCAGGGCCGCCTTACCCATTAACCCCTTAGGGGTTTTAAGGTTAGAGGAATAGCCGAAGCTCGGCCAAAAAATAACTTTCGGTCGAACACTAGTGTCAATTATATTATAAATTGAATTAAATACTTTACATTCTGTATTTAACATATTTTCAAATCAATTATAATAGGTAGGTAGATATATAATAAATAATATAACGTAATTTTTTTTTGGAAGGTTTTTAATTTTTTCTTCTTTGGAATCAACTATAAATATACTTTAAAAAGTAATTACGTACGTATTTTTAAAAATAACATCACAATGAGCAAAAAACCAAAAACACACGTGCTGCTCCTTTCAGGGTCAGATTAAAAGTGTCAAACTTCATTAAACCTCAACCAATTGAATAAGGATGCGGCCACATCGCCTATCGTTCAGATTTTAATACGTGTTCACACCAAAAACGGCAATGCCGAATGTGCCACAAAGATGAAAGTACCCCAGATTGCCCTACATATGAATTCATATAAGCTGTATTCACATACAAACATAAAAATATGCATATTTACATTATATACATATCCACAGTGCGTTTGTAAACTTAATAGTCAACCATTTGTTACAAATAATTTGCCTATACTCTTAGTAATCATTCTAATGGTTCACCGAATCTATGAAGTTAGTGAAAATCGTTTTGTTCATGTTGAAACACGACCTATTTTTACGTAGTGCTAAAATTCCAAAAATATTGTAGGTGAAGTATATATATATTGAAGTATATTTTTTTTTTCGAAATTTTGAATATAATGAAATTGATTTTTTAATATGAAACAGGAATTTATGTTGAATTCTCGATTTTAGAAAATGATTACAAAAAATTTGAAACCAACTAGAAATACTCCGAAAACAATTGCAATACTGTGAAATCAATTTTAATGCCTTTAAAATAAATTTTGGAATATTCTGATATAAATAAAAGGTATAATATACAAATCAAATAAATCTGAATACAACTTGAAATCAATTTGAAGTACAGTACTGTCACGCTAATGCGGACATTCGCTATTCCGAACTTCTCAATCAGAGCATATCTATGCTTTGGACATTTTTGATATTTTTCTCCCATAGCTCGGACAGAAAAGAGTTAAATAATAAATCAACGCTTAGTAAAATAAAGAAATATGCTAAGTCAAACTTTCCCTTCTTTAAATGAGTAACGTTTTTTAAATTCATTTTATTTTTGGGATATCAAAAAATGTTATTAGAAAATTTAATGGATTAGCGAAACTGTACTGTACTTTGAAATTTATTTGGAATTTTCTAAAATCAATTTGGAATTTATCTAAGATATTAATTTGAATATTTTTTAAAATCAATTAAAGCCTATTTTGAAATGGTATTTGGAATTTTCTTGAATCAATTTGAAATATTTTTAAATCGATTTGGAATATTTCGGAATCAATTATTCATATTTTGAAATCTATTGCGTATATTTTTCAAATTAATTTGTTACATTTTGAAACCGATTCGGTTGGGATATTTTGAAATCAATTTGGATATTCTGAAATCAAAATGGACTTGATATTTTGAAATCAACTTGGGATATTTTGAATTCTATCTGAAATAATTTTTGTATTAATTACCGATATTTTGAAACCTATTTAGAATATTTTGCAATCTATTTGGCATATTTTAAAATCTATTTGGAATATTTTTAAAATCAATTTGTTATATTTTGAATATTCCTATTTCATTGGAATATTCTGAAATCAATTAGGGATATTTTAAATTGATTTATAATATTCTGAAGTCAATTTGGAATATACTGAAATCAATTTGGAATATTCTGAAACCAATTTGGAATATTCAGAAATCAATTTGAAATATTCTGAGATCAATTGGGCATATTGCACAGAAGGATTTTTCGGTGATAGGCTTTTTCTGTATCGTATTTGGTAGATTTGAAAAAATATTATATTCTCTAAATATGTTAAAGTTATACTCATACATACCTAAATCGTTAAAAATGTTGTTTAGACACACCTGTGCTTGGACCCCAATACCAATTCTGTTGTATTATTGCCTGGTTACATATTTATATAACACACTGTACACACATATATTGCAGACATCGAAATACCGCTGCCACTAGTTTGCCAGCAGTTGTATAAAGTTTTGAATGTGCGCTCAGAATTTTGTAAATGGGAAATTTATGTACACATAACTTATTAAAGAAATATGCCTATACTCACTCATGCACTCACACACTCAAATATTACGTACGCCTACGTACTACTAGCAGGCAGGCAGTAGTACGTACAGAAATAACAAAGGTTGCCTTGAAGCATCCTTCGCATATCCTGTAAACCTTAATGTAGCAAAATTGTTGATATCCGTAGTGCAAATGGAAATTTGGAAAAGACGCAGCTGCATGAGTTGCAGACTTTATTATTATGAAAAAAAAGAGAAGATATTAATTGAATTTTGTAGCAGTATGTCGTAGTAGTATATAGTAATAGCAGCAACACTTGTAGCTATTTGTAGCAACAGCAATAAATGAAAAATATACAAAATATTCATTAGCATTATGAGTAGCATTTGGCCGCACTCAATTCATAATTTACGTACATTAAGACATCAGTGCTTGTAGTATGAATTAAAGGTAAGAAAGAAATTTATCATACAAATATTTTTTTTTGTTTCTGTGCCAATATTTATAAATAAAAAATGGAACGGAAAAACGGACCAAATTTCATATTCTATGTTTCGTTTTAGTGCATTTGCCATAATTATGCGATAATGAATACAATGAGTGTGTCTGGTGGAATATAATATATGTATACGCACGCTACAGTAATGCCAACTTGCGGGGAATTCCCCGATTTGCGGGGAATCAAGGAATGAGCTGTATTTTGCGGGGAATTTAAAGTCGTTCAGCTTTGAGTCATAAAAGTCTGTAGAATATTTTTTGTCAAATCTTATGTAATGTAAAACGTTTAACTTACGCAATATTTCATATTTTGAGTCTTAAAATCTTCATCTTTTCGATGAAAAGAAAGTGTTTTAGGAAAATTTCAGAGAGAGACGCGGAGTACTTTCGTAGATATAGACGATTATAGCGCCCAGTGTCAGTCAGCCCAAAACAGTCGCGCGGCGCTTCGACTTACCTTTCGACCATTCAGAATGCTATGCCTTAGTGCATCATCTCCTGATTAATAACTCTTAATCCTTGCTGACTAATCTGTAAGCTTAAAAATTACGATCAGCCATCTTAAAGAAGATGAAATATATTTCATATGTTAAAAACCAAACGTCAAAACTTTGAATCCGTTTTTCTCACAACAAGGTTTTGCCATTTTTTATTTGAATCAAAAGAGAGCCCATGTCTTCTCCTTTGAGAACTTTAATATTCAAAATCGGGCTGAGGCTTGTTTATCTATCAAAATGTACATCTAGTAACTCGAAACACCCCACGTTCAAATTTGATGTGACAACTACTACCCAATAGGATTGAACTTTGTGCAAGCTTCAGCCGGATCGATTTTGAGATTGGGTTCCCTTGAAGTGAAATCTCTCCTGTGCCAAAAGAATTCCAGAGTCAGAAAGTACATTTCTATTAATCTACCAGTCTCGTGGTTAAGTTTTGGAGCGAAAAAGTTCAGGGTCGCCTTAATATAACACGCATTGAGGTAAATTTTAGGTAATTTTTCGTTTTTGTAAAATATTTATATGGAAAGTGCGTGTCGTGCTGTTATAATATGAAATTATATTGATGCGGGGAATTTGATTGAAAATCGGAGAATTTTTCGAGGGATATCGGGGAGAAAGAAAAAATGAGTTGGCATCCCTGGCGCGCTACTCTCCTTATACTAACCATACCCATTACAGACACCAAGCATACATACATTCAGTTACCTGATAGATATCCAGCTAACGTCCTTTAATATCGCCCACAATTTAATAGCTAAAATTTTACGCCTTGCGCCTGGCGCCTGTGATCGTAAACATGCCAAATAAAAGGCAAAAAGCTCGTAAAAAAAAATTATGTTTCAGTTTTCATTACCAATTTTTCGTTATCATGAGATGATAATGACGATGATGGTGGTCAGGTTAAAAATATGCTTATTTGCACACTGAAAAAACAGAAGCTAAATTGATGCCACAATGACGACAATATAGAAAAGAAAATACCCATTGTTTTATTGACCATAAACATTAACAATTAGCAGAAAGAAGCTGTTGGCTGCTGTTATTTTTTGTTAATGGTTTTTGTGTTTTTTTTTTTTCTGGGCCGTAGAGAAAATTAGTAAAATGCATTATGACTCTTTTAGTTCATTATTACCTACTCATAAATATTTAATGAAATTTTAGTAATATCTGGGCAGTTGTTAAAATTCAATTATTAAATTATTAAATAATTAACTGGTAAGTATATTTGTATGTATGTATGTGTGTTTGCATTTATGAATTTATGTTTTTGCTTATGGTAGAAAGTTTTTTTTTGCAAGTTCGTTAATTAAAATAAATTACATATGATAAATTTGTCCTTGCTGTGAAGCTAACTTTCATATGATGCTGTTTTTGCCATACCGAATCAAAGTTGAAAAAAGTAATTTTAGGTAAAATTTAATTATAATAGTATATACATTTAGAATATTCAATTCTGCATAGGTAGTCGTATCTAAAAAATAGTAATGCCTTAGACATTATTAATGTGAAGTCAAATGGATCGCTTTTTTCGCTTATTATTTTTGAAGAGTTTCGCTTGAAAATCATATTGGATAATTCAAGTAATTACATGGGTTTCAAATATCTTTTTTTTTATTGTCTTATTAATATTAATATGTCTAGAATATTCTACTAAAGGTTTAAGTCAATTGGAGTAAAAGTCTAGGATATCGAGTTCCGTTCATTAGGCCAGGTGTTATTTAACTGAAAGCTTTAATCCTGTTTTCCTCACAACTCTATATTTGAAGTCGGTTGACATGATGTCTCAAAAGATAATGAACCGATCTTCTGATGATGACTGCACCTTATTAAATATGGCTTCGTAAATACCTAGGAAATTATTCTTGAAATACAAACTTAATGAACACATTCAAAAGCAAATTATTTGTAATATTGAAATAGTAAAGAGGGTTTGCCTAATCCTTCTTAGATTTCGTTCTAAAAAGTTTTGAAAACAGACATACAAAACTCTCAGTTCTAAATTCTCTAGGGTCATTAGCTGAGTCACTTGATTTCTCTATAATATAGTAGAAAACCCATTTTTTTAACTGTACTAAATCGGACTAAATCCTTAGAATTCTGAGACAAATGCTATCAAATCGGATTGTGAGTTAGGTGCCGCATTGAACTATTGGGAATGGCAATTACCTCAATATAAGAGTCCATACTAACGTTTT
Organism: Toxonevra muliebris; assembly: GCA_963691655.1. Taxonomy (NCBI): domain Eukaryota; kingdom Metazoa; phylum Arthropoda; class Insecta; order Diptera; family Pallopteridae; genus Toxonevra; species Toxonevra muliebris. The sequence goes on along the minus strand of OY829327.1, from coordinate 26,681,697 downwards.
CTTTTAAGTCTCTGCTATATTGGCATTCAACTCGAGCTTGTCTGAGATGCCTGGAACAATGCAGTCTACTATGGGGAATCCCCAAGATTTAGTCAGTTTTAAATCCTTTCCATGCCCCATTCTGAGGTTTAGCCTGACAAATTACATTGAAGGACAAACGGTGAGCAGTTTCAGTGCTCCCATGGAGTCTTTTTTATTATTCTCTTGTTTAGCAAGAGCCTTAAGAACCAATGCCCAGCCTTTGCCATGTAATACCACAGCAAAAAATAAACTAAATTTGCTCAGTTTTTGAGGCCCAAATGAAGTTTGTGATCTGGTCTGTATATCAATCAATCTCTATAATGAAAAAGATATCTGCATAAAGGAAGGGATGACGAGTATAGTTTTAATTTTAATCACTTATTTCGCTAAAAATGTTATCCACAAAATAAGACAATAAGTAGCATTTGATTTAGGTTAGAAGGTTAAAATCTGATTTCAAACCTTTTCTTATTTTCATTTTACTAAGTAATTAATACAGGAGCAAGCAGACAAAGCTTTTTTGTCAACAAATCTAAGCCTAAAATAAAAACCTTAAAACTGAATAATTGCGCAAACATTGGAAAAATATTACAGAAAACTCTTGAAAAATTTCGAAGAAAATAAATTTCTCCCCTAAGAAAAATTTATCATAATTTGGCAAATATGTACAAGTTGAAAGGTAGCATAAGCAAATCGGTCAACGCACAAACCAAAAACACAAACACAAAAAAAAAGGATTTAACCAAAGTCAACAATTCATAGGTTAAGGAACTTTCAAAGATCGTTTTTTCTTATGCCAAAAAAAAAAAAAAAAAAAACAAAAGATTAAACTAAAAGAAATAAATAAACAGAAACCAAAAATATTTGTATGTGTGTGTGGGTGCAGTACACACTTTTCCTGCCACAAAATGTCGAAACGTCTGGTGACATTAATTCAAGGATGCTCATGGCGTCAAGAAACAACACAACAACAAAAACGAAACAAAAAAGTGAAAGCGGCATTAACAAAACACAAGAGCGGCTCACTTAACAGTACTTGGTAATATCCGGTGGCAGGGCAGAGATAGCGTTAGGCATTGCAGTTGTCATAGTATTACGTAGTAGTAGTATTGGAAGTACAATATGCATACATAAGTAGTAGCAGACAGGCAGTAGTGCCATGCAGCAGGAAGGCGTAAATGTATGTGCTTTTTTTTTTTTTTTGGTATTCACATTTCGTATAAGCTTAAGCCTTAAGATATATTTACTTTATTCGTTCTTGCTTTCGTTCTTTCACAGATTTCATTTTATTTATGTTTTTGTTGCTCTGCGCCGGAATGTAGTACTTTGTTTTTTTTTGTTACTTTTTTATTCCCAATGTTCGTAGCATACATAATAAATTAGATTTGATATTGCTTAAGCTTGAGTACAACTGAAGTAAAGTGAAGGTAAGGCAGCATGAATATTTGATCTAGTGAAGGAGAGTAAAGCTCTACCTGAAAATATTGGAATGTTTTGTGTTCAATGGAAAGACGGCCATCGATCCGTTTGTTAATTAATAAAGGATTTTTTAGAGCAATATAAATTTGTTTTCAAATAAAACACTGCTGCCTTATCTCGCCAACAACGCGCTGAATGTAATTTTCCAAGTCGTCAATCGTAGCTAGTTTATCAGCATAGACCAGTGATTTGATGTTCCTCTGCACAAAATAGTGCAACGGAGTCAAATCTCATGACCTAGGCGGCCAATTGGCAGACCCATTAAAAGTTCGGCAATATTGGCTTCGTCTTCAGTTTTGAAAAAGTATGGGCTATTGATACCTTCGGCATGCAAACCACACCACATAGTACTTTTTCGGGATGTAGTGGGCTCTCGAGTGTTACGTGAGGATTGTTCTCATAAAGAAATCGATCCATCGTATTACGTATAAGCTGCTCAGTTGGACGATTATGCTCAGCGTAATGCAAGGGAAGTGCTCTGTAAGTTTGGCGCACAAAACGTGAATTTTGAAAATAAATTTCCACGAATTGTAAACGTTGTTCGAGCAGACAGCTGCCCAGTGTGACGGCTGGTTTGACAGATATCCTTATGGGAATTTTCATTCCTCTAAAAAAAGACACTCATTACTTTTAATTTGAATCAAATTATGATTTTAATTTTATAACAATTGTTGATTTTTTTTTTTAATTTTTAAAATTATTATAATAATTTAAATCCTACTGCACTTGGGTAGGGTTTTTCATTTCAGCATTAATAACTGCATTTAAATATTTTTGCGCTCTTTTTCGTTTCTTGTACCTCCATTGAATCATTTTTCGAACACGGGCATTTAAGTTTTGAGTATGACAAATTACGGTCAATGTGTGACAGCAGATACGAGCAACAACAACAACAACAGCTTTTAAGGGTTTCTTGAATTTCTTTTGATATATACGACAATAGCAACAACCAGCAATGGCGATGCTATTATTTATAACAGCCTCGAGATAGAATTTTCTTTTTTACTAACTTGTTTATTTATTTTTTTCCTTTCTATATTTTTATTCACTCGCTCAGTTTAGTTTCATTCATTTAGCGTCAAATGGTTTTAATGTATTTCTATTTTATGCTGTATATACAGTGGCGGATACAGGAAACTTTTTTGAGGGGGGGGAGGGGGAAATAAAAAATAAAAGTTTTCCACGTTTTCTCGTTCGTGAGCCTTTTTTTTTTTTTTTTTTTTTGGCCATGTGAAAACTTACTGGTACGTTACGCATTTTGGGGAAACCCTGTTCTTGTAGCGAAGCATTTCAAAATTTCTATAACAATAGAAAACATTTATTCAGTTTTCGGTTTTAGATTAGTTTACAATGGGTCGAGAATTAGTAGAATTTTAAGAATAATTTAAGGTCGCTGATTCCTACTCTATATTCAAATTTTCTCTTTCCCATATGGGATTTTCTTTATATCGATCCGAAATCTATAGTTTTTTTTTTTTTTTTAGGTGGGTTCAATTCTCTACCTGAGGATAGAACCCGTTGAACTGGTACTTGAGTCACGTATTTATGAAATGATCCATTTTACTTGGACAATCCATTTGGATATTTTTTAAGAATTTAACCCCATCTGGGAATTAAACCTGAGGCAGCTGGAACTCCAGTCAAGCACTCATCGACGAATTTACCATTGTTGAACGTCGTCGAACTGTTTCTAAACTAGTTTAACAGCTTCTGTAGAAGATTAATTTGACGCTAAAATGGTAGTATCGTCTGGATAAGTAGCTATATTAACACTATCAGTTTTAGAACTTGTAAAAATCGAATAAAGAGTAGGACCCAGAACACTGCCCTGTGGTACTCCGGCTTTTACTTGACATTTGGCTGAGGTTTCATCATTTACTCTGACATAGAACTTTAAGACCAAATAAAATGGAGCTGGAAGTAATTTTTTTTATTTGTATAACAGCCCTTGATGCCAAACTTTTTCGAACGCTTCTTGAATGCCCAAAAATATGGCAGAGCAATATTTTTTGCGTTCCAGAAAGTCAGTGACAATATTGATGATATTGCTCAGGAGTACCGTGCTTATGACGATTGGTGATTCGGAACTATATTCTTATTTTCTTGTATTATTTGCAATCCACTATTTCGAATATTTTCGAGAATATTGCCAGCAAACTTATAGGTCTATATGAGGGCACTGAATTTTCTGGTTTATTTGGTTAAGGTGTCATTATTATTTCAGCATATTTCCATAGAGAAGGAAAGATTATTCCTTATTCTTATAATTCAAAGTAAATCGTAATAACTAAAAACAACAATAACTAATTATGTTCACCTTTTTGCCTGTTCAAGTTATTAAATTTTTAAATGTTTGAAAATCTTTTGGGGGAGAAAATTTTGCCCTGTTGCCCCCCTTTTGTCCGCGCCTGGTATATATAATGCTATAAGTGTTTGTATGCAATACATAGTAAATACAATGGGTCATTGAAATAGTTCTTGTCTTATTTTAAATGTAGTTACAATAATGTATTGTAAATACAAAAATTCCAGTAAGATATTTGCTGAAAGGCTTAAGCTGGCATCTGTTATGTGAATTGTATGATAAATGATTTTTAGAGTAGTAAAAATAGTTGAAAATAAGAAAATTACTAATAGTGTAGTTCTGGACATTAAACAGCAGCCATTCCTGTTCTTACCAATGCATCGCTATTCTGGTGGGATGAAATAGATACAAATCCACGTTTTCGTTTAATCGATAGATAGTATGTATTTGTACTTCTGGTATTTGTGAAATTACACATCAAATTATTTAGGTTACTTCGGGAATCCCTCTCTTTGTACTTTAAGTGCTGTCGGGATATATAAATGGTCTCAGTAAACTCTCTTTGTCGTAATGGAATGCTTGGCTATTGCCTTCAGTTCCCGATTTGCAAATTTCTTGGTTCATTGAACACTTCCAAGTTGTATTGTGTCAGCCACGTTTTATACCATATTCAGTGTTCTCCTACAACGTTTGGCGAACAATTTCGCTGGAAGGCTTATACAAGATGTAGCCGATTCATTTTCACCTACGTCGTTTTGATCTGAATCTGATCGAGCTTTCACGTTTCAAATACTTTCGAAACCGTATAGGAGAACTGATTTAACATTAGAAAGAAAAGATTTTCAGCTTCGTGAATGTTGGCAGATATGTATATAAATTTGTTGGAATATATAAATTTGTCGACCTTATCGATGTTCATGCCAGCAATCTTGGAGAAGCAACCAGAGTTAGATAGATGTTTGAAAGGATATGTATTTGGTTCGTTTGAGATTATTTTAAGACCATCCACTTTTGGCTTTGAGTTTGTCCCGCTGAGATGTTGTCTTTCTATTAAAAAAAAGTGGATAAAATAGCCACTCAGATTGGGTTGAATAAAGAACTGCAGAAGTTGAGTCCATGTGTCATCGAGTCATATGAAAATATAGAAACAGTTATTAACTTTATTACTGATGATATGATTTGAAATTTGATGAAATTTGGCGTAAAAGCGTCCATTCAGGATACTATAGACCCAGAAATTCGCTGTTAACACTGAAAGACTCAGTAACTCGCTTTCTCTGCACTGACAAACTGTAGCTACAGCAAAATCTAGGGCAAATAACTAATCATCTTTTTTCATAACCAGCTTGAATGTAATTAGAGGTAATGTACATTAGCGTAGAACTTAAAATATAGTAGTAGGCTTGAGCTGGAAAGCTCAGGAGTTTTATTTTAAAAAATCCACCAGTTACTTTTGCAGTGACCCTATATACTTATGGATATACTGTATTCACAAGTTTCCCGTTTTTCTTTTAACTTCTTTTATTATAATCGTTCTTGTTTTCTTTATTTGATTCATTTTTACCGAGCCACACAGATTCATTTCGTTGTAGCTCATTAATTTATTAGTAAACCAAATGAGGATATTTTCTCTTCCTGCTGTTTGTTTGTTTTATTTCTTTTTGTGTGTTGCTGATGGTGTTTTTGTCGTTAATGTTGTTGTGTAGGTTCTTCAGCACTATGTGCGAGCTTTAGTTGGACATGTGCATATCACCCACAAACACACACACACACACACATATATGTATATGCATGTATATGTACATATGTGTGAATGTATCTGTCATAGAACGTGCGCTTGTGCTTATGAATGTGTGTGAATGTATTTGACAACTATTGTTGCAATGATTGCCTCAATGTGTTTTGGCGCCCTCGGGGGCACACATGTCCGCAATTAAGTGAATAACTTGAAATTATGTTTTTTGTTTACATACAAACACACTTACATTCACACATACATACACGTGGTGATAAGTACGTTGAATTTGAGTTATTTATGACTTTCTACTGTCAATTAAATTCTTTTGTGTTAATTTCAATTGCTTAGTGATTTATATGTTATTGAGATTGAGATCGTTAAATATCAGCCTAGAGTATTAATGTATTCCACAGATTATATCTTAATACTTTACTTTAAGAATAGGTAAATAATATAAGCAAACATTTAAGGAAATGAGCTTTAGATAGTATAATGTTTTAAAGTGAACATATTCAAAAGTTCAATACAATATGAGAAAATATTCAAAAATAAGAAATTTAACCTTTTTATGTCAGAAATGTTTCAATAATTTTTCTTCTCTATCTCTCTCTAATTCCCTATATTCTTTCGTTTCATTTTGATTGAAAAAAAATCAATGTTTTTGCAAAATATATATTAAAAAAAAAGAAGAAAGCGTACCAAAATCTTTCGAGCAATTTAATTTTATATTCAAAATGCCACACAGTCGTTGACATTTAAATAAGCCCCTTTTTGCCTTTAACCACAATTTCATCTCGTACATTTAGCAATCAAAACTGTTAAATTGAATTATATGCATGACACGCACACATCAAAAAACGTTTTCACTTAAGCAGCATGCAGCATCCGGTGGGGGACTCCGAAAAAAAAGATTCCAAGCAAACAGTGACGCATTATTTTTTTTACTTTAGTTGAGCATAAAACATTTTTTTGAATTTTTTTAAAGCATGACATTCAAAAAATATGTAAAAGAAAAAGAGTTGACATATGTGCGCCTTTTACAGCTCAGCAGTTATTGTTAGCAACACCCTCAGGTTTCTTTTTTTTTTGAGGGTGTTGCCAAATAGCACCATACTCAACAATGAAGACGTTTCGATACGATTGAAAAAACAAGCAAAAGAGGCAGCAAACCCAATTTGTATCAACAACAATAACAAATAACAATAACAATTGATGTCAGCATAGAAGCCAAGACACATACACATACATACATCGAAAACAAACAAAACATGTTAAACAACTTTAAGTTTTGGTTAAATCCGAATGTAAAGTACTTTACACTATCGCTTTAACTTCAACTCAAAGTTTCAGTTAGGAGTAAATTCAACAATTTAAATTCAAAAATTCAAAGATCGGGGAAAAAACGAGTTCCACTATGCAACTTTACTTGCAGAGAACCATTTTGATCCATTTATTTAAATGTGAGAACAATCGAAAAGGGCCAATAGTGGCGGACGCTTTCGGATTGTCGGACATTTTATGGTCTTATTTTAGTTGGGCTTCAAAATTCGTGATTTTCATCGGCCAGTCATTGTCTTTGAAAGAATCTTCTTCTATGTAACTGGTACAGCTTAAAAAACTGAAGTTATTCATTTTTCCGGTTATGAAATTTCCTTCTGCCGCATTCTAAAAAATTAGGCCACTTTTTTACTCATGCCTTCCTTCGTACTTCAGTTATGCATCACCTACTATTTGAATGTAGAGTATAAAAATATTTATGAATAACAAAGAGAAAGGAGAATAAAAAGAGCATTGAGCTGAGCATCAGTATAGTGTGCACCACATAGTAAAGCGAAAGCAACCTGAAAAGAAAAAAACACGCGCCCTCCTCCCTCTTAAAACGCTACAGTAATGCTGATGGCAACAGATCGCATACATTATCCTTAGTAATCCTGCTTTGCATATATTTTTGCGAGCACGTGATACCAAAACGAACGAGCATACTGAATTTCGTGTGCTGGTTCCAGGGTACGATTATAATAAAAGTTGAACCTGGGGGCTGCTGGCTATGGCTGTGGTTGTTGGTTTTATGGGGCGCTGTTGTTATTTTTGTTGTTGCTGTTGTGTGTGGTTATTATTGTTGAATGCGATTTTCTTTGTTGTGTCTCTTGGCTCTCTATTTTAAATATAAACGCGCCCCATTGGTATTCATAAATTAAAAGTATCCGTAAGCTATGCTGATGTTGCTCATTTTAAAGTAGAATTAAATCTAGCAGCAACAGACAGACAAAATGGAAAGTCATGCGTGTGCTTTCAAGCGAAAGTAAACAAGAGGACAGTTCAACAGCAACAACATGGCAGCAGCAAGAGCGATAGCATCCCCAGCCATACAAATACCAAAGAAATGGGGTAAAGTAAGTGGTATCGATTTTGGCATCAAAAATTGACGCTTCATTGAGCTTGGATTATGTCTGTTTGAATTGAGTTGACTTGAATTTGATTGCGTTGACTACTTGACTAGAGTTGCGTTGCGCTGCGTTACGTTGCCTCAGCAGACTTACTTTTATGTTGTTGTTATTTGATTTTTAGTGTTAAGTATATGAAATTCTAATTTGGCTTTGTTTATTGACAAAATTAATTTCTAATTTGCATTTTAATTAAAATTATACCACAGATTTTAACAGGAAAACAAAAAGTTAATAAACGCTAGTTTATAAAGTCAATTCACATGTTATTATTTTTTAATTACAAAAAACCTTTAGGGGTCATAATTGTTCATGAAGAAAATTGCAATTGATTTGGAGAGAGATTTCAAAAGTCATCATATAAAATGATAGGTTTTTATATTTTCTAGGTACGTTTAAACGGAGGGGCTAGGGCAAAGAGGCGGTAAATGGAAGGGATCGGGGAAACTTATTCTTTGAGATTTATTTAGCTGTGAAGCTATGTGAAGCTCGCTTTTAAGATATTATCACAAATATGTATATAACAATAGATCAGTTGAGGTATGTGTGATTAGTTTTTAAGTTAGTTAAATGTTTTTTTTATTTTCCATTTTGTAGTACAACTATTTATAAAGTATTTTTGTATAAATAATTTTAGAACATATAACTTCGACAATAGTTGCCAGTCGGTAGGCTGACGAATGTGTGCTAGAATGAAATTCCAGCTGCCTCAGGTTCGTTTTCCAGACGGGGAGTAATTTCTTAAAAATGTCCGATGGGATTGTTCTAATAAAAAGAGACACTTCGGTGACTTAGTCTTTAAATGCTTCACTGGAATGCCAGATCAAAGATATTTGTGATCACCTTATAATCTGTCAAAATAGGATGCTGAAATCTCAAAACTTGTAGTCGAAATTATACTTGGAATTAAACATATAAACTTTCAGTTCATCTTTTTGCAAATAGTGGGAATAGACTTAAAATATTTTTTTTCGAGCGCTTTTCCCCCAATTCAAATGAGAATCTCATTCAATTGAAAATTTGCTAATAATTAAAAAAAAAATAATATAGGCGGCAAAATTACAAGCCCCTATCAGAAATCTCTGGATCCGCAAGTGTGACCAAGGATAAAAATGGGTGAAGGACTTAACGAGCTTCTATTTGAACGAGTTTTAGTTGAAAAACAAGATTATGCATTTGTCTGAAATCTTCTTGTTTATACAAATCTTTGCGATTGAACTTGGATCTTGTCTAACTCTTACATAAAAAGTCAGGTTCACAGACTTACGTTGAGCAAAGTATTATATTAGAGAAGAGACAAACTTTTCAGTTATATGGGCCTTCGACTGACCCCTTAGCCCCTCCCCCTTACCCGCTCCCCTTTTATATCATCGAGTATAGAATGCTTACTTGTTTTGATTATCACACTTTATGATTTGACACTTGGTTTTGCAAATAAATTTTCTGGGTATAAAAGCTGTATTCTCAAAAGATTTTCACGTACACCTACCACCCAAACGGAGGAACGAAGGACTGTAAAAAATTTGCTTTTCTTTTTCCGATTTTTGTCTAGTCTGTGAAATGAACTTGGAACAACTCATATCAACTTCTAAGCCATGTAACGAAAAAGGTAAGTAAGGTGTGAAATGAAAAACCAACAGCTTCCTATAGTTCCGGCAGTGTTTCATTCCGAAATGAACCAATTAGTAACAGTTGTAACTATGGTTCTAACCGGTTCTTTTTTAATTTTGCCACTCTACTATAAAATACTATTATGTCCTTCGAAGTTATGTTGAAATGGAATGTATTTCTCTATTCCTTCTAAGATTCTTTAAGAAGATAGTTGAGATCGAAAATTTTTCTTGGAACGATATTTTTTACACGTTTTCTCACATACTAAGCTTCTTGATATATATTTTGTTTTTACTTACAATATAATATTTCAGCTGTAAAAATATATAAAAAAATGTTTGTCCATTTTAGATGGTGAAGTAGTAATCGAGTTCCCACAAGGAATGAGTTGACAAACTAAGGAATGAAGCAGGTTATAACTATCACTTGAAGCTCTCTATTTTATTTATGTGAACTTAAATATATTAAACAGCGGTCGCTGTAGCCTAGGGGTTAGTGTGTTGGACTGCTACGCAGAGATGCCCGGGTTCATATATCGGCACGCTCAAAAAATAAAAAATTGAAAATAAAAATTTTTCTTCATGGCACCACCTCTTGGCTATGAAGAGCTTTTCACTTCGCCGTTCGGATTCGTCATAAAATTGTAGGTCCCTTCCATTCGTGTATAAATATAACTCATACAATATGAATGGATGCGAAAAGCTCGGCCTTGGCCCTCCAGGCTGTTGTGCCATAATAATAATAGTAGTAGTAGTAAACAGCGATTACTCTTGAAAATTATGAATAAATGTTTTTCGACGAGTTTTAAAATTTTTTGTGTGAAGAATTTTTCAGATGCTTAAAATTAGTTAATATTACATAAGATAAGTGTTTGATCCTACAATGCTCTGCCGCGTTGAACCCTCCAACAGTTTTGATTTGGCTTCTGGTTAGATATAGTGTTTGTTTTGCCCAGCGTTGACAAATATTTGTGGTAGCTACACCCAGAAAAATACTTACCTCTTTTGAAGAAAAACGGCTATCAAGTTGAGGAAAAATGGTCATGATTTGGCGCCATAGAAACGGTTTCCTCATTTAGAAAATTTCTTTGAATTGAGGACATATTTTTTCTTCATTTGAAGAAGAAGAAGGTAGTTTTCCATTAATTAAAGAAATATGTCTTCAATTTGTAGAAATTGCGTTTTTCAAATGAATAATATTTTATTTCGATATGAGAAATTGTATATAATTTAGGTACAATCTTCCTCAGTTTGAGGAATAATTTTCCATAAATTGAAATAAATTTACTACATTTTTAGAAAAAAATCCTCAATTTATGAAATATTTTCTACAATGTTGTTTTAATTAAAAGGCATAGAAATCATGGTTTTTTAATTGTATTCATTTATTATTTTATTTTTAATAAGTATTAAGGTTTACATTCACTACAGGCGTCGTCGCCTTGAAATGATCAAAAGATCCTTATGGCCGTCAAAGAATTATAAATTGAAGTTTATTGAAATTTATTTCTCTCGAATATATTTTGTTTTTTTTTCACAATATATATAAATTTTTTTTTCACAAATTATATCAACAGCCACAAACACAACCGCTTCGCTTGAAATAGAGACACCGACTAAAAAAATCCAAAAGGAAAGCAAACCGTTTTGGCGCGAGGCCAAAAGAGTGAAGCTAGTTTTTTGTCTATACCAAAATTTTGTATGGAGAACATTTTTGGTATATTCGTCTCTTTCTTACATTTTCTATGCACAAAAAATATGTAAGTTTAATGATGCCACCTTATTTTATTCTAAATAAGGTAATTTGTCCCTTTATGGTATTTTGATACTTTTGTTTCGTAGCCAAATAGTGCTTGAATTTTTATATGCTGATGCGACAAAAATTTGGAAGAAGCAGGTTTATGGAAACGTTCATTGTTCCATGTACATTTGTATTAATAATAGACAAAGTAATTAGTAAAAGCTATTGAGCTAAAATTTTATGCAGCGACGCGTTGTAAGGACTAAGTTTTAGAAAAAAACTATATACATATATATATAGATGCCCATATTTTCTTGTATTTTACTTACTTTTTTATCTTATTTTCTTTAATTTTAGTTTTAACAAGTTCATTAAAATTTGGGATTTTATTGCAATTGGTGGGCAGCACTGCAACTAAATTTCCAAAAAAGAAGAAATAACTTACTTCAAATTCAACACCATGGTTGCATGAAGGGATCACATTTTCTTCATTTTGAGGAAAATTTACATAAACGAGAGAAATTTTCGTGGATTCAAATTGAGGAAACTTTTTCTTTGTTTCAGAGATGGGTATTTTTCTGGGTGTAGTTTTACAAATTAAGTTAAGGGCCATTTTCTTAATTTCCGGTAAAGCACTAATGAGAGCTAACTACTACTACTAACCCTCGGTTAAAGTTCGGATTAGTGCTAAACCGGACATTGAGAAAACGACCCATAAAGGAGCTTCATGGTAAGTTGTAGAATGGTTGTGGTCCAATAAATTCACGGGATAACTCTTTTCTAGTGAGCTCGTTGCCCGCATTCTAGGTAATCGGTAGCTAAGTAGTCGCTTATCAAAAGTACGTGACTTTTAATTAGTTCTCGGATTAGTTCATAATTATTAAAATTTTTGCTTAATCTAAATTATTCATTAATGTCATGAATTTCTCGTGACCACAAATTTGATATGATATTAAACCATAGTTTGCCGAAATTGCTTTATTATTTCGATATGATTATGCCCCATACATATATTTTATTTCCATTTTTCTACAATGAAAATTCTCTATTTTAAATATTTTTCTTACACATTTGTTGTGTATATTAATTTTTTATTTATTTTATTGAAATACGCATTAAATATGAAGCACATTTGCCACATATGGATGTATATTTATAGTATAGAACTTTTATGTTATTGCGAAAATTGTACAATGAATATGTCTAGTTTTCATTTTATGTTTTTTCTTTTCTGTTGACCACAAATTTATTATTATTTTTGCTTGATGATAAAAATAAATTTACATTTTAGACTATACATAAAAGAATCTAGTCTGTGATTGGCAGAACTACATGTATTCATACATTCATAATATTACACTCTCAACTGAACTGAATTCCTTAAGTTGAAACAAATATAATTTTAATATAAGCCACATGACAAATTTGCCTCACTTCAGTTGCTCTAAACGGCAAAAGCCTGAAACCTAAAAGTTTATATGCATATATAAACATACCAGCGCATTGCGTATACTACAGGGTATAAATATAAATTTTACGCTGGCTTATAAAAACAAAAATACTCATACACACGCACCAACACACAAACACATATGCATACAAATGCTCACACATATTACACTTATACACTCAAACACTCTCCTTCAGAAAACAAATGCTCATAGTAGGTACACTTTCGCCACTTTTGTAGGGCATCATAGTGCCATGGTGTTAGGGTGCCAGAATGCCTTATGAAAATTGTTGTCATTTCAAAATTTATGATACCGACATTTTTTGTTTTTTTGTTTTTGTCTTTCTCTTTTGTTTTGCTTTCGCAAAATATCAACAACACCAACAAAATTCTAAAATAAAAATAGAAGTAAAAAGGGGCAAAAAACAATCTGCAGGGCAATTGATTTTTATGCTTTCCGATTTTTTCATATTTTCTCTTTCTACGTACAACTACATTTTGATGATGACGATGATGATGGGGTTGTTAGGCGTTTGTTGTTGTTGTTGTTGCTGCTTTCTCATTTTTATGCTTTGTTGTGATATTTTAGTGCTTTTGTTTTTCACTTTGTATGCTTGACTTAAATCATATAGAAATATATACATATGCAGACATAGGCGTCCATATGAGAATTATACTAAGGATACACACAAGTGTCAAAAAGAGTAAGGAGAGTAAGCACAAGAGATAGAGAGAGAGAGAAAGAGGAAAGGAGAGAAGGACAAGAGAGGTGTGGTATAAAATCCATGCAAAAACGGAATAGAATTGTCATAATTTTGAATATAATTCTTTTGCGGGGACAGCTCAATCAGCTGGCAATTATTCGCAAGAACTTTTCTTGTTTCTAAAGTATATTTAATTATTATTTAAATATGCTATAGTGCACTGTGACTATTGTTAACCTTTTGTGCAGCCCATAAATTTCAAAACAGCTTTAAATTAATACAATTGAAGTATTCAAATAGTATGTTAGGTTATTGCCTCATATTTCGAAAGGTTTCAAGATCCCATTTCCGAGGTAAAGCGTTCTACGTCTTACGCCAGCCGAACATTCACATAATATTATATTATAACTAATTTATATTGAAGACCTATAATTCTAGTCCAATAATCTTTGAGAACATTTGTTTTTCAATTTGGTATTATTTTTTGGATGTGACTCACTGACAAACCACAGAAAGATTCAGGACTTATAGAGGACCCGCCTATTTGTTAGACTATCCGTTCTTTCATTCCTATCGAATCTTTCATGACCTGAGATACAAATCAATATATTTTTATTCCTGTTGGATAGGGTTTAAAGAAACTCAAAGAACTTCCATGAGATTTTGGATATTACATATGTACTGTTTATACGCCTGCGAATATTCTCCGATGCAGATCTCTATAGCATGTACTTCTGCTATAAGTATTGAGGATTTTTTTCCATTGCTATGGCTTTCTGAAGCTATCTGGGCAACATTATCTTTACCGTGCTGAAAAGAACATCAATGAAAGTGCTAATGAACCGAGCTATGTTATGAATTGTATTAAATTCGGCCCCAATTACATCTAGAAACTAAAAATTTGTTTTTTAATAGAACTCTGCGCCAGTATTGCTGTTCGTATAAGACATGGGCCAACAACACTGAAACTGAAAATCTGGTGACCAAATATGATCAACAGTGACGAGCCCTACAGGTGATGGGGTGTCGATACAATTTTCTCCATTCCAGCAATAATAAATGGATGGAACTGAAAAATTTGTGGTTCGCAGATGTACAAGCGATTACGAACTCGATAGTCTGGTGGTTAATTCTTATTACCCCCTTATATCCACTATCTATGCGAAGTGAATGCTAATAATAAGTCTACAATTACATTTCTTGGTTGGTTATGGCAAAGCCACCAAGTGATAACAAATTGCCACATCGCCGTAAGGAACTGGTAGGAAAACCGTTCCCTTGGTGGTCTAGTGGCAGCGTGCTAGACTCCTGTCTCTGGAGTTCCGATTCGATTGTCGGCTAGGGTATTTCATATCTATCTTCTTCTTCTTTTTGCCTTTCTTTCTTCCCTTCTTTCTTCCTTTCTTTCTTCCTTTCTTTCTTTCATAATTTGAGGCTTTTATACAAAACATCTTAAAGGTCACAGTGACTTTTGGATCATCCCATTTTCCGAATTAAATTCAATCACCACAATTCACTTCGACTTTAGCAGCACAAAATAAGACGCAAACGCTCTTGTCGTGACTGGAGCTAAAGGGCCATTCGACCTTTCCATAATATGATATAGCGCTTATTTATATTACGACGCTCATGCAATTAGAAGCATTTACTTTTGAATTACGAGAGTATCAGTGTTACAGTAGTGATTTCATAATAATTTTTGTTGCGTCTTAACCAAAAAATAATGTTCTAAGTTATGTATATTTATATGTGGTATAAGTATGAAAGTTAAACTTTCTTAACTTAAATTGCCGTTATACTTTTTCTTACTGTTTTTGCAGCTAATATTTATTGCTAGAAAACATTAATTTAAGTGATTTGTTTTTAGCTTTTTTATATACCTACAATATTTACTTGGATATAAAATTTAATATATCCCCCAGAGATCATATTAAATATGATTTATTTTTAGTATATAACTTATGAAATGTTTTCAAATTTTGATTTATGTATGCGAATTTTTTAATACTTATGTAGGTAAATATATTTTTCAGGTGTGTGGAATAAAACACAACAGAAAATAATTGTTTTGAAAGGAATGTTCCAGTCAGTCTTCAAAAAGAATGGTACCGGAATGGAAAATTCACAACAGAACTGGAACTTGTTCTGTTGGAGAACTTTTAGGTCGAGTTTCTCAGTCAAATTTTAAATTCAGATCCAGAAAGAAATTGATGTTTAGGTAAATTGAATTTTAAAGTATTATGGTGAAACTGGAGTCTTGATCGTTCTGTAGTATGCTAAGTTACGGAAACGAAGAACTGTGTTTATTCCACTTTTTACCATTTCCCCCCATTTACACATATCAGCGTATAATCAAATTGTCCATGTAATTTTGGAGAAAGATAAGAGCTGTTTAGATTTGCAGAAATTTTATTAGTCTTGATCGGTTTCGAGGAGGCACACCTTGCCAAACCTCTCCATCAGAGATGAGATTGTAACAAAAAGTGTAGAAAATGGCAACCCTAATCAGATTCCGAGAAACTAGAACTTGTACTGACTGAGATGACTCAAACAAGGACCGTACTTTGGCAGAGCATCAGCCTACGAATATTCCTGTGGCCATGAACTCAGATAATTGTTGATCTAGTCTGGCCAGGTGTCTCTTACACAATGTCATTAGTTTGAGATTATGGCTTGGCTGTCTGAGAAAATTGTTACTCTTCCTTTTCCTAGGTACATTGGCTACAAATACAAAAACTTTTGTTTGGAGCTCGTTAATTGATTCAGGTAAACGAAATTTAATTTTTGACCCATCACTGTATATGCTATTGCCATACTCACGGTTGCCACTTTGGTACAATTCTACCAAAACTAGTAAATTTTTTTTCCATTTTTCTGCGCTTGTTTTTAAAATTTGGTACATTCTGTGGGCAAAGTTAGCTTTCATAGTAATCAAGAATTGTAAACATATTTTCAAAATACTTTACAAACTAGAAAATTGTTCAGACTTAGTAATTTTTTTGCAAAAAGTAAGTTGTATTAAAAATGGAATAGACGAAATGTTGTGTGAAGAATTGACTAAATTTATATTCATGTTAATGAGCTCATAGCTTAGCTAATGCTGAAAGAAATTTTTTTGACTTTAGTCTAATATAAAAAAAACTCAATTAAGGAATGAATTAGAATTCAAAACTCTTATAAATTCAATGTTATATAATAAACTGACAAAAAGTTTTAAGTAAGGTTATTTATTCTATATGAAAAAAATGGTACATTTTTCACCCATTTGGTACATTTTTTTGTAAATATTGGTCCAAAATAAAATGAGTAAGTGGCAACCGTGGTCATACTCACTTGCCGAAACCAATCGTGTCTTGTCGGGAATTTTGGGATTAGAGTTTTCAAAACAAAGTTGAAGAATAGTGCAGGCGATACCTTCTGAGGTGACTTTTTCGTTTTTTCGGAAAAAAAAGATGATTCAAATTTCGATAGGATTAAAATTATTGGTTTCAAAAAGGATTTTTTTTTTTTAAGATGAAACATTAACGGAATGATTGGCGCCGAATATTTTCCCGTTTCCGTTTGTTTTGTTTTAATGAATAAAGAATTAGTAAAAAGTTTTTGTAGCAACAGTTTTAAAATAATCGCTCCCAATTCATTTAAAATTATGCAAAAGTTTCTTTAGCATATACTATAAATATTAAATGCTACTTTATTTCATAAATGTTTTTAGGAAATGTTCTTTCGCAAACTCTGACCATTTGGTCGAAATTTTGCGGAATAAAAATATTTAATGTTGTAATTTTCAACTTTTTAGTAGAAAAATATGTTAATTCATTTTAAAATTGCATGTAGGTGATGCCAGTAATGAGGAAAATTTTACAAATTTTATGATTTTCATTTATACAAAAACATAAGGTTATGAAAAAATAGTAAAACTCGGCGTTTTTTATTTGGAAAACTTCTTAGATGCGTTAGGACTGTTAAAATATATTGTTAATAATACATATGCATGTGATAACTATAACCTTAAGTCTTACATATTTACATGTAAGCACTGAATTAAAATCACTACAGTTTCGCTTTATTTGTTTAAAAAAAAAAGTACTTTACCAAAATCATAAAAGCAAAAACCGCATGCAAATTGCTGTTGTAATAAAAAAAAATAAAAAATCCTTGGCCGCAAGCAAAAAAAAAAAAAAAAAAAATAAAACAGAAAGAAATTCTCTTTTCCACATCCGCAATATTTAGGCGGTAGTTTTAAATTGACCACAATACAAAATAAAATTGATGTTGTTTTCATTGTTGTTGTTGCTGCTTTTGTTGCATTTGTCGAGACATGCAACTACAACATCAGCAGCAATTGTTGTCAGATTAGAGATATCTACCAACTCGTTATGTTCCACATTATTTCCCATGCATTTTCCGCCAACATAAAGGCGTTCTGCCTTCGTTTTGTTCTTGTTGTTATTGTTGCAGAAATATTGCGCCACATTGTTGTGTGTTTATATTATTTGGCTTTTATTTTACACACAAACTCGCACACATACTTTTGTACATGTATTTGTGTTATTATTTTTCTAACAATGTTAAAGTAAAGTCGTTGTTGGTTGCAATAGAATCATAACGTGATGGCGGCATGGGAAATGAACGTTTCTGTTTACAAGTGAGTATGTGTATATGCATGTAGTTTTATGTGTGATTGTGTGTGTGTGTGTGTGTGTTTGCGCAGATAGAGTAGCCAAGTTGAAGTTAATAAACGTGTATTTAATTTATATTGTGTGCATGTGGTCTGAATCGAGAAATGCAAGAATGGCGATGAAATATTCAGAACTAATCCTAGAAGACTTTGGTTTCGATGTGAAACAGTTTTTTTTTTGTTTTTCATCTAATTTGAAAATTTTAAACCTGTGAGAGGTTTGGAGCCCCAATAGTAGGGTCTGCGTTGAGTTTTTTGGGACTGAAACCCATAGTTTATTCAATACTGAAGCTTTCTCTTGTCTAATTTGAATGTTGTGTGCTGATTCATCTGTTTAGATAACCTGATTCATCTAATAGCCGCTCTAAAAATCACTTTATAATCTTATCTTCGTCAATGTTAGCGCTACTCAAATGATTCGGCTGAAGAATTAGCCAAACTTTAATTAGAAAAGGGTTGCTGCCGTGGCGTAAATTGTATGGGCTAAAATACTATGCAAGGTGCCAGAGTTCGATACTCGGCATAGTCAAAGTACCTAAGAAGTACTTTAAACATCGTTATTCGAACTCGGCATAAAACTGCTGGTCTCTTTCATTCGTAGACAAATAAAACTGGTACAAAAGAAATGGCTACGAAAAGCTCACCCTAATCCATCTATGGGTTATTGCGTTACAATAGTTATTTGTGAAAGGGCAAGGAGATTCAGGGAACCTTATACGCTTAAACTAATGGAAACACTTTGTAAGTACAAGAATATTAAACTATCCTTAAAACGTACAATCATGAAGAACATAGTCCTGTTTTTACTTTGTTTGGACTTGAGTTTGGAGTAAGCTAAAAATTCTTTTCATATTTCTTTTGTTATATAAAAATAATCCTTGATTTTCACATGAGAATTAACGGTTATATTTTATGTAACAAAATGTATGATGTTTTTTCTGCATTTTATTCATTCTCCGCAAAAATTTATAATAGGGGTGCAAGAAAAAAAAATGTTGTTTCACAATAAAAACAAACAAAATAAAATGAAGAACTTTTCTTTAATGTAACTACTCTACACTTTTCCTACTTCACTTGTACTCAGAAGCACACGTTTGCAGCCAACAGCGGTGAAATGCTCATGTAAATGCATTCTGATGCGCATCTACGGAAGCATTAAAGTGCATCATTTTGTGTAGATACTGGAAAAAAAATGTTCTTTGTATTTTATGTATTCATTATGAGTGCTACAAGAATAAGGCATGAATATCGAAGAAGAGGGAGTGACAAATAATTTCACAATCATTTCTTTTTTTATGCAGCCGGACAATGAAACAAAAATACACCAACCTAAAATCAAAAAAAAATTAATTCGATATAGTTATATCGATGATTAAAAATATGAATAATATTCATAGACATTATTCATAACCAAAATCTGGAATTAAGCTACTACTAATAATACATACATCACCTAACTTAGCTCCATTTTTGTGTTGTCTCTATTTCATGGGTTTACGCAAGAAACGAAAATACATTAGATTTCACTCACTCGAACTCTTACTGCTTCTAAAAGAAATGCATTAGATACATAGCAAAGTGAAATTGCATCATGGGATATAAATATGTAGTACATGCCTAATACGCAAACATTTATGTTGCAGTCATCATTACCTTACTGGGTCCTTCACAAAGTGAAGTAGAATGTATATGTATGTGTGTGTTTGTGTGTATATGTTAACAAAAACACAACAGGAAGCAGCTTTAAAATGTTTTTATGTTCACAGCACAATTTTCGCCAGCGGCAAAAATTTTTACGCCCATTTTTCTTCTCCTTTTATTTTTCCACAATTGTACCGCGATGTACATACTATTTTCATATATATAGTATGTATGTGTGTATGTATGAATGTGTTTGTGTGCCATGAGGGCGTATAAAATTTGTACTTTGTTTGCATATAAAATTGCTATGGCGAATTATTTTGTTTTTTTTTTTTTCTTTTTACCAAAATATTTTATCTGCTGGCTGCAGTTGTTATTGCCTGCTTTTGCTGTTCTTATTGTCGGTTGCTGGCAGCGAACAAGGCCACAAACTAAAAAATAAAAAACAAAAAAAAAAAAAACAAAAAATTTTTAATGTAAATTATATGCTTTGCATCCCAATCAGTTTTTGATGTATTTACAGCGCACTGCCATTATTAAATTGCCACCATATA
This sequence comes from Toxonevra muliebris, assembly GCA_963691655.1. NCBI lineage: Eukaryota > Metazoa > Arthropoda > Insecta > Diptera > Pallopteridae > Toxonevra > Toxonevra muliebris. The sequence continues at coordinate 26,661,332 of OY829327.1, read as the reverse complement.
CAAGAGAGGTAATATTGTCTTCATTTTTTCCATTGCTATTGAGGTTTCTGTTTTTGCTTTTTTTTTTTTGATTTTTTTGTTTTTATAATTTATAGTCTGCATAGAAATTTATATGTTACTTTTTTCAATTTTGCAATTTAAATAGTTCAAATTTAAAATGAGGTAGAAAAAAAGAGGCCAATTACACAGTAAATCAGTATATTGATATATATATTTTTTTTTTTTGTTTGCTGCTCGTCACAATTACATTGAATAAAATAAAAATAACCTTGTCTTCTCTAACTCCCGCACTTAGATACAAAGTATTTGTTTGTTTCATTAAAAAAATGTAAATGCTCGACCGCAGCAAAAATTGGCTGTACTTGCATGTGCACTAGTGGATCTAGTCATTTCAGAAGTGGGGGTTTTATTTTTTTTCATCCCTTTAAATTGATTTTTTTTTTTTTTTGACAAACTTTCAAAGTGTATGAGGTTTTTTTTTCGAGAAGGGGGTTTTATCTCCTAACCTCCACCCCTTATGGCCTAGAAATTTACATGTTAGAAAGGCTAACTACTACTACAACAACTACTACTACTACAACAACTACTACAACTAATACTACTAATACTACCACTACTACTACTACTACTACTACTACTACTACTACTACTACTACTACTACTACTACTACTATTACTACTACTACTACTTCTACTACTACTACTACTACTACTACTACTACTACTACTACTACTACTACTACTACTACTACTACTACTACTACTACTACTACTACTACTACTACTACTACTACTACTACTACTACTACTACTACTACTACTACTACTACTACTACTACTACTACTACTACTACTACTACTACTACTACTACTACTACTACTACTACTACTACTACTACTACTACTACTACTACTACTACTACTACTACTACTACCAGTACTAATACTACTACTACTACTATTATTATGGAATAAAATAGTCATAAAGGACCTAGAATGAGCTTTTTGCATCCATTTATGTTGTGCGAGTTATATTTGCACACGAATGGCAGGGACTTACTTGCTTTTGGAAATTTGCAATTGCAAACCAAGATGATGTAGTATAGAAACATTTTTATTTTCCATTTTAAATTTTCATCCGTGCCTAATATTGAACTCGGGCCGCAGAGAGTAATTAACTCTTTTTTTTTTAAATTAACTAATTAGCCAACTAAGATTTTAGTCATGACTAACAAATCATGAACAAAATTTAGTCAAAATTAATAGTTGATTAGTTACATAGATTCGAAATAGGGGCTGTTTCACCAAAATGTCCTTCGCAAATCTCTAGTTCCTCTTCTGCACTCACACATAAAGTGTGCCAATTTCACTAAAATGTGTATTCCTGTATATATAAACTTGTTACTGTTATAAAATTATACAACTTAAATATTTTTCACGATAAACTTTTCTGTTGAAAAATTCATGATTTTTTTGTTTCCGTTTTTTTTTTTTTACTTTAGTTTCACACCAGTTTTTTCAATGTATCAACTTAGTTTGTTATGTAAACACCTAGGAATTTTAAAACATTTCTATGCACGAGCGTATTTTGTTTTTGAGTTAGGGAAGATAAAGTTACAGTGATGCAGTTGTACATGTATGTACACTATGAACATAATTTAACCAACAAATGCATACACAGAAATTAAAAGATGGAAATATTTGTAAGTAGGTACCAGTTAACAAAATCCCATGGGCTTTACTTGAAAAATAAATATTAGTAATACTCCCTAAACATTTATTTATTTATTTATTTCTATTTTGATGAACATTGTAGAACAATTAGAGAGATGAAAATTTAAAATCAAATATTTCTAATTACAAAAATATGTTACAAGTACACCCAGAAAAATACCCATCTCTAAAACAAAGAAAAAGTTTCCTCAATTTGAATCCACGAAAATTTCTCTCGTTTATCTAAATTTTCCTCAAAATGAAGAAAAATGTAATCCTTTCATGCAACCATGGTGTTGAATTTGAAGTAAGTTATTTCTTCATTTTTGGAAATTTAGTTGCAATGATGCCCACCAATTGCAATAAAATTCCAAATTTTAATGAAATTGTTAAAACTAAAATTAAAGGAAAATAAGATAAAAAAGTAAGTAAAATACAAGAAAATATGGGTGTGGTAAATGGGCATCTACACATATCATTTTTTCTAAAACTTAGTCCTTACAACACGTCGCTGCATAAAATTTTAACTCAATAGCTTTTACGAATTACTTACGAACAATGGCCGATTCCATAAACCTGTTTCTTCCAAAATTTTGTCGCATGAAGTGAAGTAGGCTTGGTTGTGGTTCGTCGTAGGGATCATCTATTGAATTTGAATAACAGGATAATCGAAGATGATCATGGTTGGGAGGGCAATTGTTGATGCCACAACATCTAGGCACCACAAAGATGGCAGAGTACGAACTGCAATGTCCTTTTCTTTTTGTATTTCCTTTTCCTTTCTTCTTCCTCTATCTCCTTCTTTTCCTTTCTAGCTTTCTCTTTATTTTTCTACCCCCATCTATGATGCACGCAATATTAAAATAATAAAAGCTGTGGTGAGCTAACCAGGTGAGCGGTTGCAAGAAGTTTCCCACCCCACTAGCCGACGAGCCGAGCCGGTCAAGCTGCCGCACCCAGGATCTAAAACTCAGACACACATTACACATCGTTATATGCTACACCGCACACAGAATGTGGTTTGTATTAACAGTATACCTTCAATTTACTTCTTTTTTTTGTCGTTATACGGTATAAAAATAATTCATTTTTTTAGGGAATTTCCCTAGTTGTATTATTTTTGGCTTGAAAATCTTTTCGTGTAGCTCTTTATCTACTTATAACTCTGAATTTGGTAACTTAATTTTTTTAAAATAATTTTTTAAATTTTTTATACATATGCGAATGTAATCTTATGAAAGGGGTTGCTGTTCCGATTTACGTCGTTATGATTTTAATAGCTAAATTTCGGAACGAATCAGGACGTAAATCGAGGGATTGCTGTACTTTATTTATTTAAATTTAATCAGCTATAAATCAGTAAAATAAATTCGTTTAGAGTTAGTCATAAATTATTCAAATCACTTTATTATGAAATTAATGTTAATGTTAACAAAAATATACTAAAAATTTCACTGGTCGTTGAAACGATAATTTTTGGACGTTTGGTTGAGAATATCTCAAAAATCTGTTGTTATACGCAATCCAAAAACATGACGAATTGAATTCAGCTACCTACTTCTGATTAGAAAAACTGATTTTTTGTCAGATTGTATAATTAAGTAGAATGCCAAGAAGCGTATAAAAAAATTAAAAAAAAGAAGTCAAATGACAAAGCTATGGAATTCTTCTGCTATATTACTGAATTATTTATTTTTTAAGTTTTCATATTTTTGTGTTTTCGTATATGAAGCTTTCTATGTATGCGACATCTATAAAGAATATAATTTATATAATAAGCCAATAAATACTACTACTAATACTAATAGAAAATTAAAGTGAAAACAATATTGAAATAAAATGATAACAATTATTTTAACTACAATAAATTTAATAGAAATTGCTACTTTTCAGCTTAAAATTTAAAACTTTTCAAATAATAACTTATATTATTGGCACCAAACTTACTCACACTTCTGTTGTTTTTATGAATGCAAACAACTTTTAAAACGATTTCAAAGTCGGGAAACTTATGGCAAGTTTTTGTTTTTTTTTTTTTGTTTTATTGTAGACAAAGAATTGAGTTTCTTAACATAATAAAATAACATGGAAAAAAAAATAAAATACAGTAGCAAGAACGAGATAACAGCAACAATATTCAGTGTAACTAAAATATTTCATTCGTTTGAAAAAAATCGAAAGTGGAGTAATATCAGATGCGGATGTATGAATGTGTGACAGTAGATACAATAAAATATATGCCACAAATATGTGTTTTTTTTTTTGCTTTTGTTTTCCACTTTTACTTTTATCTTACTACTTTTGTTTATATCATATGAAATTTGATCTTTTGTGTGTACAATTTTTTAAAACTTTTGTCAATTGTTTCAAAAGGAAAATTTATTGTGCTTATTACTTACTCTCGTACTAGCACTCATCGTACATTGTGTATACGAGTACCTTTTATTTTCGTTTTTTCTCGTTGAGTGTGTAAAAACACAAAAGGGAGTAAGAGACGGCAGGCAGACACCCCATTCAGACATCAATGATATACAATACATTCGTATTCACATATATACATGCTCGCATACACCTACATTGTAGCATTGTAGAAGTTCCTTTGCTTTATTGAATCTAGGAAACCGCACTTAAGTGGCAGCCACTTTTGTGTAATTTTGTGGGGCAACACTTTTACGCTTTCGCAGGTTGTTGATAATGTAAAAAAAAAACTAAGGAAATTGGCACAAAAGATCAAAGGAAATTAAGTTTAATTGTGTGTGTAATATTTATTTCTATTTTATTTTGTTTTGTTTTGAATATAAAAATCTCTAAGGTTACATAAGTATGTGTGTGAGTGTTTGTGTGTCTGAATGTGCTTGTTCGTTCGTAACTAGGGTAATTTCTTTGAGGTTGTTGCATATAACAAATAAAATTTTGTTGAAAGTATTGAAAAATGTAAGATTTATTACAAAGGATTCTATGTGGATTTATCTATGTATGTAAAGCTATTGTTTTATTGAAATCAAACTAACTACTTATCAAGGCGTTTTAAAGGGGTTTCAATACACTATAAGGACGGTTGCTAGGATATAAAATTTTTGATTCCAATATGTGGGGCTGCTTTTATAATTTATTATACAATTTAATTTCTTTTATAGTAAAAATTGTATTGAGAACACTTTTAATCGATTTTTATTAGTTTCAACGATGGTATATAAAATTCACAGAGCAGCTAACTTACAAATGTCTGAGATAATAAAAAGTATCAAAATGAAATGTCAATATCGCAGGCTTCACTCAATAAATTTTAAAATTTAAGTAATTGTATCAACAAGCTCTCTATTTTTGTAAATAATTATTTAAGCAGAAGAAGCATTTCTCCTGCTTTGTGATTGCTTGAAATGAAAATAATGAATGAATGAATAATGAAATGTTATTCACCATATCATATATGTTTCTGTGTTAACACAAGTCATAGTAATAGTATTTACTCACTGTGTATTAAATGGACGATATCGGACAAGTATGACTTATACAGTTCATAAAATATATATCATAAGTATTTCAAAACCTTATTCTTTTTCGGTCATTTTTGAAAATATCCTTTGTTAGGCAATGAGGTCCAAGTGGTGACATTTCTTCCATAGTTATGCAACTCTGATAAACTCAAAGAGATCTCAAAATTAAAACTGTCACTCCGAAATATTTAATCGCACGAAAAATTTCTGTTACCGAGTTTGAGTTTCTATAACTTAAATACAAATCAAGGCAGTTTAATAGTTTAATGAAATTAATATTGACCATCTTTGTTATGACCAAAATAGCGGGAAAATTTTATGGTAATTATATTAGCCAATTTTACAGAGTACCAGCCCGGGCTTCACCTAGCTCCGCTGTCAGGTCCGCTGACAAAGTTTTGGTAAGGTGTAATTTTTTACCTGCAGTAAAAAAGAAAAGTATGTGGAAAAATAGTAAAAAAAAGAGTTGTGAAAAAGGTAGTAAAAAAGTATTAAAAAGTCATTGCGCAAAATTTCAGTACTGGACTGTACATATATATATGGTTCCAGAGACATACCGTACTACAAATAGTTCCTGAAATATACTGTCATTCAGATTGTATGGAAGGTGCCACGCCCACTTGATATTAAAAACTCACACTCCTCCATATCCTCGGTATTGAAAAATAATACCTACGTACCAGGGTCGTAGCCAGAAATTTTTTTCGGGGGGGGGTTTCATTCGAAGAAAATATTTATAAATAATTTTTATCAAACTGATTTTTAAATACTATAAATTAAATCGATAATACATTTGATGGACCCTATAAAATTAAAATTTTAGGAAAAATTTTCCGATTTTTTTTAATCTTAACCTCTAAAAAATGGCCAAAAGTGGCAACAAATTCACAGAATAATCAAATTAAATTTTTTGAAATATATATTAATCAATGTGCATTCTAATGCATTTTTTATTATCGTGAGGGATATAACTACTACTACTACTACTGATGATGTGCCCAACCTCAAAAAAATTACCAAAAATAGTAGAGCCACATTTTTTTCAAATGATGAGGTTGGCTTATATTCCCTAAATTCGTGAATTCACAGCATTGCAAGAGATCTTTCTAGTCGTGATGCTCTGAGCAATAATGCGTTATAAAATTAATTTTAAGATGGGTTTTGCTAATAAGATGGAGTTTTTGCGAAAGAATTTTTCACGTTGAACACGAATTTGAGGTCAAAAACTTCCCATCACGTCACGTTTTAGGAAAAAAAATGGGGTTCAAGCACGTCTAATTTTACAAGGATGCGATAATGTTTTCTATTTTTATAAATTTTTAAACTTTTCAAACTGATTCAGAACGAAACTTTAAATCAAAAACAGTTACTGACCTAAAAAAAACTATGAATGCAGGAGTGCTCAGTATCACCTTCTCTTTTTGAATCCGTAGTCAAACCTCATGTCGAAGAAAACAAATCGGATTTGATCGCATAGTGTAACTAAGATTTCAAATTTATTTTTTTTATGACTTTTTAGAAAAAAAAAAACCGATGGAAGTAAAAAATATCGTTAAATAGATTTTATTTTGACTTTTTTCCATCCATTGGCAATTAATCTCAAAAATTAGAATAAACTTTCCACATTTCGGGGGGGAGGGGGGTCAGAACCCCCAAACCTCCCCCTAAATACGGCCTTGCTGCGTACTAAATCTTAGAACCGTACTACAAATGCTTTCTGAAATATCTCATAATGAATATTGAGGTCATATGAGAGGTACCACACCCCATTTCCAATTCCACTCAAATCGTTTCTGTAGTATGACATTGTCAAACAACGTCGTTGTACGAAATTTCAGTAATAAATTATGTATGGTTCCAGAGATATACTCAAAAAAGGATATGATTTGTATGCACACTTTTTCAAACCCACCTTAATTTTTCCCCCAGAATGCCGTGAAATATTACTTTCGTACGAAAATCTTAGTACCGTACTACAAACAGTTTCTGAGATGAAAATTCAGGTTTGTATAGGAGATACCATGCCCACTTTTACAATCCTCGTTATTAATGTTGGCATGCACTTCAGACCTTATAACAAATACAAACTAATAGCTCATTTTTATATATAAAAATTTAATGAGTGCAGCGGACACTTTCGTTACTTTAGAATACCCGTGATTACTTTTGCAAATATTTTTGTGATGCAGACTACATCAGTTATAAGTAATTAAGTATAATTAAGTATTAACAAAAAACCACTAACAACCGAAGGAAATATGTTTTTCAGCCGATACAGTTTAGGTTCCAGCTGATACAGTTTAGGTTCAAGTTTTTATTTATGCAGGGGACGCAAACGGTAAGAATTTCGAGGTACCTCGCAAAGAAATGCGTTCCACAAAAAAAAAGTACTAGAATTGCATTGTGAGGAAAATTGCATCAAACTTAAAGTATTTTACAAGAAATAACCTTTATGCCATGACATAACAATAAACAAATTCGGAGCTCTTCATACTTTTTTGTATACTTAAAAAGTCAAAAAAATTATTAATAGTTTAGAAATATAAAATTGTTTTCAAAATAGTACAAGGATATCATAAAGATATGTAATGTTGCCATTTTATTTACATTTGGATACATTTACCAAAAGTTGCAAAGTAACAAGTTTCTCAGAACGGAAAGAGCCAACTCCATTATATTTTATTATAGAACTCGTCTCATTACTTCAAATAAATGTCAACTTTATGCAAAGATTTCTTGCAGCAATTTTTTAAACTTATAGCTGCATACAAAAAAAAAAATCGTAAATGTAAAATAAAAAATATTTTTATTTTTGTTTATGATTACGACAAGTTATAGTCTGAAAGGAAAAAAAAGAAACAAAGAAACAAAGAAAAAACATGCTGACAGACATACACACATGTGTGTATATTTACATTTACACAGAACATTCCCGCCAACAGCATCAACAACAAGAATAACAACAACAAAAAAGCATAAAGTTGCATTGCTTATGCAAATAAAGTAAAAATAAAGATCCTTTTTTACACATACACACATAGAACAACATTGTGCTACTAAAACTAGAGAAATAAAATTCACTTACATACATGCATGCATGTTCATATGTATATATATAGTACATACCCACATACATGCTAATGTTTGCCCAGCCACACAACGAGCAGCCAGTTACACTTAACACACATGCAGGAGTATGTGTATCTTGCATGTGTGTGTAAGGATAGACCGAAAGTCACTAAGACTGCAAAAATGACAATGACAAAGTGATCTTCCGGCGCCATCATGTTAGTACCGTAAACTCGTATGTATGGTATGTACTTGTCTGTACATATATGCATGGCCATGTACATTAGTATGCATGTATATTATTGTTTCTATTTTTATTTCTGTTTATTATAGCTTTATGCTTTCACATTGCCTTTTGCTAGAAGCTGGAGCGCTGGCATTGTTGTCGACTTCCTGATAAATGGTTACACTGCGTAAATGAGTGAAGTTGTGTTATGTATTCCGTTTCCAATTCAGATTTGCAAATGCGAACACAAACATTTACGAATCTACACATACATACATACTATGTATGTGTATATACAAGTTCACGAGTATCCCACTCACATTTATAAACTTGTAAGCTAGTGAACACATGGACGAACATAAATATAAAACACGTGCAGCGCGCAATTCTATATGTTCTTGTGTTTAAGTGTGTTAGTGGCTATAAAACGCCAGCTATTCTTTATAGCGAATTCTTGAAGCATTAGTAATTTTTGTTTTGTACAGTAACGCATATACAGTTCCTTGGTAGTATGTAAGTCACGATCTGACTTTTTTTCGATACTCATAGGTCAAGGATCAATTATGATTTTTATGGTAGGTACACAGTGGCATAAAATTTATATTTTTTCTTCGAGCATAATTAAGAAAAGTATGAAATTTTACTTTGTGAGGCAATTTCTCCAATATTGCCTCAAGCACACCATAATGCTTCGAGATAACGATAAAAGAAATCAGAAAAATTACATTAAGGGGAAGGCCACTGTGACGGGTAAAATTTTTTTATTTTAAATTAAAGTGTATATATTAAAAAACATGTATACAAAATTTCAAATCGAAATTCCATTTTAGTGTTAGCAAAAAGACTGACCGAAGTATGTGGACTGAAAACTTTAAACGCGTTTTTCTCGAAATGACTTTTTTCGAACTGGTCACGTCGATAACTCGATCAAATATTAACCAATTTTCAATCTTTTGTTCGTCTTTGCAGTGGCTATCGTCGAGCGTAACCGATTTTCAAATTTCTTATTTTTACTATTTTTTAAGCTCTTTTGAAACAAAAAAAAAGGGTCGAAAACATGAAAAAATTTTCAATCAGTCGCCATTTTATACTCATATAGATTATTAAAAACTAAAATTTTTTTTTCAGAAAATCTTTTCTTGAAAAATCGACGCGATAATGGAGGGGGAAATTTTTGTTGGGCTCCACGGCAACACCCATATCTTCAAAACTATTAAATTTTTTTTAATAAAAATATATATTGTAGGAAGTGCACTTAATAAAATGAAAATAAAACGATTCCTACATTCCTTTATTTGCCAGATCAAAGTGGCCATCCCCCTTAAGTGGATGGGAATATGAGGACTTATTTCTGAACTACCCCAAATTTTGTCGTAATATTCTTTCTGAACTTATTCCTCTATATGATTGTAGTTTAACCTGCAAGCAGGGCCGTCGAGAAAAAATTCGGGCCTGGTGGAGATAACCTCCCACCACAAATGATACAATAAATATCTTCGTACTGCTTACTAAGGAATGTGTTTCAGAATTCGGAATATATAAAAATACGAAGACAAATATCAAAAAACAAAATTTATTCGGCACTTTAAGTATGAATATCTGTATAATAAGTTTCCATTTTCCTTTAATTACATTAAAAGTTTTTCTTAGCAACTCTCATAATGCGCATAACTCATAAGTACGCCTTTCTTGCTTTGGCTGATGCGAAGGAATTGATGATATCTTCAAAATTTAATTTTCTTGCTAATTTCGCTTCCAGGCGTAGAGTGGGTAAACTTCATACTCTAGTTTGAGTTGAGCAGAATCGATGGAAGTTTTTTACTCATTTTTAATATGGGACCCGGGCCCGTCTGCAAAATGTCTTCACGATTGATAGATGATTAACCCGATAAATAATTTGCATGGTTTGTAATGCAATTTTCAGACGCATAGACGCTTGTTAAAGTTTTTCTGGATTTTAGGATTTTTTTATTGAAATCCGGGCCCGGTGGGAATCCCCCCCGACCCACCCCCTCTCGTCGGGACTGCCTGCAAGTATTAGATTTTTAACCCACCCCTTTCCTAATTATAAAGGATGAAATTTTCAATCCTGACGACAGTACCACTCAATTCAAAAGCTCATAACTTTTTCTATTCAACCAAATTAAACTTTCAAACCTTTAGTATTGTTTAAAGCTCATTATAAATATTTTTAATTTATATAAAGAAATTGGTAAATCAAAACTATTTTTCACTTTTTGAATCTATCCAACACTTTCTTATTTTTTTATTTATTTTTAAAAGAAAGCAAGACGTAAACTTCACGCCTCGTTAAGAAAATGAAATATTCAGAGGCTCATTTTTTCAAATGATTATCAGTGGGAATTCGGGCCATTATCAATTCATATATTCCCTAAATTCGTGCAGTCATAGCATTTAAATGGATCTTCTGAGTTGGGGTGCTCTGAGCAATAAAGAATTAATTACATTCTAAGATTGTCTCCAAAAATTTTGGAGCTGATTCAATAAAGTTGCACTGCATGGTTTTGGCGAATCATATGGTTCCTAGTGTCTGAGAATGAATTTTTCATGCTGAACATAAATCTGAGATCAAAAAACTTCTCATTACGTCACGTTTTAGAAAAATTGGGACTGAAATCCCTAAAAATACCGTTTTTGGCCACTTTTGAGAAATTGTAGAGCTGAACCCTGACGTGCTAGATACTTCGAAAATTAGGAATTAAAGGTTAAATCATGCCCTTTCGATTGTTTTCATGCGCCCTTAAAGCAGGGGATGTGTTTATGTCTACAGGTGCAGGAAAAAATTTACAAAGAACGGATTTTATCTTACTCACACCCACAGCCAGACATAATGAAAAGTGCAGTGGTCCGCAGTGTTTTAAGGGGCGCTGGTTACAAATCTGCAGTCAGATTTTAAAAATTCAAAATTCCGAATCAAATTTTGCGGACGAGTTTAGCATAATAAAATATTGCTTTGTATTACTTTTCACATAAGTCTAATTTTACAAGGATCCGACAGTTTTTTATATTTTTATTAACTTTTAAACTTTTCAAAATGTATCACGACGAAACTTTAATCAAAAAAAAAATACTGACATAGTAAAACTATGAATGCAGGATTGCTCAACATCACCTTCTCTTTTTGAATCCGAAATCAAACCTCATGTCAAAGAAAACAAATCAGATTTGGTCGCATAGGTTAACTAAGATTTCAAATTTACTTGACTTTTTAGAAAGAAACCGATGGAAGAACAAAATATTCAAAAATCGTCCAATAGATTTTATTATCTACTTTTTTCACCATCCACTGGAAATTAATATAAAAAATTAGAAGAAAGTTTCCACATTTCGGAGGGGGTGCGGGGTCAGAACCTCCCCCTAAATACGGCCTTGATTGGTAAAGCAGGACAGGACGGAGTCGTCTGGCAGCCATGCCAGCTAATTATGTTATACATAAAACTACATCAAGAGAAAGGAAGTGCACCGGCATCTTTTTCTATCAATGGCTTACAATGCGCGAAAGTTTTACATTCCATTGTCTCAGGTGGTAATTTCTGTTAAGGTTAATTCTTGAGTGTTTCATCACATAGTATGGAATAAAACGAAAAAATCAGTTCTTGAAAAAATTTTTATTTTAACACTTTATTCCATCCGAGACGAACAGTTTTTGTTTCGATCGGAGCGATTTTTACAATCCATAAAATATGTTCTTCTCTGAATTATATCCATTGTTTTTAAGAAAAAAAGTTCCTTTAAAGCTTTATTCTGGTATAGAATAAGTTGTAGAGCAAAGGGTTCTCATATCGAAAATGTCCAGGATTCTACAAGAAAGCATTGTGATAACTTACCTTTATATCATAAAGATCAAAGTAAATGCAAATAATATGTATATATAGATAGATAATATTAATTTTGTCATTGAATAATTTATTTATTTATTATGTTATATTGTTTTTTTTTTTTAGTTTAATTTTTTTAAATTTATTCATTACACATTTTTGTTTTTTTTAATAAATACTTATGACAAGAGTTGCATCGAGAGTTTTTCATAATATGCAAGTATTTGCTTTTTTGTTTACACATTTTTATTTTGTATGTAAGTATGTATTTTGTGGGAAGAAGTGAATTCATAACTTGTGGTGGGTTGTATTTATTTATGTATTTTAATACCATCACATATACAACTACACATTGATAGACTTTGGATAGATTCAGGGTGATTGCAATCGATATTTCATCTTTAGATATGAATATGAATGGATGATTTTGTTTAGGGCTATTATTATTGTTATTATAATTATTAATATTTGTGTTATTATTAATATTTCTATTTATGTATGTTTGTGGATTTGTAAATACAGTGAACATTTATGCATTTCAATTGAAATGTATAGTATAATTATATCTATATGTGTGTGTATATATATATTTATTCATATACATATACAAAATATCTTTATTTCTTTTTTTACTTACAAATTATTAATTTTTTATTTTCACATTTCACTTTTTATATTTTCACTTTACAATAAAATTAACATTAATTTTGGTATCACAGAGAGGCGTGACTTTCATAAAAAGACTTTAAAATAAATATTACTTATGTATTGAATTTTCCAATACTTCTTTAGTTAGTTATTGTTGTTTTGTAGAAAAAAATATACATATTAATGATTTAGTATTTTGTTAATGAAAAAAAAAAAAAAACTATGTAATACGTTTACTAGTAAAAACATGAAACTAATTTAACTAAAAAATTTTTTTAATATTAATATAAAAATAATAGATTTATTTCTTAGCAATTTAAAACAAAAACATTTTAATTAAGTTTTTATTTAATATTTTGATTTTGATTTTTGGTTTGTTTCTTTGTAGTTGACTCAATTCACTTCATAAATACCCAGCAGGAAAACTTAACAATTCATTTTGAAAACAAAAGTTCATGAATTCAAAGACAATAAACTCTTGAATTACTTTTGCCGGTACTAAAATTTTCCACCGGATCTAATTAAATTTTTGTGTTAGATTTTGTGCTGTCTTCACGAACAGTCTATCGGAATTAAATTTTCAGATACCGTGGAGCAAGACTTTTTTCAGTCAGTGCATTATTTTTCTGGTAGGCATTTATGTTTGTGTATATCTTAATTCTAGGTACACGCATTTTGAATTCTTGTACATTAATTTTTTATAAATTTATTCCTATGTCATGTTTTATTTGGCTTACTTAGTTTAATTAGTTTCATTTTTTTTTCTATGAAATCTATTCATGAGCGGCAATGAAATGTATGAAGGAAAAGTGAAAAAAGGGGAAGGCAAATATGTTGCCCCAGCAAAAGTACAGAATACATGAATTGAAAAGATTATAGAATTTTAAATTCAATGTATTTGTAGTCGAAAAATGTATGACTTAAGATTTCCTGGAAAGAGAATTATTTTTCTATTTTTAAATCAAACATTAAAAATATGAAATATAGCTCCAAACAAAAATCAAAAAGGCCCCCAAAAAATTAGTAAAGAAAGCAACAAAAACAAGTTTTGACATAAATTGGGGTGATGTTTCAAAATTTGGGCCTTTTTTCGTTTTAAATTTTTGGTTCATATTTCATAATTTGCTAAGGCCCTCAAACTTTAAAATTTTACTACTGCTGAACTCTAGTCAAGATTTTCCAGTGCTATTCCTGAACCACATAATACAGGCCAACATGTATTAAAAGGCAATAAACCCTCCCGAAGAGGCAAATCCTGTCCCAACTGGCAAATCCTCCATCTCTGAACCTACCATGCAATTGCATGAAACTCCAGCTTCCAAACCGAGAATAAATCCATTGAAGCAGAGCAGTTCCTGCTGTTAAATTAGAAAAACCCTGCTCTTTTAACTATTTATTTATCGTAGTTACATGGGCATAATTTTTAGAATAATTCGAGTGATTTCTTCAAGTCCTTAAGAGAAATATATGGAAATTTAAGCGATTTACCTCTACTGAAAAATTATCATAGCTCTGGAGAGCTATGATATAAACGAAGAACTTGAACTACATAAAATACACAACGTAAAAATCCTGGTGATACTAACTGAGCCGATTCCTAGACTGAGTAACCTAACTCAAAAAAAATAATCATTTATTCTCAACAAAAAGGGAAAAATTTTATGAAAGTTTTTGATGATTGTATGATTTATAACTTTTCAAACTTCCTATATTCTTTACAATTTCTTTGCTTTTTTGTTTTTTTTTTTTTTGTTTTTTGTGTTTACTTAATTATTTTGTGTTAATTAAACTACATTAGAATTACAACAACAGTTACAAGTTTAAGTCATATGGCTTCTACGATTGCTAGCATTAAAAACTAATCTTGAAAATAGTATTTTACACAGGAGTATATTAATTTCTAAGTATTACAATAATTCAGCTTAAAGTTTAGTTATATGTAGAGAGTACACAATGATGATTTTGTCACAATTCATTTTAAGTATTTACTACTAAAAATACGTTAAACTACATGCACAATACACTTACGTAAATATTAGTATTGTAAAAGAGCAATGATGGAGAAAGAGGCACCCTCACACTTTCAACAACTGCGAAGCTGCCTAATTTCAAAGGAAGCTCTCTCTTGCACCATGCCTTTCATCGCCTAACATTACCCGCTGTGACGGTGGCTCCCCATACTGATCTTGATAGTAGTTTTCGCGCATCATTGTATTTAGACTTGAGCAACGGAAGTATAGAATTTCCTGAAAAGGTTTACGGAAATCGCGATTGAGAGTCGCATAGATGATGGGATTCAGTAGCGAATTGGCATAGCCTAGCCATAGGAACAGTGAAGATAGTGACTGTGGCACATGGGTAGCCTCGACAAAAGGACGTATAAGGGCGAGTATAAAGAATGGCAGCCAACATATTGTAAATGCGGACATAATAATGCCAAGCGTTGTGGACGCTTTCTTCTCTTTGGCCAGTTGGAAGCGTAATTTCTTATGATGTGGTGAACCCAGCAGCCCACTGGAACCACTAACAGCACCACCACTACCACCGCCATGTCCGCTCAGCCCACCACACGTTGAATACGTAAGTGATGTGTTGCCGTAGCTGCTGTGACGCTGCCCGTTGTGACCACCGCCAGCACCACTGCTGAGAAGATCTGTATTGCCGGGTGTCGGCGGTGGCGGTGGGGACCCGGTACCATTTAATGCATGCTGCAAATGTGTTTGCGCGCGTTTCTCCTCCAATACAATGCGACGCGCTGCACGGAATATCTGATAGTATACGAATAGCATAACCGCCAGAGGAATGTAGAAGGATCCAAGAGTCGCATAAATCTGATAGCCGAAATTCTGGCAAACGGTACAAATCGGTCCGCCATTCTCATCCATATGTTCGTTGCCGAGTATCAGCAGTGGTGGCAATGATATGCAGGCAGCAGCTAGCCACACAAGCGCTACGCACAGCATCATTCGACGCGGTGTACGCTTTACCCCATACTCTAGCGGCTTTGTAATGGCTAAATACCGATCGACGGATATTGCGCATAGATTTAGAATCGAAGCAGTGCAGCAGAGTACATCGAACGCCACCCAAATGTCGCATAACAAATTACCAAAGTTCCACTTTTCGAGCACTTCGTAAAGTAGCGCCATTGGCATGACTAGAACGGCAACGCACAGATCGGAGAGCGCTAGTGAGACAAGCAGATAATTGCATGGCCGTCGTAACTTTCGAACCATGCACACAGCTATACACACTAGAACATTCCCTACTACGGTGCCGACAATAACGAAGAACAGAATGACGCTCACCACGATCGCATGCACCGGCGGCATGAAAGACTCACCCTCGGTTTCCGTCTCCGGCGGTCCAATGCTAGCATTAGTCGGTGTGCCACCGAGTGAGTCATAGATGCTAGTGGTAATGAGAGCAGCCGTTGCTCCGACACCAAGTGGTAAATTAATACTGCTGTTGCTCGAGATGTTGTAAGTGGTGGGAGTGATGGTGCCATTGGAGTTGGCAGTTATGGCCGATAGGAAACCACTCGAATTATTGAACTCTGAAAAAAAATCTTGTGCCGCTGATGACACTCTTTCGGAATTCGTTTCTAATACCAACGGATTAAATTGAAAATTGGATAAACTCGTGGCTTCACTGCTAAATTCACGACTGCTATCACCAGTAACCGTCACCGCCGTCGATACTGCGGCAGAAGTTATGGCAATCCAACTGCTTAGGAAGAATATTAATAGCGTAACAGCAGCTGCTTGTAGAGCAGCTTGCATAAAATTTTGCAGCTTTGAGATTACGTTGGTATTTGTCGTAGATCTTCTGGCTGCGTGATATTGAGGCAGGTCGTTACTGCGTTGTAGTGAAACAATCGTAGATGTATTGGAAGCTTTTGTAGTAGTAGTAGTAGTAGTATTAATAGTAGTTAAACAAGCGATTTTGTAGCTATAGCTTGGGTCGCTGTTTTTGTACGAAGCCATATAAATTTAGGTGGGCTATCAGTAAAAGGGATAGAGGGGAGGGTAGGTAGCGGTGTGCAAAAGTTTTTGTTTTGTTTTTTGGTTTCTCAATTAATACTTTATTTTCTTTGTAGTTGTTTTTGTGATTGCTTTTATTATTTTTTGCTTGAGTTATGTTGAGAGAGTGAACTTTTTCTATACTTATTTCTATGCAGATTTTGTACTTTCTAGATGGGGGCTTAACCTAACAAATTGGGCGTTTACGTTAGGCCCCCATCGATACACTTGATGCGACTGCAAATGTGTATTGGTGATGTTTGATAATACAGAGTAATTGCTTTCTATAATTGTATTGGCGCTTGATCTGATAACGACCAAGTACTTCAGCATATGTTTTCCCTAAATGACTGTGTAAGATTTTGCACTTACTACTCGCCGCTGATTTATTTGTATAATTTGTTGTAGTGCTGTTGTGGTGCTTCGAACTACTTGTATCCATTTATTTATGATTACTTATTACACTTTTATTATTAGCACTTTATTTACTTATTAATTTTATTTGTGTATTCGTGTTTGCATTTGTTTTTCTCACTTCCTCTGTTTATCTTTGATGAACCCTTATCAATTCGTACATTGTTTTCTTTCATACTCTGGAATATTATTGAGTTTGGTATTGTTGTTTGTTGGTTGTTGCTACTGCTGCATTATTTTTTGTATAGGTCAGATTTGTGTTAATCTTTTTGTCATTAATCATAATTCTAAAGCATACACTGAAACGTTATTTTCTTTTATATTGTTCATTTATTGTTGGTGTTTGGTGTTGATGAGGTCATTCACAAAATAATGCTCATCGTCTGTATATATTTGACTTGACTTTCAGCTTTCAGGAACCTCTGCCGCAATCGATCTTTGTATATATTTAAGCGCATTTAATTGATGATGATTTGTATTATTTCTGTTTATTTTATTATTTGTGTATTGTAGCTGGGTCAATTTGTTTTTCCGTAATTGTGCTAAGTATGTGCGTGACTGTTTAACCTCTGCGAATATTATTATTTTTGTTGTTGCTGCTTTTACTATAGTATTTTGAAACCTCTGACTTGTGACTTGATATTTATTTTAATTCTTTCGGAATTAATGTGAAACTTTCAAATGATTGTCGTTAGTCTGAAAATGGAGAATAAAAAAGGTAGAAAAAGATTAATATGTGTTTTTAAATTTAAATGTAGCAAAATTTTAAAATAATTGTAATATGCAAAAGATATAAATACTAAATAAATTATTGATCTACATACTAAAGTGTAAAGTGAATCTTATTTCTGTGCTAGAGTGTGATATCCTACCAATATAATTTTTAAAGATTTAGCTGTTTTTATTTAATTTATATATTTATTTAACGCATTATTTTTGTAAAATATCTTTGTCATAGGCGAAATAAAAATGTTTCAGTAAGTGAACTGTTGCTTAAAGAAAGGAATTGCCACTTCTTGTGCAAGGTTAACTGATTTATTTAGAGTGAAAATATCATACCTTGGAAAAATTAACGAAATTAAATTTTGCACCACAGTTTAGTACTGTAACAAACTCTATGCCAATTCCAACTAGTTATTGAATAAATATAAATTTTTCCTAATGCCCTTAATCCATAAAATAATTTGCATATTGAGAGAACGAATCCAAAAAGAAATTATTATTATCTAATTCAATTGTCAATAGTGACTGCAAATTGTTTTGAAATGTAAATTTACTTTTGCTGTATTAAAAATTAAAATATTGTGGCAGCATGTTGAAATCTCAAGAATTTCAATTTTCAAAATCGAATTTTCTTTTTTCTTAAAATATATGTACATACAAAAATATTTTGTTGTTAATTTTCAGCTTCACTTGCTAATGCTGAAAATTAACAAGAACATTTTTATGTACAGTTTTCCTTCTTAGTTTTCAGCAATTTAAATCTACTTATATATTATTAAAATTTTCAGCACTTTAATTACGTATTTCGAATTCTCAAAATAATTTTTGTCTCTTTAGAAATATACGCAAGTTTTTTCTTCTTAAAATACCAAATGTACATACATTCATACATAAGTATGTATGGAAGTATGCACGTTCAAAAATAAAATAAAAAAATCTTTTAAAATTAAATGTAAACTTTTTTGTTGTATTATGTATGAGACAAAAATATTTTCACTGTCAAATTTAGAGAAAAATTAACAAAAAACATAGTATGTCCACCCTCTGTAACATGTTTTTGTGTTTTTGTTTTTTTTTTCATATCTTTGAAGTTAAGTTAAGCTGCATTTAAGCATATAAATCAAAATTATAATTAAATTATTTTTCACTGAACAATAAATAGCCACAACAAAAGCAACAACGACACCATCACCAACACAAAACATACCAACAAACAATAGAAATTTTAATGGTTATATTAATGCGTCTTTAAGTACCCTAAGTGGGTATTTTGTATTTACATTTGTACTTTTCATTTCTGGCCAAGTTGACTCTGCAGTTCTCGTGCTGCTGTTGTTGTTGGCTACTTTGTTGATAGGGCGATAAATTCTCAAAAAACATATAAAAACAAAACAAAGAAAAATTTTTGTTTATTTTCACACTTATGTGAACAGGACTTTTAAATTTACACATTTCATTTACTGTTGTTGTTTTCGTCGATTTTTAACTTAACATACCAGAACAAAACAAAAACCGAACCGAAAAAAAAAATATATAATTGCTTTTGAAATTGAATTTAAAAGTGGGTGGTAAAATGATTTTCTATTTTTTATTTTACATACAAATTAACATACAAATATCATAGATCAAATTAAAGACTTGTGCTAATTTAATAAATTCTTTGAAGCAATTAAATTTTCAAGTATTTTTCTGTTACCTAATTATGCCATACATACCCCATACAAGTAAATATGTACATATGTAGAAAGTGGATTATTGTATGCTAAACAAAATAAATTGAGTTGTTAGTAAATATTAATTAAAATACACGTGTTTACAATAAGAATTGAAGTAGGTACCTGTTAGAAATTAAAACGTTAGAAGTCATGAACGAAATAAGTGCACTTATATGTATATGTTTTTATGTATAATTTCCTTCAACCCACACAAAAATTTTATCTACCTGAGTTGAAGAGTTACCCCTAGAGTTTAAATAAATATTGGTAATATATAATTAAAATATTTAACACAACATGTCTTACATAAATAGGATTAGCTGTTGCTTAATTTTAAATTAATTTTATAAAACGATTCAATATTGCAGGTATTTTTCGAGAGTCTATATAGTTGCGGAAGTTTTTTTTTATATATAATTTTTTATACATATTTTTCATTTGAAATTGCTATTGCTATCTAATTTTAATATTTTTTATTTTTTTTATTTAAGCAATCAACACTCTGGTGGTACCCCTATGAATGCAAAGCATTGCGTTGATTGAGGAATGAAGATAGGTTAGTGGTAGGAGGAAAGAGGAAAGAGAACTTGTTGTGTTATTCATGTCTTTTGAGTAGGTTCCGATTTCTTACTCGCAGATGAAAACACCAAGTACAGGCGAACCTAACTGCCTAACTGCACTTGGCTACCCAACTTTATTAGTTGGTATTCACAGCTGTCGTATAATTTAAATGTTGAATAATTTTTGGAGAAATATGAGAGAATTTATGAAAAATGAGAGAATACCACGCCAGGTATCCAATAATGAAAATTTAGGTTATGTGGAAAGCGCTCCGCCCCGGCTCAGCACCAGTGCTGTGCTTTAAACGGTTTCGGAGATATATCTAAAAAATCAATAGAGTTGCATAGAAAGGGCCACGCTCTTTACTTCAAACGTATTCATATTTTACTCACAGAATATCATTCGTAAATAATATTTCCATACCAAAACTTAGAGCCGTACAAAAAATGATTCTAGAGATATCCCAGATACAGGCTGTTTTTTTCGGAATAGCGCACTGCCAAAAAATGGCCAAACTGGAGGCGCAAAGGTAGAAATTTAAAAAATGTAGACATAGCCGGACATTTTTTTTTATCAGATATGTTTATAAAAGATAAGAGAATATGAAAATCAAAAAATTGGAGAAAAGGAGTTATCCTGTGGTTGTCTACAGCTTCATAGCTATGTTTTTTTAACCTTTAATAAAGGACAAGCAAATCAATGTAGAAGCAAGAAATTTTGTGGAAGAACTAAGTAACCATAATTTCACAACAAAAGGTTTCTCTCAATCCCCATTATAATTCGGGCGTCAAGGGTTAAGTATACATAACAGCTATAATTATACGTGTTATCTCTGCAGCTTTGTTGTTGTTTTTAAATACAATTATCGCTGGTAGTTATACATAACTAGAAGCAAGTGGCGAATAAAACGCAGCTAATGATTAGATAAAATAATTTAATTTTTATAATAAAACATGATTGTGTAACAAAAAGATTTGTTCATCAAAATATATTTTAAAAATGATTTATTTTTGGACTCTTCTAAAGAATCTCTAGATGGCAGGCTCCTTGTAAAATATCATTGTAATTTAGGTTTAAACACAGCTTTTTAAGGTATATGCAAGTATATAATAATAAACATGATTTATTTCAAAACTTTTACAAGTTTTTGATCAGCTCAATATTTAAAAAAAATAATATCCAAAGATTATTCTAAATACAAAGTAACTGCAAAGAATTTCAACACCAATACATTTACTTGCATAAATATGCTGTCTATCTGTACGATAATTCGTCAATTCATCCATTTGTTTAAACTGTATGTTGTCTAATTGTACGTAAAGGCTAAATCTCACTAACACAAAAAAAAAAAAGAAAAAAAACCGCGCGCCAACCTAAATAAAACAAAAACACCTTAAACAAATTTCATATGCATAGGTGGCAAACTAAAAATACATAGGTACACAAAATCAATAGGTACAGCATGACTAAATTCACTTTTTTTCACGTGTTTTTATATTTTCTATTTGTTTGTTCATGAATACAATTCAATTTATTTTTGAAATAAAATATATTTTGTGGCATGCGGTTATATCCAGCCGCCGCCGCACTCACTCATTCACTCAAAAAAACAATAAAAGGCGTGTTTACGTGGTGTATATTTAAAAAAAAACGCAAAAAAAAAAATACTTTTAAAGTGCCTGGTTCTATTTAATGAATGCTATTCATTTTACGTATGAATGTTTGTGAAAATGTATTCATAGATATATGTTTGTATGTATTTGCTCATACAAACATATTCCTACCATGCGGTGCTGGATGTCAGCATGGTTTGGCATACAATTCACATGATTTTACTACAACCAACAGCACATCACACTGCCACTCCGTGCAAGTTTTATATGTGGGCGTGTAATGCGGTCGATTTTTGATGTTTGCAGCGCAATTGCGCGCGGCCACATTTTTAAATTGTTTTTATTCTATATATTTATATTATATGTATATATTTTTTTTAGTTCTTTGGAAATTTAATTTTTTTTCATTTGTAAACAACAACAAAAGCAAGTGTACATTTCAAAAGTGAACAAAATAAAAGTTTATTTTTAATAACACATAAATACACAACACTGGCGCATTGACCTACGATAATGCAAATCAAAAGAGCAGTCTCCATAATCCACAAACGAAAAACATGCCGCAATACCATAATACAAAAATAATTGTATTAAAATTTGTTTATACTGAGAACCATAGACCCAATTGGAAATAGAGGATCCAATCTATATGTGACTTCCTGTTTCATACTCATGACCTACATGGAAAAGAATGATGAATTGGGAAATCTGGGTTAAGGCGGGGCTTGAAATCGCTGCTGGGCTACTCGGACACTAGAAAATGCACAGTTGCTAACACAAAAAAGATTTGAGAAAAAGAAAAGGCAGGAAAGTAATAGTAGTTAACAAGCCTTTTTGTAAAATAACCCCTTCACTGAAGCTGACCTCTATTGAGGCAGCGTCTACAAAAATAGCTTTGCCCAATATCAATAAGTATTCTAAGGCTTTTAGAGTTGTAGAAAATTCAAAATGGCGATTTCAAAATGGCAACCAACAAATTTTAAATCTAAACAATCTGGCTGAAAATGCGCTGAATCCGAATCTTTGGGCAAAATTTAAAATTTCAAAATGGCGGTCACAATATTTTCAAGTAAACTAATTTGACTGAAAATGCTTGCTCGGGTGTTTTCGGGGTCATTGAATACAAATCTTTGGTCGAAATAAAAAATGGCGGCTTCAAAATGGCAATGAAAAATATTATGTATTACTAATTTTTTTTTACCATTAATTGCACTAAATTTTTAATTTTTTTATTTGCTAAGCTTACATCATATTTTAATTTTTGGGACTCTTACATTATAGTTTTTTTTTGTCCTCAAGGTAGTGAAGTCGTAGCTGAGATAGGATCTCTCACTAACGATACGCGTTGCGAAATATATAAGTACAGAAAACTTTTGAGATAGAAATATTTTTAATTTTGCCGTTTTGTGGCCGCCATTTTTGGTTTTGACAAAAGATTGAAATTTAGCGACCCCAAAAACATAAAATATGATAATATCATGTCTCTTCAAAAAAATTTGATTTCTGCACATTTTTGCTAGAAAACTTTATTATCACTGCTTTGTTATGAGGTTAAGAAAAGAATAATGTGCGGTGCGAAATAAAACTCAACAAGAGAACCGTTCCCAATTAATTGTATCCGAAAACGTTTTTTTCCATTGGATTCGAATCCATAGTCGAAATTTCAATTCAGAACTATATTTTAGTCTTGACAATTAGTTATAGTCAATTATTGAGAACACTTTTCAAATGTCTGATCTTATTGCATTGCGGCATCAGATCTAATTTAAAATTAGTCACTTCTATATTTTTCTATCAGGAACAAGTAAATGCGTAATTAAAATTGAAGAAAATAATTTTTTTAAATGGCTATTACAAAATTTAATTAAATGCCATTTTTATCTACATTCATTGCGCGCACTTCAACTTCTTTAACCCTTGTGTGTTTATTCATTTTAGCAGACGAGTGTCAATCAAAATTCATAAAAGAAGAAGAAAAAATAACTAAAATCTGTGCGCGTTCTCATATTTTTTTTTTTTAGCTAATGGACAGCTCAGTAATCCAATTGAGTTTCTTATCTTCTTTCGCATCGCGTATTCGCATTTAATATTTAATTAGTTTTCTTATTTCATTTCATTTTTTCCATTGCCTTTACTCCTTTCAACAGAATGTTAAAGAGTAAAAAGGAATAGATTGCAAAAAAAAATAAAAGTGCATTAACGCCTAACGGCGTTTTTAATCGTAGTAATTATAATTGAAAGTTATAATAAAAAAGCATTTTCAGTTTATTAGCTCAAAACAAAAAATAAAAAACTTTACGTATTAAAAAAATATGGAATGGAATACAATGATAATTAAATATTAGGGTTAATGCATCTAACTAGGTATGTATTTTTATAATTAATTCCTGCCATTACAGGAAGTAAAAGATAAAATTGAAAATTATAATTAAAAGTTT
Source organism: Toxonevra muliebris (assembly GCA_963691655.1). NCBI lineage: Eukaryota > Metazoa > Arthropoda > Insecta > Diptera > Pallopteridae > Toxonevra > Toxonevra muliebris. The sequence continues at coordinate 26,636,854 of OY829327.1, read as the reverse complement.
CAGCTTAGATTAATTATTACTGCTTATTAGACAATTAATTTATTATGCAAAATGTGTAGATGATAATATATTTAACTAACTATAATGTAGGTACTTGGCATAGAAATATGGTGCCAAGTAAAAACTTAAATACTCTTTTTCAATTCTTGAAGTGTCTTCAAAATGTATCAAGAAGTGCCCAAAATAATCAAATGCAAACTAATGATAGTCAGATCTTAGGACATTAAATCTCTAACGATCATGAAGCTTTCATCAAATTGTAAAAATGTCATTTTCAACAGGAAAACACAAGCGTAGTTTGTGACTATTTTTCGAAAATATAGCCTACGAATAACCGTTCTTAATCACATTTTTTGTTCATTCTGCGAAACTAAAATTTCAATATCGAACGCAAAAAATTCAATGCTTTGAAAATTCCGTGGCCAGTGTACAAAATGCCTAGAAATAAAACTATAACTTTCAATTTCATTTCATTGCGATATTCGAATTTATTTATTTTATTGATTTATTAATAAAAAATAAAAATATATTTTTCTTAACGTTCTTAGTTAGAGACTGCACAGTACGTTCGGTGGCAAAAATCGATGGCTTGATTCCATCGATTTCGAAATTCTACACAATTTTTGCAAACTTTCTTTGCTTTTCTTAGGGTTTTGCTTCATTATAGCCCAATATCTTTCAATAGGCCGAAGTTCCGGGCGGTTGGAAGGATTTGCCTCTTTTGAGACCACTGTGACATTATTTTCCTTATACCATACCATAGTTGACCTGGAGTAATGACTTGTGGCTAGGTCTGGCCAAAAGAAATCCTGTGTGCTGTGCAATAAATGGTAGAAGGCGTTTTCCCAGGCATTCTTCTATACAAATTGTGGAATTAATTATTCCTGTCGTAATGAACGCCTTGTTTCGTAGACCGCAGGTGCGAAAAGCTTGCCAAACCCTGAAGCGTTTTGGAAATTTGTTATATTTTACTTCAAAGTATTTTTTGGGTGTTGTATCCCTGTTCTTTATTGTGAAATAGTTAGGCATTCCCAAGCAACTAGTTGAAGTCTGCCTTACAGTAGGTCTCAACATCGAGAATCACGCAATCGAATCAGGCACGCGTCTTTGCTATTTTTTCCTTTGCTTCCGACCAGTCAGGTACTTTCTGGTGTTTGTAGGTCCTTAACTGTTAGCTTCGCTTATATCGCATTACAGTTGATTGCGATGTACCAGCTGTAGCTGCAACATCTTGAGTCGATCTAGTGGGGTTAGCTCGATATGTACTAACAACCTTTTTCAGCACTTCTGGATTATTTGGACCCTTTTTTCTGCCTGACCCTTCGGTTCTGCGTTGTAGTTGTTTATGACATTATAAACCGTCGCTAAACTGGCTGTGCTTTCCCTTACAATGCTTAGTCTAGACTTCGTCTTCTTAGTCAAGTAAATGTCCAGTATTAATTTGCGGCGCTGTTCTTGTTGGCTCGTCATGTTGAATAAACTAGATCCAAGATAAGGATGAATAATATAGAAAAAAAAAACGGCACTATTTAGGGGTCCTAACTCTTGACAATTGCATATAATGGATACGTAAAAATTCTAAAATTTTTCTGGTTCACCCCTTAGATAAACAAATACCCGCAAATAAGTATAGAATATATAATAAACTTTCGGACCAGATCAAACTTCGAGATATACAGGATATCCTTTGACCACAAGCGAGAATTTTGATCCAAATAAAATGTTGTAACTAGTTCTGCAATCATCTAGCTATACTGTCGTGATGCCCATTACTAGTGTCGGATTTAAAAGGAGGAGGGAGCCATATCACTACCTTGCAGGCCCTTTCAAAAATATGAATGCTTTTAACCATTTTAAGGCTTTCTAAAACGCAACTGTTTGTTATATGACAGCAATTGGCTTACATTAAATGGAAAATTTTAGGATCACTTTATAGATGCCCTCCTTTTAGAGGGTTTGATAAATCTTTTTAGTCCGAAATTTGTTCTGATTTTAGATTCGATTGTTAGTTTGGTTCTTGGTGTGAAATTTTGTCTGAATTATGGTGCGATTTTCAGTTAAAAAACTTGGTTTGATTTAAAGCCTGTTTTGATTCAAAATATAATATTATTTCTGATCTGATATTTGATCTGAGTTTTGGTAGAAATTTTAGTTTACTTTTGGTCCGAGTTTTTGTTTAAGTTGTAGCCTATTTTTCAGTCAAAATTTCGATGTAAATTTTGATCTATATTTTGGATTGATTTGTGGTTAATTTTAACCAGGTTATGGGCCTTAATTTTGACTGATTTCTGATCTGAATTAAATAATGTTACTTTTGATCTAATTTTGGGCTTTAGCTGGTTTGATATGTGATCTGAATTTTTGTTTGGTTTTTAATTTGGCTTTTAGGCTTAAATTTTCTCCCATTTTTTTTTTTTTGTGTTTTGTCTGGAATTATGTGTGAAAGTGATTTAAATTCTTCTTTTTTTTATAAATTTAAGTCTGAGCTTTGGGCTGGTTTTCGATCTGGGTTTGGTTTTGGCTTTTCAGCTTTTTCTGATATCTGACTTTTAATCTAACTTTTGGTCTGGTTATTGGATTGATTTTTCTCCGATTTATAATCCGGTTTCCGATCTACTCTCTAGTCAGGTATATTCTATTCTGGACCGTCACAAAAACTATTTTAAGGTTTCTGCTATTCCTTTCTTACTATCTACTAATAAAAAATAGGAAATAAACTGAAAAGCATTCACCAAAGTTTCAAAGTTCAATTAAAAAAAAAAATTTAAAGAAAACACTGTAACTAAAATTACATTTAAACAATACTTTGTAATTCAATTTCAATGCTTGAGAGAACCTTAAATACTTATATGTTTACATAGTAGATTGTTTATACATACATTTATTTCTATGGAACTTTTTATATTGAGTACCTAACTTTACTGACTTTATGCCTTTTCAAGTACAAGATGCAAAAGTTTCACGTCTCGTCAGTGATATGTGAACAAGTAAATAGCAAAATTGCAAAATTTATTACGCAAGCAAAACAATTTTTTTTTTTTTTTAGCTTCAATCTCCTTCGAAATTTACCACAAATATTACACTATGTAGCCAAAAACTTGCACAATATCAATTCAACCAAAAGTTTTCAAATATTTTCCTATTTCTTGGTTTAGTTTTGAATGAGAGTGTGTTCATGTGTGGTGTATTTGACTTTCCCCTCCAACCCACAATGAAAGAATGAATCATCATCAATGAAAATATCTTAGATGTTTGTATGCGTGTGAGTAGAGCACGAAATTGTGTGTGTGTGTGTGTGTGTGTGTAGGATGTAAATTTTAGTAAACAACAAAACTTTTAACGGTAAAAACAATTATTTCCGCACAATTTCGAGATTGTTTTATTTTTTTGCTACAAAGTTGGCAGAGCATAAAGAAAACAACCTCACAACATGTATTTGATAACACTTTGGCAAAAAATCAGTAAATATTTTGTTACAGCAGCACATGTTTGTATACAACGTCTGTAATATGCAAAGAACTCTTTACTTTGTAAGATTTTTTATTTTGTTTACTGATTTTGGTATTTGCGGTTGTGGCCAAATACTTTACATGCAAAATTTCTCTCTACAGGAATTTTCCAACTACTTCCACCGACTACAAGGAATATTCTCAAAAATTGCTATCGAATTTGCTAGCAGCAGCAACAGCAACAAGAACAATCAACTTTAATTTGCACAAAAGTTTTCTAATAGCTGCAGCATCAGCAGTCAACAGCTAACATTGCAGCAAGGATTAAAGTTTGAAATTGAAATGTAAACGTTGTGTATTTGTGCATCTTAATGTGATGCCAGTGATTTGTGCGGTAAAGACTTTTACAAGTTACAAAGTAAACTTTGATACATTTTCTAAATTTAAAAGAATATTCTTAGGCAAAAAATAAGAAAAAGGATGCACTTTACCAAATTGAATATTTTCATCTGAAAAGAAACTTCCACACAAACACATTTTCGTTAGCTTCTTTCTACACATTCCAAATCTCAAGTCCTCGATTTTGTTTGTCAAAGCAATCTGATAAATGTAGCATTTTACAAATGTAAATGCTAATGCTATACTATGAAAAGTAGAAATTCCGAAAGCACTTGAATATCCTGAAATTTATTTCTGCATACTTGCACTATTTGATTTGGTATTTGCTCTTTTAGCTTATGCTCTTTCCAGTAATTTTACGTTGCGTTATTTATGGGAGATACAACGACATTTTTGCTGTTAAAGGGAAAAAGCATTCAAAATCTGGTATAATAATGTCCTAATATCTGAATGTGTATACACACAATATGCACGAATATACACACATACTAATACAGAACGATAACAACATCTCTATTTCGTGTGCATCTTTTCCTTTGCTCAAAAAGAAATGCATTCATGTTCAAAATATTCAAGAAAAATTTCAAAGAATTTGAATATCTAATAATACAGCTACAGGCAAAATAAATGTGTTACTGATGCTATATATTTTGTAAATTTCCTAATATTTTCTTTCTTTTTTTTTTTTTGTTTTGTTGTAACAGATGAATGAATAAAAAAAATTCAAATTAAACGCTGTTCAGAAATTTCTAGTTATGTTTTTTTGGGATTTAAAAATTTTCTGATTTCACTTTTAAAAATTGAATATCAATATAATTGAAGAGAAGGTTACAGTAACCAAGATGAAATTGATAATATTGTGAAAATTTTTATATAAAAAAACACATGCTCTCTTCTTCAAATTAGTTTTTTTTCCCATTTGTATTCTTTTTGTGGATGTAACACACCATCTATTGGTGTTGCAGTTCCACAAAATAATCCTACAATTTTCATACCTTATAACTTTTACCTTACTTTTTGAATAAGTAAAATTTATGGAGATCCAATATTCTATTTTTTATTAATTTTTAAATAGTAAAGGAAACAAATTTCAAATAAAGAAGTCCTTAACTTTGCTGACCAAGAACGACCAGATTACTTAGTAGCACTTCCGGTTTAAGAATTTGAAGTGGTTTTCAACTCAAAAAGTCGAAGAGTTTTGTCGTTGCTCTTGAATCAAAACAAATATAAAATAACGAATAAATTATAACACTTATTTCACAATTTCAGAGGATCCAGAAGGATGCCAAGGTTACAAAAAAAAAAATACTATAAAATAATTATAGGTAAAAATTATTTTTTGTCTACAACTGTTAATACAGAATTTGTATTGACATTAACATTTACAGCGAGCATGTATCATACTTCACTTCATACGTGGAATTTCGCAAGATATTCATAAAAAATCACTAAAATTTCTACAAACTTTTGGGGGTATGACTGGCGGCATTTGATATCACATCAGCAGTATCACCGCTACTTTGTTAATAATCGAGCTTTTGATGCCTTCGTCAGCGCTATTCTTTTTGATACGTTTCCATGATATATTGGGAGTATGAATGTATTTTTTTTCGTAATTTGGACATTTATTGTGAAAAAGTGATTATAAATTTATTCTTTAAAGTATTGTCCATCGTTAGCCACAACCTTTTCCCATCTTTCTGGTAGCATACGGATTCCGCGTCGAAAGAACTCCTCATCTTTTGAGGCTATCCACGAATCGACCCATTTTTTGAGTTCTTCGAAAGAACGGAAGTGCTGTTCAGCCAGGCCATGTGTCATCGATCGGAACAAGTGGTAATCAGAAGGAGCAATGTCTGGAGAATACAGCGGGTGGGGTAGCACTTCCCATTTCGGCGTTTCCAAGTATGTTTTTACTTGCTTTGCAACATGCGGCCGAGCATTGTCGTGCTGAAGAATAACTTCGTCGTGTCTTTGGGTTATAATAACGTATCCACTTTTCATCGCCAGTCACTCATGTGAAAAATCGTCGTTCGACGTCTCTCGGCTTCAATTCGTACGGCACCCAATTTCCTTGCTTTTGAATCATTCCCAATGCTTTTAATCGTTTAGAAATGGTTGATTGATCAACTCCTAGAGATTCTGCAAGTTCTTGTTGCGTTTGACATGAATATTTTTTGAGTAATGCCTTCAATTCTTCATCTTCGAACTTTTTAGGGCCGCCTGAACGTTCCCTGTCTTCAACATCAAAATCATCACTTTTGAAACGGGCATACTACACCTGACACATTCTAACGTCTATAGCACAGTCAGGATAAGCTTCAGTGAGTAAACGATGTGCTTCAGTTACGTTTTTCTTTAAATGGAAGAAGCAAATTAAAAAAAATGGCGCGTATGATAGATATGAAGTTAGTCACAATTACGAGTTTATAAATTCTTACTCCCAATAACAAGAACAACTACCTAACAATTTTTTTTTTTTAATTGTGGGAAATTAAGTTTTTATGAAACTCATATTAATCCTGACTTTGATTTAAATGCCAACCAAAAAATTTTGATATTGACGTCTTTGTTGTTTTTTTCACCATCGTTTGGAATTTATTTTGTTACAAACCGTTGAAACTATTGTGGCTTTTATGGGACAATCTCACTGTTTTTTTTGTGCTCTCTGTTTTTTTGTGTCGTCAATTTCAAAAAATTATTAAAAATACTATATAATAAAAAGATGTGTAAAAAAACAAATTTCTTATGTTAATAGAACCTTTCTTTGTCGGTAGACACATTTTGTGTAAGTTGAAGTTTTTTAAAGCTCCCTGAACGTTTTTTTGTAAAAATATGTGTACATCGCGTGCGGCTAAACCTGGACATCTAAAAATTCGCGAACAAAATTTTTTGACTATTTGAAGTACACATTCTCCTGAGAGGGCTAATTATATTAAAGCAATTTAAGTTAATATTTCAGGAGTTATGAACATTTACAAAAAACAAAAATTGTAGTCAAGGTCGAGTAACTGTTGTCAGGATCGAAGCATTGTAGAAAATCAATAAGGAATGAAAAAATTTGATTGAAAATAACACGAGTTTCAAAGAAAAAACAAAAATTATACTTCAAAACCAGGAAGAGACCTGAAATCAAAAGCATATTCGCTTGATGCAAACTCCAAGAAATATTACATATTTCCACTTCTTAAACCTTATCGGACAATTTAAGTTAACTTACTTTGATATTTGCATTTATTTTTAAATTAATGCAATTTTTCTAGAACTGTAAGAAAGTTTTTTATTCTTCTTTTAACACGCGGTCACATATCACTTATATACACTTCACACTCTTAACTCGAGATAACATGAAAAGTTTGTTTTCGTTATGACAAACAATACTGTATATTAACTTAACGCACGTCAGTGAGATATAACGGAGAAAAAACAGTGTTCCGACTCTGACAGCGCCCCGACCATGACGACACTCCCCTATATATTTGTCTTTGATACTATTATTTTTAGGGTGCAAGTCGTTGCAGAATGATTGGGCAACTGTTCATGCATTAACACTGATCATCTGTTTTAGACCTACATTTATAGGGTATAATGTACTGCGATTCTGTCCTTAACATAAGCTAAATTATAAGCATTCAGGTAAACCAATCGCATTGAGTAATCCCAGTAAAGATCTTGACTGAAAAAAACTCGTAATTGTTCAAATTTTGTTTGAACTTAGTAGCTTTGACTGCCTAAGCACAGGGAACTGTTCCGAATAAGATGAACTATCCGCGCATTTTATCTTTAATATTGCGAGCTCCAATACCTTTGAAAGATTTGAGACCATTGTGATACTTGATTGTTGCTATCCTTGCCAAACAATCATTCCCCATTCACCATTCCGTTTATGATGATTTTACTTATTTTGTCTAAATAATCAGTAGCCTTAGCTTTCGGAATATCTCAAAAGTGCCTATTTCTCTAATAAAGCCTTTTACACTAATATATTTTTGAGTTTGAATTTCAAATATGTAGAGATTTGTTTTCTTTTAATTGTTACTTTATTTTAAAAAACAATAATAATATAATTATAAAGTTTAAGTAGGAACTGTACGGACGCCAGCGATACGATCACCGCAACAACGCATTGAAACAAGCCATTATATGTCTATGTATTCATATGAATATTATTGCGTATGACCGTTCACTGCCGCTCGCAAACAAGGAATGAATTCAAATTATGCGAGTCATTTCATTTAAGTAAATTGTAAAAGAACATTGAGTGAGACAGATATATGTAAAATTAGGAATAGGATTCAAATTAGGAATAAATGTACATTTCAAAAGAAATCGAATCTATTACAATACATATAGGTACACTACGAATAAAAGGAATAAAACAAAAGAATAATAATAAAATAATATGCGGCTGCTACAGTCTCCCCCTTTGACGCATGAAACTCGTCTCGAGCGTGCGTCAACAATTACTGACTTCCTGACTTCTTTGGACGTCCTCGTTTACGTATGGGATGAACTGGAACTGCAGTTGTATCATTGTTACTACCTTTATATAAAGTTAGTGCTGAGGCGTGATATACCCCTAAAGGTGTATTCAAATCATTGGACGATGCAATTTGATACGAAGAAGAACCAATCTTTTTCGTGATTATATACGGGCCATCTCGCTTAGGTACAAATTTTGCTGTTATACCCTTTGATGCTTGGCTGAGAACGTGAGTAGTGACTAATACTTCAGTACCGATGTCGAAATTGGGTTGTGGTCGTCGTCGTTGGTCAACATACTCTTTGTTTTTATCTTGCATACGATGTTCAGCTTCTTTTGCAATTTTAATACTATCAGCGAGTTTTCGAAGATACGGAGTAATTTGTGGAATAAAGTTCTCACTTTCTGAGATTGATCTTAGATCATGTTGTACGTCATCAAAAGTACGCAGATTTCTGCCGAATGTGAGAAATGCCGCTGTAAAACCTGTACTTTGGCACTTAGCTGTGTTCATTGCAAATCGGATAGCTGTTAGACTTTTATTCCAAGAATCATGGTTGCTTTGAACGATGATTGCCAATTGCGCTTTTAAATCACGGTTTTTGCGTTCTACCGGGTTTGCTTCGGGATGGTAGACGGGAGTGAACTGCTGCTCTATATTCATGCAATATAAAACCTTCTGCATTATTGCGGAAATAAATTGTACTCCATTATCGGACTTTATGCGTCGTGGAATGCCGTAGCGTAAGAACACTTCATCTACTAATGTTTTAGCACATGCTTCAGCGGTAGCTTCTTTTAATGCAAATAATTCGGTCCACCGGCTGGCAACATCTTCAACAATAAAAATCCATTGGTAACCATCCTCTGTTTGAGGCAAGGGCCCAAACAAATCAACGGCTAACACCTCAAAACGTTGTTTGCTGCTTGAAGTTTGCAACAGTCCAATTGGTCTTGTATTAGCTGCTTTATAACGTTGACACTCTATGCAACTTCGAACATATTTTGCAATTTCACCTCGCATTCCAGGCCAAAAATAGCGACTAGCAATTCTAGATATTGTTCTTTCTACGCCATAGTGACCAGCGGTACACTCATCATGATACGCCTTTAAAACTTCAGCACGTTCATGTGAAGGTACTACTAGTTGTGCTTCTTCAGAATCATCATTGCCATAACAATGTAAAACACCTTCGTTCATAATGTAGCTACGATTTAACCAGCGATTTACGTTTTCGTCTTCAGCTTCAAGTGATGTGATTATAGATTTTAGATAGTCATCTTTTAATTGCTCAGAACGAATATTTTCGGAACCTTTTCGTGGTAAATCAATGTGAAATGCATTAAATTCAGCCATATTGTTGCATGGTGGGCGAGATAACATATCTGCTATAGCATTAGTCTTACCGGGTGTATACTCTATTTTAAAGTTATACTGCTGAATCTGAAGTGCCCATCTGGCTAAACGACCCGATGGCGACTTCATTGTAAGCAGCCATTTCAATGGTTGGTGATCGGTCAACAAAAGGATATCTTCACCTTCAATGTAGCCACGGAATTTTGCACAAGCCCATACAATTGCCAGAGCTTCACGTTCGGTCGTGGAATAATTCTTTTCTGCATTTGAAAGTAATCGGCTTGCATATTCTATGGGATGCTCGTCTTTACCCTCCCCCTGGAGTAAAACTGCTCCGAGTGCGTAACTGCTTGCATCAGTTTTCATAACATATGGCTTATGATCTTGTGCTTGCTTAAGAATTGGAGAAGACACCAGCTTCTTTTTCAATAAAATAAATGCTTTACGCTGAGGCTCTTCCCAGATCCATTCGACATTCTTTTTAGTTAGATCGGTTAATGGTTTTGCGATATCAGCATACTGCTCAATAAATCTTCTATACCAAGAGCATGTTTGAATAAACGATATGAGCTCCTTAACATTTTTCGGCTCCTTTCGTTCACTTATAGCTTTCGTTTTTTCTGAATCTACGCAAATTCCATCTTGGGTAAGTATGTGACCAAGATATCTTACTTGCGCGCAACAAAAATTACATTTGGAGTTTTTAACACGTAGTTTGAATATCTGTAACCTATCAAAGACAGTATCAAGATCTTTTAAATGTTCAACAAATGATGGTGAACATACGATTAAATCATCCAAGTATGCTAATAAATCTACATTAGGGATTGCAGTTTTGAAACGGTCAATCAGGCGCTGAAATGTTGCGGGTGCATTACGCAATCCAAATGGCATTCTCTTAAATCGAAATGTTCCAAAGGGCGTTATAAAACATGTTTTATCGCAATCTTCATTTGCGACTTTGACCTGGTAATAACCGCTTTGCAAATCAAGTGTTGTCATGTATTTTGTGCTTTTAGCAGCGTGTAGTAAATCATCCATTCTGGGTAATGGGTATCTATCTGGTATCGTTACAGAATTAATCTTTCGATAATCAATGCAAACACGCATACCACCATCTCTTTTCGGTACCATGACTACTGGCGAAGACCAAGCAGACTCACATTCTTCAATAATATCATTTTCAAGCATCTTATCTATTTCAAGCTTTAGCTCACGAGCTTTTGCAAATGATAAACGATACGGTGGAGAAGCAATGGGGTCTTGTCCACCAGTGTTAATCTTGTGCACAGCGTATGGCGTTGGTTCACTAATGTCGCCGAATACCGCTTGGTGTTTTTGTAAGACGCAATCAAGCTGAACTTTCTGCTCTGCAGTTAACAAACTACCATCAGACTCTTTAAGAAATTTAAATTCTATTGAGAATAGTTGCGTAAAAATTGCATCATTGTAGCTTTTATCGTATTTTACAGCAACAAACAACTTTGTGTCAATACCTTTATCGGGAGTCACTGCATCAATTGGCAATGCATCTTTGAAAATCGCTTGTATTGAGTGTGGTGAATAGTCATTATGCTCGTATGTTGGAATTTCTGGACCATAATACTCGAAATCAGATACGTATTTACTGTGCTGACAATATGATTTGTAATGTTTCGTTTCATTTTGAACGATATCAGATGGTTTGCGTTTCGGATATTCGTTTGCTACTTTTATTGTTTCTAACAGATTTAAGTTAAGTGGCATCGCTTCAGCGAAATCAAATTGTTGTGATGGGTTGCTTTCAAAGTACCAATATTTTTGGCCCATATTTAGTACTATTCCCGCTTGTTCCAAAAAGTCTGCTCCAATCAACGTACGATTACCTTTCGCGTTTGGTAGTATAATGAATTGTATGTTTAAACATCTACCGCCAATGACAATTTTGCAAATGGTTGACAAGCACTCTTGCACAGAGTTGCTTCCATCAGCTAATGAAACTTCGCACTTGACATTTTGATATGTGCACCCCTTGAAGTCCATAATGCGCTTCAAGTTTGAGCTGGCTACGCTAGTACGTGCACCCGAATCAAAATATGCTTGCCCTGGTACACCGAATAATTGTATATTCACTATTGGAATATTACGCCCAATTGGACTTGTTGACAACGAATTAAAATTCACGACACCTGCCGTATTTGTTGCAATGTTCTTATTCTTATTACAATTTATACAATTTGCGCGAATGACGCCAGGAGCGTTACAGCCATAGCACGCCAATTTTGGTTTAACTGACTCCACGGGTACCTGTTTAACATTTTTCGCATTAATCTCCAACCATTTATAACATTTTTCTTGAGTGTGCCCTTTCTTCCGACAAAATTTACAGCGAATTGGACCGTTGCTATCCACGTTATCAGTGCTTACGGGTTTACTACGCTCTTTTATAAAGTGTTCTGCTTCCCGAGCATCAACCAAAAGTTCCTCAAATGACTTTATTTTGTGACGAAACACACGTTCACGTATTTGTGCATGTAGCATGCCAAACAATATGTCGATCTGCGCTGCCTCAGCTGGAATATCAGGCAATTGTGCAAATAAGGCACGTTTCTTGCAAATAAATGTATCAGTCGCTTCGTTTTTCTGTTGCTTCCCATCACAAATTTCTGCATATATTCTCCATGCAGGTTTTGGAGGCGAAAACGAGTCTCGAAGCATTTTCACGACATCTTTAAAAATTACCGCATTATTTTTCACCCCACGCCACCATTCCGCAGCGTCCCCCTCTAACAGCATTGGCATACCGTTAACAGCATCCACATCGTTTATTTTTTCGACCATTTTGTATGTGCTAATTGCCGAAATAAATTCTTCAACTTTTAACGGATTGCGTTCGCCATTATAACGGGCAGTACACATGCTGAATGATCCCTTTTTAATATTACACGTAGTTACCGCTTGCATCAAGCGCTCAAATTGCTCTGTAGACAACGCCATATTCGTCTGTTCTGCTATACGCTGACTGCGACGAACCGGATAATTTAAAAAATCGAAGATATCAGCCACGATGCTGGATGACTTTTATTTCAATTTACCACTTTGTTGGGCTTTGCTGTAGATTGCTTTGCGTACAAGGGAAGTGTGCCTTGCTTCTAACAAATTTCTTCAATTTGTATGTAGAAAAGTCTTCAATTTGTGATTGCGTTATTTGGCCTTGAAAATTCTTCAATTTGTGATTGCCTTGTTTGGCCCCACGTTGGGCGCCAATTTTGTAGAGATTTGTTTTCTTTTAATTGTTACTTTATTTTAAAAAACAATAATAATATAATTATAAAGTTTAAGTAGGAACTGTACGGACGCCAGCGATACGATCACCGCAACAACGCATTGAAACAAGCCATTATATGTCTATGTATTCATATGAATATTATTGCGTATGACCGTTCACTGCCGCTCGCAAACAAGGAATGAATTCAAATTATGCGAGTCATTTCATTTAAGTAAATTGTAAAAGAACATTGAGTGAGACAGATATATGTAAAATTAGGAATAGGATTCAAATTAGGAATAAATGTACATTTCAAAAGAAATCGAATCTATTACAATACATATAGGTACACTACGAATAAAAGGAATAAAACAAAAGAATAATAATAAAATAATATGCGGCTGCTACAAATAACAAATAACAATTTTCATAATTGCAGAAAATTTGTTATTAAAACAATCAAAAAAAAATAATTTTACTTGAGAGTTAAATCCTAAAGTAAAAAATTAATAAATCTTAATTACAGAATTAACTTATTTCACGTTTATTTCATGTACTTTATATACTATTTATGAGTCTACCACAATAAATCACTTTGAATACACCAAGTGCGGAGAAGTCAATACTCGAGTATTGCAAACTCATTGAAAGGTAATGTGATCAAAAAGAAAAATACCGCTAGATCCTTAGTTCAAACTGTGAATAATACAAATAATACACATACAAACATAAATAAATGTATACAATTGAATGAAAGCAGGGATTTTTTTATAAATTTTTTTTTATTTTTGGAAAATGAATAACGAGTGCGTTGATGTAAATGCTGCCAGGCAAGCAGACAGACAGACAAACAAAAACACCTACATACAGAGTATGTTTACAAAATGCCTGCACGTGAGTATGTATGTGTTGGCATGTTAGTGTGTGCAAGAAATAAAATATTACACAAACACAAACATGTGTAACACATTTGCAAGTACATACACATACAAAAAAAAGAAAAAAAAATTCAGGAACATGTACAAACATTCTATATCCACAGTATAGACACACACACATAGGCCAAGGAAATGCTTTAAGGGGATTTTGTATTTACAAGTGTGTATGGGTATTTTTAATGTGAGTATAAAGGACTTTTATATCCAAATACGAAGGCATTTACGAGTTTGTTTGCATGTCGGTATATATGTGAGTGTGTGTCTATGCATTTACTTGTTTACATAAATAAAAATAGGTATGTGTGTGACAGTGTTTTTTGTGTGACGGCAATAAAAAAATGAAGAATTGAATTCACTTTTTATAATGATGCAAATTTATTTGATTATATTTATGAAAACCTAAAAAGGATTTTGCCAGAAAGTACGTACATAAACATCTGACTACATAAGTGAATGTGTCTTCTTTCCTTCTGCAAAACAAAAAAAAATTATAAAAGACTTTTATGTTTCTGTGTTTATATGCGAAATAAATGTTAATTTTATGTGAAAATTTCTATGAAAATGTGAAAATCATGTCATTGTGTTATAAAAATATTACGGTTTTTTTTGTGGGTTGTAATAAAAGATTTTCAGAATTTATTGGAGCCTTTTGACTTGTTGTTGTACTACAATGACATCATAATAAAAATATGTTTTGCAAAATCATTTTTGCGGAAATAACAAATCTCCCTTTCCGTCATATTTATGCATTTGACACAATATATATGCAATAAAAATATGTAAGTGTAATTGTAGGCAGCATATGTGTTTGATATTGACAATTGCCGCTGTCAATGCTAAAATAATGTAAGCCTTATTTTTATATAAAAACAGCTATAGCCAACATGATCGCATAGTGTCAGTAGCAATGACTTTCAATGCTTTACACTTTCATTCATATATACAAAGATGTGCATGCACGCATACATGCATACAATCATGCACTTGTATTTCTTCATTTCTTTTTATATTTGTTCACCGTAATTATATTTTAATGTCTCCTTGAACTTTAATTAATGAACAAGTATGTAACAGCCTACAATTAAAGTGGTTGGCATTGGCTTAGAAAACTAGTCACGCTTGAATGTAATTCCGTTGCGTTAGATTGAGTGCATTAATTTGCATTTTAGTGGAGAAGCAGAAGTAAGCAGCAGTGGCTGTGGGAGGTTTAATTATTTTCTTATTAGTGAAATGGAAATTGAAATAAAACATTTTAGTTCTTTACTTGCTTTACAATTTAAATGCTTCAGCTATAATTATGCATATTCATATTTCTGCTACTTGATTTGCAATGGAAAATTTTTACCTTAAATTCTGGGGTAAAAAGGAAAACAGCTTCATTTATTTTCTTGTCAGCCACACCACTTTAATATTTACAATAAAAAATATGTGACAAAATATTTCCCACCTTAAGTTGAGTTATGCTTTTTTTAATTTTCACAACAGAGTTATTGAAGGTACACATATAAATTCTCAAAATATATAAACCTTTCATAGAATATGAACATATACGCATCTGTGCTTTAATTACAAATATTTTTTTGTTTTATTTTTAGCTATGTTTTTCGATCTGCAACGCATCGCGCGCTGCGTCCAATATTCGGTCGACATAATCGCCCAGCAGAGTGGGTAATTCGAGCAACCATGGATCGGTTTCGCACCACGTTTACTCTTGTAAATAATGCGCATCCTCAGAGACGCCGTACAATGCGCACCGAAGACGCTATTGCTGCTGTGGAGCAGAGTATCGAAGAAGATCCGAATGAATTCATCCGCCAACGCGCGCCTCAATTGGAGCTGTGCCCATCCACATTATGGAAGATTTTGCTGAAGGATCTTGGTTTGCGGGCTTACAAAATCCAACTCGTGCATGAATTGAAGCCGGACGATCACCAAGCGCGTCGCACGTTCGGTGAATGGGCCCAAAACAAGCTGGCCGCCGATCCCGATTTTCACAAAAAAAATTTGTTCAACGATGAAGCTCACTTTTGGTTGAATGGGTACGTTAATAAGCAAAATTGCCGCATTTGGAGTGATGATTATCCACAAGCCTCAAAGTGTCACTGTTTGGTGTGCTTTATGGGCAAAGGGAATCATTGGTCCATATTTCTTCAAAGATGAAGCCGGCCATAATATTACAGTCAATGGGGAATGCTATAGAGCCTTGATTAATGACTTTTTCGTGTCTGAATTAGAGAATGTTGATGTGGACGAAATTTGGTTCCAACAAGACGACGCTACATGCCATACAGTCAACGAAACAATCAATTTATTGAAGGAAACTTTTGGTAAGCGCATTATTTCGCGTCCTGGGCCTGTGGCGTGGCCTCCCAGATCGTGCGATTTAATACCGCTAGACTATTTTTTGTGGGGTTATGTGAAGTCGCTTGTCTACGCAGATAAGCCCGAGACGATTGACGCCTTGGAAGAGAATATACGGCGCGTTATTACTGACATACGGCCCCAATTGCGGCCACTTTCCCGAAATCATTTTTAAAACATAATGGCAAACTCTTATCTTTATAACAAAGCTAAATTCTTGGCCATAACATTAAATTATATGCGTTTTATTTCTTCTTGAAAACCACACTTCTAAAAAAACACCCTTTACTTCGGAATTCGACTTCTGGTCAACAAATCGAAAGTTTAGATCTAAAAAAAAATTCTGCTATCTAGCGTATATTTTCACTTTAATCTAGCGTTATCTACAGAAAATACTCAATTTAAGAGAAATGTGTGAGAAATATATAAAATAAATAATTTGTTTCATCTATTGAACATTTCAATTTCCTCGTTATAAATATACTTATGTCATATAAACATATTTTTTTTCTTGTTGCTTTTTTTATTTTTATTTTTGTATGCTGCAAAAGTAATTTCCTGCATATATTCACTCAATTGCATCGGAAAATTGTTTCTCATTACTCGCACTCGATGTCAAATTGCAAAGCGACTAAGAAACCAATGTCATCACTACACCATACAATTCATAGATACAGTGACTGACTTTATCATTCCGGAATGCGACCTTCAACGGATTTCCGTATATATGTATAGAAATTTGTATGAATAATAATAATAACAACAAAAACTCGCAACTTTTTATTCGTAAAAGAAAAGTCAATAAGGAAAATTCCACGTTATTATTAGTTGCAAACAAGTGAATTTGATTGTTTTTTTTTTTTGAAAAAAATAATAATATATTTCTGATATTTTATTTATCCCTATTATTTATGAGTGATGTATTTTTATTCGTATATCGTATTTGTTATATTTATGCAGAATAATAAAACTCTTTTTTTAAAACAACTTCTTAAACTTCTTCTTTAATTTAATAGTAATAAAATTGGTGGGTGAGATTTTATATGATAACTGCTATATTACCATAAAAAAGGAATAGTTAGAGAAGTGAATGTTTTTGGAGCGAGCTCAATAGCTTAACAGAAATATTCATGAAATTATGCAGATATTTTAAAATACTCAAGGGCGCAGATCGTAGACTAGTTTTTCATGAAGTTATAAAGTTATTTAAAAACATTGTTGTTTTGCTATATTTAATTTTCAAAAACTACTCAAGCTCAGCAGTTTTTCAATTTTTTCATACATTTGTGAACTTTGTTATTTACCTTTTTTCAACAAACAATGATCTTTTGAGTTCGAGTTTGTAGTGAGCTGAGGGTCGTATGAGTAATATTTAATTTCTATTATCAGAAACCAGAATATCTACCATAACTTGGATTGTTCTTTACATATATACAATATTCAAACTTACCGTTTAAAAGTGTTCAACAAGCTTATAATTTCATCATCTGCAATGAAAAAAGAACAAAACATGAACATTAATATAAAAAGTTGTCATTCAAGAATGCAATATATCTATCTATCTATCTATCTATCTATCATAAACACAAGCATTACTGCAGACTCGAACATGAGAATCCATACAAATAATTTCCATAAATCTTAGATTTTCACAAATCCTCAGGTGTGCCATTGATTGCTCTCTCTATCTCTCTCTCTCTCTCTCTCTACATATATCGTTTTTCCTCCGCACTTTGCAAAATCCATATCCATCATTGAATATGTCGCGATGTCAAGAAACTTCACCATATGAAATTTCAGCCAAGTATTTGCCAAAAGAAAATAAACTTAAGGTATACGGTGTATTAGGGTGTTTTGAAAATAATGAAAGCAGAGAATTTGAAATATATTTTGGAAATGATTTTAATTAAAACTATTAGTTTTACTATCTGGAATATAAATACTTGCTTCAAAAGTCTCTATTATGTCGGTATTTTGATATGTAATACGAGTCTACAATACCAAAAAGATGGTTCCGGAAATTCAAATTAAACAGTGATTAAAAATTTATTTTCAAGCTGCGGTAAAATTGCAAAATTGAGCGAAAACATATGTATCTGTAAAATTTGATTAATGTGATAGTGTTAAATATTTTTGTAACGAAATTTTAAAATCATAAAAACGCAATAATGCTACAAAAAAAACAAAGATAGCAACACCGAAATCTTAATCAAATAACATTTTAAGCTTAGAAAGATTCTGAAACATACATAATAATAAATCACCTAAACTCATTAAATTCATTCTAGTGTTAAAGGGTTTTAAATATATTACAGAAATCAAAGTAGGTATTAAAAAATACATTTTTTAGAATTTCAGTTTTCGATTTTCTTTTTTTATCTACCCTAAAATAAATATGCATATATATATATATATATGAATTTATGTACAAAACCGTACACATCAACACATAAGCAATTGAAAATTTATCGTCTGGAACAAAAGCAAAATGGAAAACAAAAAAAGTAAATAATAAGAAACACTAAACTGTTGTTGGCAACAATGTCGGTGGTGGTAGTGATGGAGGAGGTGATGACAACAGTGATCCGACAATGTTGCCGTTTGTATTGATGATGCTCATTCTATGTCTCATGTTAGTGAGATGTAATAGTGCGATAGCGAATTGTGATGTTGGTGTGATGATGTTGATGCTGCTGTGAACTGTTGCATGCTTTATGCGCTGCATGCTACATCATTGTCATGCTTATCCGCATTTGAAACACTTAGTTAGTATTACTTTTAAAAATCTCTATATATGCACAAACACACACAGACAGACACTGCTATACATAGACATAAATTCATACATCATATTTCTGCGTTAACATTTCCTGCTGTTCTGTTGTCTCATTAATGCAATGTGAGTCTGTATGTATTTGCTATAACGCCCACAAATATAGATACAAGTGCGTGTGCGTATATTGCAATTGTGCTTCATACGTGCACTTAACATACGTACAGCAACACGTATGTTTCGCAAAACCTTCAAGTATGAAAAGTATTATAGGTACCTATATTTCTGATCAAAGTTTTACCTTTGTCTCACTTTTCCCTCCACTCATATCCTCTCTCTTTTCTTTATTTTGTGTTTTTCATCTCTCAAATTTCGTAATTATTTGCGTCGGGATTAACTTTGTTATTAGTCATGCACTTGATGTGCCTGTTAATTAGATTACAATGCTGTAATGTGATAAGTTACTTGAATTTATAATTTAGTTGAAGTTATAGAATCCTCTTTTTTGACTTGATTATAAAGCAGCCAAGTTTTTATATTTTAAATTAATTAGCTCTGAAAGGTTGTGTAGCTTTTATGTTGTAAATGACATATTTTGATAGATATCATATCATCTAGGAGCTGTGTCGAAAATTTGTGACAAAAAACTTGCAAACTCGATATCAGATTAATCATGTTGGTCGAATTTAGGAAATAAAAAAGAAGAAAATTCTTGGTTTTGGCATAGAATCGACGATATTTTATATGCATAATATATTTTTATAACGCTAGCGTTCTGATCTCAATTGCACTGCTAAAACTACTCGTGCTTATTACTTGATCTTAATTAAAATAATAAATAATTTATTCATACAACGAGTTTCAATAATCTCTCTGATATTGCTCTTGAAGGGATTATATGAATGGAAAGTAGGCCTGGCTCGATATTGAAAAGTTTTTAAAACTACTAACTAGTTAAATATCAGTTTTTGAAATACTTGTATGGGAGGAAAACACCGACTTGATCAATTTTGCTCGATCTTCTCCTGTATCCGATGATAAGAAATGTCTTTATCAAGTACGGTTTGAGATTACTTAAGATTTATTCAAGTTATTACGGTCACGGACAGGTGAACATAGCTAGCTCAACTCCGTTATGCACTCTGATCTTTTATATTTATGTCTATACCTACGATGCCTAATTCTGGGGCCTGCTAACAATTGTTACTTGACCGAAGTCCATATACTTTTTACATAGATTGCGTATGAGGTAAAAGCTAGACTTATTTTTTCTTCAACTAGTGTCTTCAAAGTGGACTGAAGGTCGTATGAGTGATATTTAATTTAATATTATTAAACCAAATTGTTTAACTACCAACTAAAACGGTAGTATGGTATGTTCCAGAAACTTTATTTTAATTTTTTTTAACATTAACTACCACAGATTTTTCACGGAAAATAAAACTGTGTATAAAGAATTTTCTCATTACGTTGAGATTTTGAGAAAAAATAGTAAATAAATTTCCATATCTGATTTTCTCTGACAATATCGTTACTATTTATGTTCAAGCATGTAAGACACTTGACACAAAAAAATTGAAAGATCCATTTTCGTAACTCTTGAGCTTTTTTAGCCATTGTACAGTGTAATTATAATAATAAAAGTATTCTTAAAAAAAAAAGAAATTTTGTTTGTACTTTACTCGATATTAAAAAGTACTAGTTATCATTAAGCAAATTTTTTTATATTTTATTTTGGATTTGTTTTGTATTATGAGCATAAACCATACGTTTCTTTTGTTTCTCTTTTTGCCCTCTAATTGTTTTGTGTAGATATAGTTTGTGCTATAAGGAACAGATCGTTAATGTTGGTTTTCGTTCTCTGATTCAAACACATGGTAAGAGAAGGTTAAAAATAACTGCTCAAAAAATTTAAGAATTCATGGGGACAAACTTTGATCTATCATGATGTTGCCATATATGGAGTATTAAATAATTTTACCCCCTTGTATCTAATTTTGAACTATTCAAGCCTATTGATTACCTTTATTAGGTCTTTGGACAGAATCTTCGATTGTTCTTCTCTCTGGTTCTCCGAACAGTCTGTTTCCGAAAACACGAAGATCTGGATATTTAGCCATTTTGGAGAAGGGCAGATGGGTTCAATTCCTTCTTCGTTTACAGTTTATACAGCAGTTAAGTCCTCCAACTCTAATACTCGAAGACCTGTGGCTTCAAGGAAATTGTCTGACTCTTATTTGAGCCAGCCCATGTACCTGGCGGCTATCCTTTAGAAAAAAAGTGCTGCCTTGAAACAGACAGCCAAACCATCATAGTGGAATACTAAGTTCTTAAAGCCAGTATTAAACTTGAGAGCTTTTTTAATAAGCAAAAAAAGAACCAATAAATGTGTTTTTTATTTAGTAAATTTCAAGCAATGTCCACATTCTTTGAATTGAACTGGAAAATTTTCAAATTTTAATATATTACAACGACATGCATGTGCATCTATTTTATATGGATATACGATATAAGTATATACTCGCACAGCTATTTAAGCACATATATAGAATGTACACTGTACATAAACACTGCAGGATACCCAGATGTACTTTCATATTTTGTGCGATAAAAGCGCAATCAATTTCTTTCCAGCAACTATACACGCGCAAATGTGTGCACATACTATATACACATACATATTTATGTATGTATATGAAAACGAAGAAACCAAAGTGAAATTTATTGCATTTCGTATAAATATAGCATATGAAAAAAGAAAATCGCTTTTCATCTTTTCGTTTGTGTATGCAGCACTCGCAGCAGTAATAAAACGTTTTTCGTTAACTTCTTCCTTTTTTTTTTTTTTTTTTTTTTGTTACAGTAGTGAAAATTAAATTTTTATAAAAGCGAATGTTTAATGCACTTCCGTGCAAAAGCAAAATGGATAACTTTATTATCCGGGGCGTAATTTCAGTTCTCGGCATTTACGTTTCAACTTTGTCGCTGTTGGTGCTGCCACTATATAAATGCAACTACT
The DNA here is from genome assembly GCA_963691655.1 of Toxonevra muliebris. NCBI lineage: Eukaryota > Metazoa > Arthropoda > Insecta > Diptera > Pallopteridae > Toxonevra > Toxonevra muliebris. The sequence continues at coordinate 26,614,828 of OY829327.1, read as the reverse complement.
GTGACGTGCGCTGTGATTTGTACAACTGTCATGGTGTTGGGGAGTAAGGAGCGTGAGTGGTGAGGAGCGTGTGCAGCAGATAGGGAATAATTATGACAACTCAAAATGTAATTACATAAACATAGTGGCGAATGAAAATATTACATCGCACATATATATTCTTCTTCCACTACTACTGTGTTTTCTTCTTTTTACTTCTTCACATTTTCACATCTTCACATTTTTGCATCTTTACGCTGTGCACTAAGTGAACTTTCATTGGCATAACTTGCCTTTCCGCATCCGTTTGTATACATTTTTAAAATGTAGCAAGAGATGCATGTATAGCCTGCAACGGTAGTGTATATATGCTCAATTGTAAGAATCACCGATACTTTGCTCCTACCACTGCCGCCACTAATGTAAATTTATCTACCAACGGCAACTATTGCCAGGATCATTTCATCGTCATCATTGTCTCATTTTTATGCACTTTATCGTAAAAACAAAACTCTTCCAACTTGAGTTTAATTGTGTTTGTTTGTATGTGCACGCGCGTAATTTCCTTCCTCTTTATGTTCTTTTTCTATTTTCTTATAACAACTATAAAAAAATACAGTCCGAGTTATATTTTCATGTTGCTGCTGTTTGTGGTATGCGCCAACGACGCATTCATTTACCGAGTATCTCATCTCTTTTATTTATCTGTATGTGATGCTGTTGCATTTGCGGATATAGCTGTGGTTGTGGTTATGGTTTTGGTGCTGCTATTCTTGTTGTTGTTATTCTTGTTGATACTACTATTTATTTTGCTGTGAGGGAAATCCTTTCAATTAACCATCTTTCTTAGTCTTTTAAGTCTTCAATATACTCGCACTCAAACAGCCACACACATTTTTCGCATTCTCTCTCATATTTCCCGCTTAGTTTTCAAGTTTTCAGATGAAGATTTTTAATCAATTTAATAAAGTGAGTTTTCTGGTTTTTCCTCTTCATTTGTATTGCTGTTTCTATTGCGAGTTGAATGAAGTGAAAAATTTTAACAAATAGTTATGCTCTAAGTTAAGATTGTTACTTATTTACAAAATTATTATTTTGAAAATGTTAAATTTCAAGAAAATGTTATAACGTGATAGGTTGGTAATTGTGGTACATAGTCTCGATCTCAACAGTTATATAGATAGTATGTATATAAAGCGCATTTTAACTAAAGCGTATCATTTAAATATAGACTATTTAAAGCCACTAGGGGATTTTTATCCCCAAACTCTCCACATCTAGAATCCGTCAGTAATTTATCTTGGCCTATACTTTTTCGCCACTGTTGTTTTACTTCGCAATTAAGAAGAAAAGCCAAATGCTTAAGTCTGTGCTGCCTTTGTGGATAAATTATATTAAGACTCCACATTTGTGTTTCACCTATTAGCTTAAATTGATATGTTATACATATTTCAATCAAGTATCCGACGGTTTCTTTGTTGAGAATCATTATCAATTTACCAGTGAGTTATAATTTAATAATGAAAATTGATGTATTTTTGAGTTAAATATACGCGAGGTCTGTGACTGATTACATATACATATTATCTGGTTAGTTTGTATCTATGGAAAAATGTATGTATAAATGTATTTTTGACGAATTTGTAAAGTTGCTGGTCGATAAATCTAGGTATCAGGCCAAAATGAGTTAAGGGGTTATATACAGGGTGACAATTGTAAAGTGACGCAAGTTTAATACTCTGCAGCAAGCTTTGCCATTTACCGTTACTTTAATTTAAAAAGCAAATTCATTCATCATTGGCTTTGCTTTTAATTTCATTTGAATTTTTGTTATTACATTTTGAAATTTTCATAAAAATGGACAAGGAAAATATTCGTCGTGAAATTATGAAATTTCATTTGGCAAATTATAGTAGCCGTCAAATTGCAAAGGCTTTAAATTTGTCAAGTCGTACGGTAGACCGAGCTATTATTCGATATAATGAAACTGGGGGTTTTGCAGATAGAGACCGGGGAAATTTTCAACAGTTGCCACTACTGGTTTAACAGAAAAAATTCGTAAACGAATCAAGCGAAAAAGAAAAATCGCTAAGGAAGTGGGAGTAAACCGTGAAACAGTGCGAATCATTGCAAAATCAAAGCTTAATCTTAAGCCGTACAAGCTCCGAAAAGCTCAAGATCTGACACAAAAAAAGAAAGATTTGCGACTGCAAAGATGCAAGGCGTTGCTACGCTCCTCCGTGTTAAAAAATGTTGAAAATATCTTGTTTACAGATGAAAAAATTTTCACGGTTGAACAACATTTCAATGCGCAAAATGACCGAATGTGGCTAACGTCATCATCGCAACAAAATAGGACTGTTGGCCGAGTTCAAAAGCCAGCTTCCGTTATTGTATGGGCTGGAGTTTCCGCTAATGCCAGAACCCCTCTAATATTCGTTGAAGAGGGTGTTAAAATTGACCAGGTTGTTGATCGGAGCATTTTAAATGAACGTGTTCTTCCCTGGGCCCAAGATACATTTGGAAATGAAAACTGGACTTTCCAGCAAGATTCTGCACCTTCCCACATGGCAAAATTAACGCAAACATGGATAAAAGACAATTTTTCTGGATTCATAACATCTCAAGAATGGCCACCATACTCCCCAGACTTGAATCCAATGGACTACTCTATTTGGAGTATTTTAGAGAGTAAGGCTTGTGCATCTCAACACCACAGTCTGGAGTCGCTGACAAATTCATTAGAGAAAGCCTGGACTGAAATTGATCAGGAAGTCCTGCGGCGAACAGTCCTACGATTTCCGGATCGATTGTAAGGCATGTGTGCAGGCTAAAGGAGGTTATATTGAATGAGGTGGGGTTCAAATAAATGCTTATATATTCAGCAATGTTAACACTTAATTGTACTTAATGGAAGTACGTCCTTTTCAAAATAACTGCTGAAATATGTGCGTCAGTTTACGATCGTCACCCTGTACACTTGTATTGGCCGAAAAAATCTAAAATTTTTTTACTGCATTTTTTCAAATTATTTCTGAATTTCAACATGGTGCCAAAAGCTTTCAAAAAGTTCCGTTGCGGTGAGAAAGGTTTCGCAAAAACTATTTCATCAATCAATCTGAATTTTTACTGGTTTGTTTATAATTGTAATAGCCTTTTAGTGAACGAAGGAGCTCTTATTTGGAACAAAACATTTTTACTGGCTCCAAAACCAAATTTCCAGACCCTTGAAAATCAAGAACAGTTTGTAAATCTCCTTTTAAAATCTTCGATATTTTGGGACACCTTTTTTGTGCTCTTTAAGTTTCTTTTCACAAGAGCTCAATATCTCTCCACTGGTCTTAGCTCCGGACAATTTGGAGGATTGGCCTTTCTTGGTACAAAAACTATGTTATTAATTTGGTACCACTCCTGAGCTTTCTTGCTGTACTGACATGATGTAACATAAATCGGGCCAAAAATATGTGGACACATTGTGCTCTCTTATGGAAGGAAGAAGTCTTTTTTTTCAAACATTCTTTGATGTATATTTCGGTATTTATAGAGCCCACTGTAAAAAATGACTTGCTTCTTTTGTCGCAACTGCATATACCAGGAATTTTTTGGGAAATTTTGTCTGCTTTTGGATTTTAAATTGTTCTTCGACATTTCCTCCAGCATCAGCAACATAAAAATTTTGACCAGGAAGCTGCGTAAAATCTGCCAGTACATACATTTCGTAGTCCATTATACAACATGAATATTTTTGTATGAAATCCGATTTTAATTTCCGAGCTCTACTTTTGGCGTCTAAATTTTTTGCAACATTCCTGTCTGGAACTTTTTGGGCTTTGTATGTTCTCAAACCTGCATTGGCTTTAACTTTTCGCACCAAATAGTCAGAGCACTGGGCTAACCGGGCAGCTTTTCTACCAGATGTGTTTGGAGATCTTTTCAATATGCTTTCTATTTTCTTGGCTTTTCCAATATCATGTGGTCCTTGTTTTCTTCCCGAGCCAGGTTTCCTATCGATGGTCAAATTCTCCTGAAACTGTTTAATAACATTGGAAAGAGTTTGACGGCAGACCTTCAATTCTTTGGCCAATATTTTGTAGGACCAATTTGGATTTTTTTTTTAAAATTTTTAATAATTTTAAGACGTACTTCTTTTTCTTCACTCATTTTGATCAAATTCACAATAAATCAAGATGTTTGTCATTAAAAATAACAACTGACATATTTTTCAAAGATAACTAGATCAAAGAAATTTTAAAATTTTACACCCAAAAAAAATTATTAGGTAAAACGTGTGTTAAGATTTTTTCAACCTCACTCTTTAACTGTCTCTTTCTTCTTCTGATTCTGACTGCCCTTCGAAGTTTTTAATTGACTCTGATTTCCTCTGGCAGTTTCATAGCCTTTTATTGGCTATGAAACTGCCTCCAACTGGTACTAACTACCTCTGAATATCTCAGAGTGACTCTGATTTACGTTAAATGGTCTTAATAAACTCTTATTATCTCCAATTGTTTCTAACTAGATTTGACTGTTTCTCAATACCCCAGATTACTTCTGGCTGTCCTTCGTATCCTTAAGATGACTCAGACAAGTTACCTAAAATTTCTACTGACTCCTTTCGACTGTCTCAAACTAATTTTTACTGTCTTAGCCTTTCTTTGGCTGCACTTCAGTCATATTGTGTTTGTCTCAGACTGCTTTTGAATGCTTTCCAAATGCTTCTGATTGTCTCTGTCTGTCTTGTACCTCTTGCTGACAGTCATTTATAGCCTCTTTTTGGCTCAGTTTGCCCATTATTGATTTTGATTGACTTTCTTTGGCTGCCTCTGTTCGCCCTCAATTTTTCTTTGATTGTCTCTGTTTTTTCAGCTCCTTCAATGGCTATCTTTACCTTCGGGCTAACACTTTGCATTTTCTCACTGACTTTCGTTGCCTATAATGTGCTTGACTGAAATGTTGCTCCTGTCTGCGGTTTTTTACCAGAATCTTATTAAAGTCAATAAAATGTTTCCACATGGAAACATCATGCATACAAACAATAGAAATTTTCTTTACTGCAAGAGTAAAATGTTAAACGAAAAGAAATGGAAAAGAGTTGAAATTGTGGAATTATTTTATATACAACAATCTCCGCTTAATTACGTTAAGGAAAATGTAAAATTTTTGCTTCAATTATCGGGGAAGTGCAATTAACCGAAAAGTTTAAGTTCATTTTGAACAAAAACGGAAAACTTCTGTTGCAATTAAAGAGGAAACTCAATTAATTGAGGGTAAATTAACCGGGGACTCCTGTTTTCATTTGTATAAAATATGGCATGCCAATTACGAGCAGATACGAGATCACACAAATGTGAGACATCAGCCCCATCAGCTCAACCAAATGCTATAGGAATAGATGAGTTTCTTATTTTCTAAATAAAAAAAAAAAAATAAAATGCACGTGGAATTATTACAAAACAACAACAACACTTTCAAACTTAAACAGAGATTATTTCAAAAATGTTCATGTTCATATTTTGCCACTTGAATGGAAACTTAAAGTTTGAAATCAAACCGTAAAAAAAAAACTCAAATAGAGAAGTGCAAAAATTGCCAACATCAATATTGACATTTCAACTCAGGAAAACTAAATACGGGCGGGTATAGAATAAAGTTTTCTATGTTTTTTTACTATAGATGAACATACCTCATTTCTTTCTTTTATAAAGCACAAATTTCATTCTACACAATTCAAACAAAAAGACAGACAGATGAAGACAATTTGCAATGAAGATAGAAGAAAAGAAATCCATCAACGATGAAGGAGAAGTAGATGAAGATGAAATAGAATGAGAAGAGAAAAGAATTAAACTAATATTTATCAAAAAGATAAGAAATAAACGAACGATCCTTTTTTTTTTGTGCTTATGTATATGCAAACAAAAGAAAATGTATAAAGCTTTCTTCTTTTTCCCAAAAGCTTCCAAACAAATAATGAAACCAGCAACAACAAACACAACAGCAGCTGTTCAAAGCAAACTAACACACACAAAAAAGAAGACAATGAAGAAAAATGGAAATTTGAGCTCCAGTTTATTTATGTTTTCAGTTTTTTTTTTTTTTTTTTTTTTGTCAGCATTTTCAGTGTCGACGCTTAAGTTATTATCCTTGGCGCCGAAGAAAAATCGCGTCTCTGTCAAAAGCATTGTGATGGCAGGAGCCTAGGGAAGTAGAGAGGTGAAGGCATTTCAAAAAACAAAACAGAAGTGCAATAAACTTTATAAAAAAAAATCTCCGCCTGACCATAAACATATTGAGTACACCAATGCTGATGATGATGAGGCTATGAAATGTTTATAGCAAGCATTTTATCTTTAAAAATGGAAGCTTGGTAAATTTAATCAATCTTAGCTTCAATTATTTTTATTGGAGAGCTGCAGAGTTTTAAGAATAAGGAGGTGGGTGTAAAAATATGAATATACCTGACACTATTTCTGAAATCACATTAGTTTTAATGAAAGGTATTTAGGTTATTAGATTTTTATTTTTTTTTAGTTTGCTTTACTTGTTCTCATAACAATTTTTAACAAATTTTAAAGTAAACCTCTGAGCAGATTGCACACATACATATGCCAACATGAAACTCAAATAGCTCCTAAGCCTAAGTAAGCATTTTATAATTTTTTATCAAGATTTTACTAAACTTTTTCAATATTTAATACTTCTATATTGTTTTCCCTCTTCAATTGTTTTTGTATTTTTCCATTTAATCTCCTCTATGCATGTGCTTCTACAACTACATAAATATGTACATATATACTAATTCTGCACACTATGAAATTCTGTGTGGTTAATAAATATTTATTAAATTTTAAAAGTTGAAATCGTTCAGTTGTTGTTGTTGGTTTGCTTTTTTTTCTATAACACAGCAGGAGAGAGATTTCGAAATTGTAATAAAGCAAGATTTTAAATATTTAATTCATTCAGTATTGAATTTTAGATTTGCTTTAGCACAGCACAAAATTCATATGTAATTTCTATGCAAATACATTTCCGGCATTTTGCATGCATTTCCGTTTCCTGTTCTATGCTTTTCGGTATTTTGCGGGTATGTGTGAGCGAGAGTGTAGCTTTTAGTTTGACAAATTTTTTTGCACTATAGCAATATCCGGCTGAAATCACATCATATATTCAGGAGAAAAACTTTTTTTATTTGAAATTATTTGTTTGTTTTTTGTAGTTTTGTAGAAAAAAAAAGAAAAAAAAATGTACAAAATTTGACCACTAAAAGATTTAAAATATTTATAAAATTGAAAATAAAATGGTAGACAAGAGTTTTAAATATTATTTAATAAGGGAAACCTGCAGAAGCAGCGAGTTACTATGAATTGAAGTTAAACAATGGAATATTTTCAACCTTTTTTTCTAAAATTTAAAAAAAATAAATAATAAATACCAGGATTGATATTTCAGGAACAATACCAATAAGTATAAGGATGTCTAGGATATATAAAATCCAGTCGTACCCGAACTTAATATTTTCTCGCTAATTTTAAATGAATTTGTCTACCTATGTGAGTTTTCTACTGGTACTTGTTTAAAGGGACTGCAATGAATTACATGGTATTGTATTTTTTATTTATTTCTTCTTTTGAGTCAACTAGTAATTGAAACTCAAAGAGACATCGTAGGCGTATACATATTTTATTTAATCGCATGTAAAATAAAATCTCTTTTGTGCTAAACACAATGTAATGTATATAAAATTCTCATATGTATCCATAATTTTCTTTGTTCTTTCTATCAACCAAATATATAAAAGTTCTATTTAATATTTCGACCCTCTCAACCTTGAATAAGATATTAAATTACTATTTTATTTCTCAACTTATTTCTGAAGTGGCCATCACACTTTTGTATGCTATTCATATAAGACATACATACATACATACACCCCAAAAAAAACTATGCCAATATTTTCTTTTTCTTGAAACCAACATTACTAAAGTTTCCACATAAAATATTTAGTTTAGTTTAGTATATGTGTCCATTTCATTTTAATTCCACCATGATACTTTTCAAAAAAAAAAAAACCAAAAAACAAAAAACTCTTACTCACTTCAGTGTCACTCAAACGCACATACTCATATAAATAAATATGCTCTAACTAGAGATGGGCGCGTGACATGCAATTCATGTGACACGCATGAACACGTACGCAGGTAACATAATTTCTACGTGAGCATGCGTGAGCGTGATTTGATTTTCATAATTCCTACATGCATGTGCGGGACATAGTTTCGACGTGCAAATGCGTGGGTATAAGTTGCTTTTGACCATAAATACTTAATTTTGGTGGTTTAAAATGCAACATTGTATTTTTCTTCACCTATGAATCTTGCCAATTCGAAATCTGACATTACTAAGTCCGCTTTTTCACACGGCAAGTTTTCTTGTCGGCAAGTCGAGTTTGTAGGAAAGAGAGGACAAACGAGAGGAGACGAGTACAGATTTGCTCGTACCGGCAAGTTTTCTTATCTGCTGTTCGATCTTTGGTATTTATCTTTATTCTTATTTGTCATTTTAAGTTGGATGCGCACTGATTTTGGTTTCTTATTGGAAAAAAAAAACAGTTTTCACTTCAAATTTCACTTTTCTTCTATTAATCCATTTATTTTTATTCAATAAGCTGATTTGGTTTTTCATTTATTTATTTTTGAAAAATAAAATGTAAATGAAATGTTTTTCACAACGCGAATAAAAGACAAAGTAAAAGCAGAATTGCCTAAGAAATCTTGCTATGTGGAAAAGCGAGTGGCAAGTTTAAAAGAGATTTGAAAACTTGCCGACAAGAAAACTTGCCGTGTGGAAAAGGGGACTATGTAACATACATATAGCATATGCTTATATTATTTATATAAGTATTTTATTTTCTATTTACATAAATAAAAATTTAATAATAAAAAGACTGCGTTGCTCAAGCATGCATTGGATTTTTTTTTGAAAAATTTCAACGTGCGTGAACATGCGTGAATTTTTTTTTTTTTTTTTGCAAAAATGCTAGCGTGCATGGACATTGCCGTTAGCATGCGTGAGCGTGAGCGAAAAGTATTCACCCGCCCATCTCCAGTACAAACCCAGTAAACAAATTACTTTACTAATTTCAAATGAACTTATTTTAGAGATAATTGAAAAGTAATAGATTTTGAAGAGTTCTGAACTTTTTGAAAACTCTACAGAAAACAGTGCTGACTTTTTGATTTCAGTGAAAGCGAAACTAACTTTTGAATTTTAATACAAAATTCTTAGAAAATTTTTACATTCAAATGGATTCTAGCTTCTAAAAAATGCAGGTCAGTTTCTTACTGGGTATATGCACGCATGATAAAGCCAATATAAAATGACAGTATAGAGAAATGAGAATGTTTTGGGTTTGTTTGAGTAATAGAAACCGAAATGGATAGAAAAACTTTATCCTTTACTTAGCAATAAATTTTGCATTAAAAAGCAAACAAAGTGCATTCAAAAAAGATTGTGAGTGCGGGTACTGGAGATATGGCTAGTGGCATTGACAAGTATCGTATTTTTATACTCAACAAACAAACAGTCTCTGATACGCATAATGTATACAAGTCATCAGCATGGTGCGCATTTAAATGTGGGAATTTAATTGCACACGAACACACAGAAGCATACACACAATGCATAGTTGATTGAAGTTTTCAATTATTTTTGTTTTTATTCATTATTTTTTTATTATTTTATTAAAATAACTCGGTTTATCTATTATGCGTGAATTACGAAAGTAAGTATATTTTGAAAATTGAAGCTCATTTAGTTATATTCATTTAGAAAAAAATTTTGTCTGAGAATATTCTGGAAAGCTTAATGGCAACAATCGATAATTTTTCCGCGATAATAATAATAATTTTCCCGATCAATTTTGTTGAATATACTGCAACGGCTTAATTTTTATGGTAATATTCAAGGTCAAGTCGAAGGAATGAAAAAATCGGTGGGTAAGTTTATTATGTTAAAATACTGTATCTCTAGCATTTGAGAAGTTGCTGGTATCGACAACAAATTCAGTTTTACTGTATGGATGTGAGATATGGGCAGACGCGTTAAACCAGAAATATCGTAGGAAAGTCCTATCGTCTGTTCAGCGGATTGCATCACTCCGGGTAGCTTCAGCATACCACACAGTGTCGGAGGTTGCAGTACTGGTGATCAGTGCAACGGCACCCACTGACCTACTAGCTCATGAGCGCAAGAAAATATGGCAACTGAAAAAAACAAAAAACAACATGAGGACAACTGCACAGAAAGTTAAATTGGAAACCCTGCGGCAATGGCAAGAACGATGGAGCGCCGATACTAGAGGAAGGTGGACAGCCAAGCTCATTCCTGATTTAAGCATTTGGCTAAATAAACGATTTGGCGAGGCCTAGTATTATCTGACGCAATCCTTATCAGGACATGGTTACTTTCGTAAATATTTATATACGATCAGAAAAGCAGAATGACCCGAATGCATATACGTCGACTCACAACTGGATGATGTAGAACACATATTCATCCAATATACGAGGTGGCAAATACAGCGCGACGATGCTGAACAGTGAAGAAAATTGGTGTCACTTAGCAAGATACGTCGAAGACGTGCTACGTAATAAGAAGCGAGACCTGGACGCAGTTATAATAATAAACAAAATCTAGTAAGGACAAAACGAGACTCCACTCTGAAGTAAAGTAGCAACGGTCTCAGGGTAGAAGTAAGTCTCATGAGAATGACGACGATGTTTTAGTGGATGCAACCCCCATATCAAAGCTATAATGATGTGTTAGACATTTTTACAACTGAAAACAACTGAGACAAAGTGGTTCATTATAAAAAATTTTTAAATTTTTTGTTTTCACACCAACCATTTACCACCTCTCTGTGACAATTCGTACCAAAAAACTACCAACAACAAGGAACAATCCTTCATTCAACAAATTCCAATTTGTTGCTCTACGTCATTGGCATGAATATTTAAACGCAAACTAATGGAAGCTTAGAGCTATCCATTTAGTTTAATCTATCAAAGCATACAAAAAATAGAATTCAGTTTGTTTAGCCGTGTGAACGAAAAAAAAAATTTATGTAAAGCAAAAAAGTATCATCCCTCAATAAAAGTTTCGATCGATGTTTTTTCGCTTTAAGCAAATATATCGCTTTTCACTTCATACAAAAAAAAAAAAAAAATAATAATACTAATGGGAATATTAAATGAAATAAAAATTTTAAGAAAAATCTACTTATTCTATTTGTTTTTTATTCGAAAATTCATTTAATAAAATTGGTCAAAAATTGCCCTACGTAATATGTGAACGGCCCCTGAGAACCATAAGTTTTCGTTCCAAACAGAAAAATTAAATTTATTAAGAGTTTCACAAAATAGGTTACATATATAATTTTAATTTCGAAAACAAAATATTAGCCTTATATTGCAAAAATCTTACGTACTTATAAGCCAATCATTGTTATAGCTTAGCTAAAGAGCAATTTAATAAATAAATAAAATAAATAAAAATATATAATTTTAACATGGTAAATTCTTTCAAATTCAATTTGTTCATAGTGTTTGGTAAAATAAAGGAAAACACACTGTCTTAATCTTAAAATCCAGTGACAGGTAATAAAATCCTTTAGATTTATTAATATGAACATTTATTGAATATGCCTTCAAAATATTTACGGTTTTCGAAAAATAACAACAACAAAAAAATGTGGAGTAGATATTTTTGATATTTGATATTTTTAGATATCAAAAACATTCAATTTTTCTGCTGGCAAAAAAAGTTAATACTTTAGATTTTTGTATGTGAACAAAACTTCTAATAAACGTAGTTGCTGCCTTTAACCTACAATCCACGCCCCATGACACATATTTCATTTAAAATTTAAGCCTAAAATTGTAGCATGAAATCTTTTTACTCCTTCTACATAAATAAATGCTAAATTACATTTGTGAAAAATCATTTATTAAGATTTAGATTAAGCGATAATGGTTGAGTAAACTAAAGCACGAATAAACTCAAACTCTTTCTACGCCAATAATACAAATAACAATGTTTTATATTTGTGTACGTATGTGTAAATAAGAAACGCTTTTACGCACAAGTAATTTACTTCAACGATATCATCGCCATCATAAACATAGTCATCAGAATCATCGTCATCAACTATAAACCTACATACATCATCACACTGCACCATTGTCAACGCCATCATAACAACAATAACTAACAACATCTACAATAACAACAACAATGCCATTACCACAAACACCACTCTTTTCTACCACTACATATGTGAATATGTGCCACTCTCTCGCTCTTGCTTTAGCTCACCATCATCACTATGAATGTTCTAACGACAGTAGCACAGCCATCACTATTACGGCCATCATCGCTACCACATCAATGCATTAACGCAAAGTCATTTTCTATTAAGCCCAAACGCTCTCTGTATATGTGAGTGTGCGTGTGTGTGTAAGCGTAAGTGCGAGTTCATTTATGATTGTGTGTGTGTGTATTTAAGTGTGTTACTTGTTCATAGATTGCTAAGTAAATTCACATGCCACTCGCTATATTGTCCTCTATGACGATGTGCCTTTTAAACTATTTTAATGGATTTTTGAATCCGTAGAATTTAATGCTTTTTCACAAAAAAAAAAAAGAAAAAAAATTGTATATCTTTATATGTAGTAATGGTTGTAAGTGTGTATATGTAACACTAACTACTTCAATGACTACTAGTGTTTTGTCTTCTTCTCTTTTTGGTTTCACTTTCGTGGTCATTGCTTCCTTTTTTTTTTTTTTGTTATGAAATTTAATATCAATTTAATGGAGCAATAACAGCAGTGAGAAACTCTTAAGGCACACACACACACACACATACGCATAAAAACATTGAGTAGGCTTTGTGGCAGCCACAACACACTTACTTCCACTTATACACTCACAATTCATCACACACACACATACACACTCATGGCCTTTTTCACACAATACTCTAACATTGAGCTATTTAGTTCCATAGTTTTCGGTTCATACTCGTATGATCAAATTGGTTCTTATTTATATTTATATTTATTTTGTCCGCCCTAAGTTTACGATATATTTTTTGCCGGTTAGTCTGTCGGCCACTATTTTTATTTACTGACGACACAGTTTGTGGCGTTGTCGTTCATGTTCCATTGCTATTTTTTTTAAGGATTGAGCTTTTATTATACATAAATACATTGTACAAGGGTTCAACGATGTGTCAATCATATCAGCAACGCGAATGCCGCAGGATATTGTAAACAACAACAGCAGCAAATGATAACAATAAATTTGATCACTCATGTTTATTATGGAAATTAAATTGATATTAAAGTGACGTAAAAATGGCAATTCGAATGTTTTCACTAACACATGCATGCATACGTGCACATACATGTATGTATTCGTAAATAAATATGGTGTGCGTTTATATAAATATAAGTGTATACATGTGTGCATATTGAGTATAACTAACTCAAAACTGTCTGATTTATCACGGCTATGAACAAACTATCAGCTCTGTCATTGATAAAATTCAAAAAAAAAATAATATTTGTGGCTGGAAGAATGGCTTCTGATGAGTTTTTACGATATACGACTACCGAAGCTCTATTCGGATCTTGCAGTTGGCAGCAATGACAGGAAATCTAAACAACACCGGCTTCATAGCTCTCTGGTTAACGTTTAACTAGCAGAAGCAGAAAGATTCATAACGTATATCGAGATAAGGAGAGGTTTATATAAAACTTATCGATTGTGGTGAGCAATGCAAGAAAGGAAAATATTGACCATGATACAAATTTTTATCCATAGTTAATATTTATTTTTCAATTTAAAAATTTCAACTGCCATTTAAATTTTCCTCTCTAGTCATTAAAAATATTGTTAGTCTTTATATTCGTAAAATGAGTCTGGATTAGAAAATTAAAAAAAAAAAATTCCTTCGGTGTATTTCTGGCAATCTATTCGAAAGAATCTTGCACCTGCTCATAGAACCCCAATCACTAAGGAAGCAATCATGGGTAACAAATCATCTTTATTCACACAAAACAAATTGCTCATTTACAAGAAAATACTAAAACCAGTATGGAGTTATGGAGCACAGCTCTGGGGCTGTGCCAGCCAAAGCACCAAAATCACAATACAACAATATCAAAACAAGGTACTTAGGTCCATTGTGAAAGCAACATTGTATTACAGAAGTGCTGACATTGAGCGCGACCTCAGATTGAACTCTGTCAATGCAGAGATAACAAAAATTGCAGCGGCCCATAAAGAGAGGCTAAGTAACCACGTGAATAACGAAGCATTAATCCTATACGAAACAGATGGATTATTACGACGACTTCAACGCATCAAACCCAGAGATCTTAGAACATCATAAAAACACTCTACGATATAGAGTATAATTGTTAGTTAAGTTATTATAAACAAGTTGCTTGTTAGTCATTTGTAAACATTATAAACTAGTCGCAATGTAAAATAAAAGAAAAACAAAAAATAAGGAAGCTTAACTGACTACATTTTGTAGCAGAGTGTATTTATCCGTTCGTACGGGTCTCGTGATAGTTCTCCGCTTTCTTTATTACAACTGACTTGACAAATATTTATAGGCATAACTTAGATCTACGAGCATATATAAACTAGCATAACTTAGAACTAAGAAACTAAGAGCGTACGCTAATTTACGACTAAACCAAAGAGACACCAAACATCGAACAAGTTGTAGCAACCTGTAAGTATATGCACAGTGGGCACATGGCCTACTACAATTTTATTCATATATATTTATCCAAATAAAGCAAAAGTTTATGTTTCCTATGTTTCTTTTGCTAAATCATACGTCCCACTCCCGGGCTATGCTGGGTACTCATAAGTTTGTATAATTATATACAAAATATATGTATGTGTACTCGTATTTACTACCTCGTAAAATATGCGTATAACTTCTGCAAGTAAGTGGGACAAATTTCTGATGATATATGTACTGCCATTGAAAGTGACTGTGCAAATAAGTTATTTGTGCTATATACGTTGTACGTTTTGATATGATTGAGAAATATATATATATATAATAGTTAGTAGTAAAATGATAAAAAAGAGATAAAATAGTATTTTATTAAATTGAAAAAGTTTTATAGAGAAAAAACAAGTATAACTGGCAAAAAGTATATAGAACGGTAGTGGTAGTTTTTTTCAATAATACTAGTTTTTTCAAAATAACTATCTTTGTAATTCTCGTTTACTTTACAGTATTTTCACTAATATTGATTGTTGAAATTAGGGAACTATCACAAAGATCACTGATGAGGAACCGTAGCTGGTTCCGAAACGATAGTCTGATCTGTTTGTTATATGAACTTTTTGATATTCTTCTGGCATCATTGTTCATTCAAAGCCTAATAGTTTTAATAAGTATAACTTAAATATTTTATAAGTCCTTAGTAATTTTTGGGGATCTACGTAATTTATGATACAAAAATGTAGTACAAATCGCGCGCATTTTATGAAATTATAAATAATGCAATAAGCTCATTCTCTTTTAGCCGCTAACAGTTTATGAACCTCAACAACTCGATGCATATAAGGAATTGATTCTATGTGTTTCAGATTGAAATTCATACAATAGCGACTTACGCTAAGATAAAAAATTTAATAAAAAACTTGATACCTGATGAAATAAAGGACACACATTATCTGTAAGTATTTAGCTCTCGGTAATATCTATTAAGCAGTAAAACAGACAGCAAGAAAGTAAGATAGCTTATTCCTTATGGAAAATAACAACACAATGCATATACCGCATATTAAAAGATATGAAAACACTTGGGCAAAAAATGCAAAAGATACAACTGATCTATTCCCAAACCCCCTGGAAGAAACTTTTCAAGTTTTTCTAAGATTTGCAGCAGAGAAAGATATCAGTCCTGAAGTTAAATTTGATAACAGAGTAATCGGTCCTTTGACACTACAAGAACTAAAACTGAATATCAAAAATGATATAAATGCAAAAAACCACGGGCTACGATCTAGTTACTAGACAAATCCTAAGAGAGTTCAGGGGAAAAATTAATGACTAAGATAACGAGCCATGATCGCCAAATCTTAATCAAAGTGAATTTTATAAGAGGAGGTTTTTCATACTTTCAATTTAATTAGTTTTAATTAAATTTATTAAAAAAAAACGTTTTTTTCAAAAATGGCGCTCAAGCCTCTAGTTCCCAAGCCCGTCTAGGCGGCTTTCACCAAAAGAGATAGAATTGCCACCATAACAGTTTTCTGTTGCTACATTTTTATCTTATTTTTAGGGACTTTCCCAAGCTCTCAAAAAAATGCATCAGTTATGAGCTATGATGCGTATTACTGAAATTAGCGACAGTCAAAGTTAAAAATTTGTGAAAAATAGAAAAATTAATTATTTTGATTGTATTTGAGATAAAAGTGAAAAAATAAAAAAATAAATAAAATACTTCCCGTCATACTATCCAGATAAAAAAAACAGCTGTGGATAGCTGAGAATTTGAAACTTTTATATAAAATATTTAATTACTTAAATCAGATTGGTAAAAAGCTCATTTAACAACAAATAGTTTTAGGCGTTCACACTCTCCCACTTCATAAAACCACGCCCATTAGTTTTTCTTTTTTAGGTTTTTAAATCAGTTTATAATTTTTACGCCAATTTGCTTTTTATCAATAAAACATTTGGGAAGTAGAGGGTTAAGATAATTTGGCGGTCATGGTTCGAAGTGCTTTTCAACGGTGAAAAGTGATCGAGGTGATAATGATCCCCAAGCCAAAAAAAAAGATGTCAGAAAACCGGGCAAAAGCAATCATTTTTCAGGAGGTCTTAGATGTCATTGAGAATGCCCTTTAACAGTGTAAAATCTATGCAGCGCTATTCACAGATATAAAAAAACTACAGCAAGCTCAACCCAAAAAAACTGGATTTTTATTTCATAGAAAATTAAATTATTTCAGGCTTTGAAAAGCATGGCACATAAATTTCCTTTAAAATATTTATTTAAATTTATATTCAACACCAAATGCTATTCACAAAATAATCTGTTTTCATGTTATTAATATTAAAGTGTGAAAACTACAAAAATATATAAATTTGAAGTAGATATATTGAAAAATTTATGATTACTAGCATTATAAATTATATAAAAATTCCATACTCTCGTTGCGCTTTTATATATAAATTTCCATTGAATGAATATTCATTAAAAATTCAAATACACAGCGCGTTTTCATTTCATTTAAAATGAATACGATAAATGACTGGATTTTAATATACATATTTGCAAACGAACAAAAAACTGAAAAACAAATATTTTAATTATGAAATTGCGCTAGCAAATTTTGTGTAATAGGATAAAAAAAAAATACAAATGAAAATTTGTACAATAATCACATTTTCTTGTGTGAATAGAAAAGTATTTAGCCTTAATTAATAAATAAATATGAAAATACGAGTGAAAAAATAATAAAATGAACTAACGAAATATATAAACTGGTTTTGCAACATTAACTAAAAATAATCGGATTAAAAATATTGTTTATTTTTATTCACACAAAAGTACAAAAGAAAATACAACATAAATGTGTCTGTGTGTTTGTGTGTGTTCATACAACAAAGGTACATATTGAAGTGTGATTTAAGCTTGCGGCCAGTAAAAACAATAACAATATCTACAAAAAAAAATCAAAAAAAAAAAAAATAAATAAAAAACAATGAAAAACAATATAAACGAAAATTGCAAACAAATAATACGCACGCAATTTCCGTTTTTAGTAATTGACCGCAGAAACATATACATATATATACTTATACACAAAAGCACACATAAACGCAACCAAATATAAATATATACCGAATACATTTTTAAATCAAATTTACAGAAACATACAGAGCTACAATCCTTTTCGATTAATAATGGCAACTCAATTGATTCACTTGTTTGTTCTTTTCCCTGACACTATCAATGTGCAGACAGAGGCGTGCTTGAAAAGAGATTAATGATAGAGCAAGAAGGGGAAGAGATTTTTACAAATTAAACCATTTTTTATTTAACAGCGTCAGGCAATCAGTATTAAAAAGAAAAAATGCCGTGCAATTAAATTTGGCACTAGAACTCGAAAATAAAGCGAAATCTAAATTTGTAGATTTTTTTTTGGTTTTTTAACGGACAATCAACTCCAAGATATCCCTAAATAAGGAAAAGTATCGGTGAACATTCTTTTTCATTTGGTAAAATCGTAAACGTCAGGAAAAAATGTTGGAGAAAGATTATTCCATTAATGAGCGGTACGACAGAGAAAATAACGGTCTCGGTACTGCTTTGAAGTATTGTTTGTACGTAGAATGTGTGAGTTGTGCATGTGTTCGCATAGTTCTGAGAAGCACACGAACTGATGGTATCAAGCCGCACATTTCCGCGGAGCATCTTTCATGCAAATAACATAAGTAATAGAGTAATGCAGACCACGTCTCTACAATGGTTTTGAATACGGTTCAGGAGCTCCAGTTGCATCGTGAAGCTTCTGTCTGTATTTCTGAGTGAAATATTTTCTCCACCGCCTTAGGAACCTGAGACGCTTGAATTCTTCTTTCGATACTTGAAATTAGTGAGTAATCTAGCGAACGTCGCATTGGAAAGATGGATGGACATGCCTAGAACATAAAGATCAGTTGACTCCGCGTATTATACTCAATTCTCTTTATGAGAACCCGCTCAGAGATGAATTTGAGATCACTGTTGAGTAAGTGTGCCATATCATGCCTTTTCCTTTCAATCTCGAAAGAGCTAGGGTGTTTTTGACAAGTGTATGATTAGTAAATGGTGCTGTCGTTCGCAAAAGAGGAGATAAGGTTATTTGTCAGTGACAGAAAGGCATTGAAGAAGGCAAGGAAACCAGTTGTAGAGAAATTCGACTTTGTGAGATCATTTTTCCAAGAATAAGCGGATGGAGGGTGTCTTGATGTTTTAGGATCCCATTCCATTCTTTTTGATAAGCAAACTTTTTGACAAATATACTATAATACTTTTATCATTCCTTTAGCCTGTAGGCGATATTAATATTCAAAGCTGTACATGAAAAACTTTCAAAAGTACTTAAAAATCTTCCGAAGTATTTTCCGAAGGATTTTTCAGTATTTGTAACTATACCAAGTATTTTCCAGTATTTTAAGCTCTTTTGAGTATGTTAAGTTTTTTTCAGATATTGTCATGTACTTTCAAAGGCTTTAAGTACATATTTTTAAGCATCATAGTACTAAGTACCAGTACGAGAATCGGTGCTAGTACTTAGGATTGCGTTCGACCCAAGAAACAAAGATGTTTTTGATGTAAAAGTCGAATTTGGTTTCCGAATAGTTTCGATATTTTATAGATGGTTGAAAATTATCAAAATATAAAGTTTTTCAGTTTTAGGTAGGAATTTTTTGTAAATTATGACGTGATAGTAAAATTTTACTCTGAGTCTGAAACAAGCAAGTCTGTATAATTTTTGAAAATAACTTGTCGAACAAACTGAAGACCAAGTCTGAAAATTCCGTAAAAGCTATATGAACATGCACTGTCGAATCTGTCAACGGTAATTTATTTCTTCACCTTGACTTCTCTTTAATAAAGTTATACTGTGCGAAGTAAGTATAAGGTATAAAAATAACGAACAGTATATGTGTTAACTTTGGTGAAGTTGTCAGAAAACTTTCAGGAAAACATGAATTGGCAGGCATAACACTGGCGGTTAATTGTTAACTGTCGAAAATATTCATTGCTGGCAACATACATATACAATAAAGCACGATAATTAAAGGCTCAAATAAACGAAAAACAAAAAAGCACACAATTATTATTTATTCGAAAATTTTGTGATTTGTGTGATAATTTGGCTAAAACATGCAAAAGTATAATTTACAATATTTTTAGCGAAAGCTTAATGCGACCGACATCAGGATAACGATGTCAAAAATATGGAAAAGTAGAGACACCCCGCATACATTTAAATCAATTATTAAGCTGAAATAAGAAAACAAAAAATTATTAAAACTTTATTTTATGTGCGGCGCGAAAATTCTTTATGAATTATGATTTGCGGTAAGGAAATTAATGAGAATGAAAGGAAAGAGCGTAGAACTGAAAGAGGGTGGGAGTTTACTTTGAATGTCATTTACTATTAACAAGTTTATGTATGCGAATGTGTTAAGGGCGACAGAGTGAGTAAAGAACTTTTCATTTTCACTTCATTGTTCTCTTTATAAATATAATTAAGTCTTTGTATTGTAGGAGCTATATATACCTACATATTCGTCGCATTGGTTGGTTTTATTAATCCTTTTTTGCTCTCATACTTTTTTTTTTGTTTTTCTGCTTCCTTTTTGATTTATTTTTACTTTTTCTTTTGTTTCAAATTTTTCTTTTTGTATATATTCTTCTTTTTTTGGCGTTAATTAAATTATCTCTTTTTCTTTTTTTTGTTCACTCTTCATTGTTGAATTTTTAATTGTAATTTATTTATTGTGGTTCTGAATTTTGAAACTTTCTTCTTGTGGTTTTGTATGATAAGAAAAAAAAAGGAATAAGTTTATGCGAAAATGTTGGAAAAACCTCAAGAAGAAATGTTTTTGCGGTTGTAAGCTCAAGATTACCTGAAGTTTTACGAAATTCTAATTTATTATTTTAATAACGAATTTATGTATTTATTTTTTTATTTTACAATTGCAAAACTTTCATATTAACATGCGTTCGTACGTATATATTTTTGCTATAAAATAAAAATGATAAAAATGATAGATTTGTCTCCTCCTTAGGGAAAATAATTAGAATTATGTACATCTTCATTTGTAATCCATAAACTATTATATATCTAAAATGCATTTCTTTATTGATGAGTGTCTTTACTAAAATTTCCAGAGGAGTATTTAGAAGTCATTATTCGAATACTCCCTGAACTTGGAGCATGTATACTAGATGGCTTATTTGTCTAAAGTATTTCAGATAATTGTGACAGCAGAATATGAAAATAGGGTGCTAAAAATCAGTTAAAATTGGAAAAAAATTAAAATTTTCGAGAACTGGATGCTACTCAGAAAAGAGTGATTTAAAAGCATGTTTTACAATGGGTTTGGGATCTTGTAAGGAAAAAACTTTTATCTTGCACATAAAAGAATTTCAGATATCTATACCTATGAAAAAAGCCGCTAAAGTGAATGGCGTTTTTTAACTCCTGCTTTGTTTTTTCGTGCAATTTTTTTACGACATTTGTCAAAGGTGAACTTGATTGTACTCGACATGTGTTCACTAAAAGTCAATTTACTATTTCAAATAATACTCGATTTGAAAACATTTTGAATTTTAAATAAACTAACTTGAATTACCTACAATCCTACGTACTTTAATTTAAAAAAAAAAATACCGCTATTTGGAAAATCCTAACGGGTGAATTTAAAAATTCATAAAAAAAGTGCTAAATGTTCACTTTAGGCGCTAGGGGTGGCTTTCGATTTAGTTGTATCAAAAACTGGGTACGCCCTTCACTTTAGCGGCTTTTTTTTACATA